>CM060260.1:34266349-34621349 GCA_030684275.1 Acipenser oxyrinchus oxyrinchus
TTCCCAGCCCTGGTCCTGGGGACCCCCTGTGTCTGCTGGTTTTCATTCCAACTGAGCTCTCAATTACTGAACGAGACCCTTCATTGAACTTGTCCTGTAATTTTTCCTATGGAGCATTGCTTATTAATCCTGCTGTATCGATGTGTAAACATTTACAAAGGCTGCTTCTAGCCTCACAGCTTGATTTATTTATTTGCATGGCAGGAAAGGACATCTCTTGTTATCTTTCACCTTTAACAAGCAGGCCACTGCATGGGCATCTCTCAAAAGGAACTGAGTGGCGGAACGCACCCCATTTGCAGACTGATACAGAGGGATCTTTCCCAGTGTTTGTGGCACGCTGCATTCCCGATTGCACTCGCTTAGCCTGCCATGGCAGTGGCACGTCAGAAACACGGCTAAGCCTTTTCAGAAGTGATGTTTTTTTTCTTAAAGTGTCTAAAACATCAGCGAAAACCAGAGACTCTGTAGCTTTATTTAGATACACAATGGAAGGCAGTGGAAGATGAAAATGCAACGTTACTGTAAAAGTCGTAACCCTTTTCTGAGCGCTTCGGGAAACCTGTATTATCCCAGAGAGTCTTTCTGTTGTTAGTGCAAACTTAAACTAAGGCTGGTTGAGGTGCAAGTGTTTCTACAAATCCAGGTCCTAAAGCAGATCTGTGAAACATTACCCAATGGTAAAAGCACACATCCTGGTGTGGGTACGTGTCTTTGCCACATTTCTTAATTTTTTTTTTTTAAATGCCCTGCTGGAATTGTTCAGCGCTGCGGAATGATAACCCAGTGTTTTCATTATTTCAATCTTATTCATATGTAACGTCTCATAAAGAGGTTTCATTGAGTGTAAACATCAAACTCACTACAAACATCTTTCACTGCACAGCAGCAGCCCATGAAGTTTGATACGTAGAACCTACTTTACAAGCCTTTCATTAGCCCTCAGGGAAAGACACAACAGGCCAGGTAGAATTCTGGGTGTGCTCTTTGAAAAGATGTCCTTCAATGCTGGCACTTCATACAACACAGAGTGACATGGCTATCTGTCAGTAGGCAAACTGAGACAGCGCAAATGTCATGCTGAATGCGTGACCAGCCTTGGATTGGGTTGTTTAGTAAGGACGAATCTCAATGCTATTTTGTTTTCTTGACTGACTCTCCCTTCTGTGTAACAGGACAGACTGGTCTGTTTAATTTAATGAGGGATTCTGTATTTCCATACTAGTCTAAACCTGACCGTACAACACCTACTAACTGTGCACAGCAATACTACATCTCATGAAGGTACAGTCCTCTTGAGACACAGAGGTCCCTCCCCACGTATTAAAAGATGATATTGTCACAATGTTTCACATTCAAGGGCAGCCTGGTAGAGAGTCACAGTGTATGCAAGCTTGCTTTACACACAAATCACACTACACAACAATTACACACACTCACAGGGAAGTTTGACAGCTGTGAAAATAAACATTAGGTTGGTCCAAAAACAAAATATATATATATATATATATATATATATATATATATATATATATATATATATATATATATATATATATATATATATATATATATATATATATATATATATATATATATATATATATATATATATATATATATATATATATTTTTAATAAATTTAATAAACTAAACTGGGGAAAAAAAAAAGCAGCAGGGCTAGAAATAAACATTGGTCTTGTTTGATGTCCTTTATTTTGTATCGCGCCCCTTTCATCAGCAGTCAGCTGGCTGGCTGCTGCATCATCTGGCCCTTTGAGTTGTTCAAGGAGCAAAGGTACTTCCAGCACCTTGACTACTGAAATGACAACCAACACAGGAACCTCACAGACGTCTTCCTCTACCTCCCACTTAGACGTTTGTATTTAATCATCTGATTCTCCACTGTGTTACAGAGTAGACCAGCATAATGTTCACGTGTGTGCATCAGTCAGGACAGGTCAGACAGCTTGTACATGGTTAGCAAGGGCACCTCTACCAGGGCAAGGCATGCGATCAGCACGGAGCAGTACGGGACTACTGAACATGCCTCCTGATGCTGTCTGCTTTTTTTTTTTTTTTTTTTTAGTGTTCATGATATAAAATAGATCTAAAAAAACGTCCACTTTGCTGGAGTTACATCTTGCAATGCTGTATTGTAAAAGGAGTGTTTCTGATGGAAACGAATGGAGCATGAATGACGGAAAGGCATTGCTTTGAACAGGTCTGAAACGTATTTTATAGAAAGAGTTATGCATCGGCTACTTTAATAGCTCGAATTCTCAAGACGTATCTTTCATCTAAGACATGCAGATGTTTCTGAAAGATTGTATTCATTAAGGCACAACCTGTTCCATTAGCAAGAAAACAACTGCGGGCTCAGACTGAAGCTTGGTAGTGGTGAGCCAAAAAAAAATAGAGCTACTCTCTGAACGTTTAATTGAAGCCGTTTATTTCTTGCCCCGTCATTTACAAAAAAATGCTAACTGTGTACGAAAAAAATGTACAAAAAAACCCCTAATTCTGTATCTGGATTTCCTTTGTTTGTTTGTGATTCGTGTTTCGTATAAAGTTTTTAAACATGCAGTCTTTATTTTGTTATTGGAAGCTGGATTGCGAGTTTCTCCTCCGGCGATGCTGCTACGTTTTCCTGTAAACTTTGTCTTGCGTCGTCGTCGACGTTGCTGCTGTTGCAGCTGCTTTCTGCAACACCTGCAATTCCTGTCCTCTCTTTTGGTCCCCCGTCTCTGACTGTCTCACTGTCTGGGGGACTTCCTTACGTGGGCCACTGCAACTGACCTGCTGGTAGGGGGCGCTACCAGCCGTTTTACCGCACATCACCTGGGCACATTCTTTAACCGACATGGTTTTCCTCCTGTCTCCCGGGGTCTTCATGGGACCCGTTTCAGTTTTCGGTGCAGGCTGTCTGGGTGCAGACTCGGACACCAGTGGGAGCAGGGGGCTTGTCTGCTTGGAGGGCGACGTCTGTCCCGCCGAAGTCGACGTCTTGAGCGCATCAAGCCTGTCCTGCTCCTGCTTGGCTTTCCCCTGCTCCTTTCCCTTTGTGTTGAGGCAGTCTTCCGGCTGCATCTCTCTGGCTTTTTCAAAAGCCTCCTTCGCTCCAGGGATGCTCAGCTTGACCGGTCCGAGCACACTTTTGGCCACCGTGGCTAGCTGGGACACGAGTGGCGTTATTTTGTCAGCGGTGCTAGCTGGAATAGGAGCAGTCGATGCAGCGATGGCTGCGTTCCTCTTATTGTCCGCTTCCTTCTTCTCCTTGCAGATGCCCTCAGCTGGGGCAGGGCTGGCTTGGCAGTCTACAGCAGGAGAGAGTGGCTTGACTTCCAGGGCACGGCTGGGCTTCAGGGACTTGTCGCTGATTCTCCCCGAAAGGCTGCTGCTCTTTTCTTTGTTTTCTGGGGCCTGCTTTGGAGTGCATTTAGTGTCTTTTGAAGTTACAGTCAGAGACACACTGGCCGTAGCTGCAGGGGCCAGCATGCAGATACCCGGGGCCGACTTTAGAAAAGCGTCCTTCAGCGGTGTAAAAGCACTCTGAATCCCAGACGCAGACAATTTCCCGGGAGCAGTCGTCTGGATGCCTTGATGGATCCGAGCCGCTGGGCCGGTAAACCTGGATATGTCTTTAGGAACCTCCGCTGTGGGGGTTCTGGTCTGAGGTGATTTATGTTGTGCTTCGGTTGCTTTAACGGAGCTGGTAGACAAAGGCTCCAGTTTATCTGATGGTGCGATCGTCTGTCCTGCACACTGCAGCTGGCTTGCCGGAGGTGATGAGGATAATGCTGCTGCTGCTGCACTGCTCTTGGGTGGCTGGACCAGCACTGTTTTCACATAGGGCTCTGGTGGCAGGAAGGGGTCATCTTCGGCAGAGTCCTTGCGCCCCGTTTCAATCCTGTGCTTCAGCCTCCTCCCGTCCTGGCTGTCCTCTGAGCCCTCGTCCGTCTCGTCCTCGGAGGAGTCCACCTCGTGGATGGCCTCCTGCTTCTGCAAAGACTCCCGCCTCTCTGCCCGGTCCTGCCGGATCGCCGACAGCTTGTCCTTCAGTTTGCTGTTGCTTGCGGCAGCTCCTGCCCCCTCGGCCGGCTCCTGGCGGCCCAGCTTGCGGGCCAACGGCTTCTGCAGCATCCCCTTCTCGACGGAGGCCGTTCTGCTGCCCAGGAGGGTCTCGCTGGCCGACTCCTGCAGGCTCTGGAGGCTGGGGTCCCGCTGCATCATCTCCTTCTTGAACTCCGCGTGCGAGATGTCCAGGCTGTGCTTGCGGGAGGATGCCAGCTTCTTGTCCAAGGAGGAGGAGGAGGAGGAGGGGGGGGAGGAAGAGGAGGAGAGGGAGGAGGCCAGCTTCTCCGCAGACTGCACCCTCTTGAGCAGAGGGGAGCGAGGGGGCTCGCCGCTTTTGGGCCGGGAGATCTGGCGGACGAGAGGGGGAGAAGAGTGCAGTTTGACCGGAAAGGACTGGGTGACGCTAGAGCTGCCCAGAGAGTGACCGGAAAGGGGAGGGGACGCTGCGGTGAGGTGGACTGGGGCGTCGGGGAGGGGTCCGGGCCAGGGGGGACAGCGGAATGTTTCCTGCAGATTTGCGGCGAGGGGAGCGGTACTGGCGCTGCAGCTTGGGGGCCAGGCCATGCAGGGAGCTGGGCCGGATGTGGCCGGAGCTGGCTGGAGAGTTCGGGACGCTGGAGCTGGGAGAACTGCTCTGGGAAGAGTTGCCGCCAACTGGAAAAAATAAAACCTGTTAATGCTTCGTAGATTCAAGCTTGTTAATCGCAGTCTGTTTGTAAACAATGGTACACTTTAGAAAGGTTGATAAATATCCCTGCAAAATGGTTACATTTATAACGGGCGATTTCCAAACTCACATGTGACGAAAAGAGAATCAAAGAACGCAGCTGTGAACTGAATTGGAAAACCACACTAGGTCAGAGGTCAGGTTTAGACTCGTAATGCATCACTAAAATGGTATTATAAACTGATATTCCATGTCAATAATGGTCAACCAAATACATGTTTTATTTCTTTGTTTTGATTGAGGTGCCAATACACCATTTAGTAGTGACAAATATAAATCCATGCAACAAACAGAGAGAAGCATTATATATATTATATATATAATATTGCGGATAATATATATATTACGAATCAAAACAAAGAAATCAACATGCGCTCTGTTTATTTATCTAGAGATCGGACTTAAATCCGGTCCCTCCCCAGAGTGCTCCACACTTGTGGACCGTTGACAGTGTGCACAGAGGGCTCGTACCGGAGTGTGCCGAGTCGGGGGTGGATCGGTAGCACTGCGTGGGGGAGCGAGGAGACAGGTTGTGGGTGGGGGAGCCCGGGACGCTCTCCCCAGACGACAGCGAGCGGTTCAGGGAGGAGAGGCTGCGGCTCGTGTGCAGCAGGGACGCCTGCTTCGTGATCTTCCGGAAAAGGGAGCTCCGCTTCTTACTGCTGGGAAGAAACAGAGTCGTCAGGGCCTTCATGCAAGCTCGTCAACAGGGTGTCAGCAGAAAGCTACATGCAGACAAGACTCCAACTATTCTGAAATAGCAGATATGTCAGGATGTAAAATAAATCTCTCCAATTCAAATGATACTGGCAACTTGGTGAGCTACTAAACATCTGTTAGCTACTTCTAAAAGAGAAATAACCCAGGTTTGAACTGGCTCTCTGATTCGTGTCAAATTCTAACAAGTTCAGTATTGCTCTGCTGAGGGTCTCTCTTCCCAGTGCACCCCTGTAGGTTTGACAGCAGTGTAATTTGGTTTGGTTGTTTGTTTGTTACATCCTTCGATTAAGTGGGATTGCGGATCAAATCCTCACCTCTCTTGACCTTCTTTAGTTTTCGTCTTCTTGTTCCTCCGGGCCATCTTGGACTTGTAGCTGGCTTTGCGCGCCGGACCCACCTTGATGGACGTGTTCTCGAAGGGAGTGGCCGAGATGGACACCTTGTTGCCGCTCTGGCAGAGACAAAAGAGGCCCAGCATTCATTACAAATCAGAACGAAAAAAGGGAAGGGCAGAACGCTCAGGACGAGGAGGGTACTGTTAAACAACCACAGCCTGTCTCATGGTCCAGACCGGACAGTTTTGTACTTTCACATGAGGATTATAAAAATCACAAAGCCACTACAAAACTATCAACACATCCCATTTCAGAACATTCCAGTATATCCTGTTTTACTGTGTTATTTTCTGCACTATGAGCTGAAGGCACGGATAACTATGTTTTAGTTTCTTTGATGATTCAAACATGATTTATAATAAGGTAATATGGGCTCACAAGAAGATACTCTTATACCATAAGAGTGAGGGTAAACTGGACGCATTAACTTATAACTGGGGCCCCGGAAAATTCACGATATCACGAATTTCATGGAAATCATGTATTTGACGGCCTACCGTGAAAAATGTGCATTTTATTTTCCTTCCAGTATTTTACATTCCTCTTCACCTCCCCTGTTCATTTCATACTTTTATCAAGTAGAAGCAGCGCTACAGTCGCTGTACACAGTCCTACTTATAACCCATACCAGTGCAGTTTATAAAAATAAAAGACAGTAATGTTCCCCAACCTTGAGGATGAGCTCCACCACCTCTGTGTGGACCAGGCCGTGCACCGGCTCCCCGTTGACGTGAGTGATCAGATCACCCTCCCGCAGACCAGCATTGTGTGCTGGGGCACCCTCTTCAACATGCTGGAGGGGGAGAGGGGTCAGGAAGAATGTTCAAGTGTCAGCGTTCTCCTTATTACATTAAGACATTTTCACTTCTTTCAATCATAAAACCAGTTTGACCCTTTCAGCCCTGCCGGGGCCTCAATGAAATAACCAATGAAACAGCAGGAGTCTCCTCACCCAGACCATGTGGTGCACTGTGTAGACGTCTGTGTCCCCCATGTAGACACGGATGGCCCGCAGCGTGAAGCCGTACTTCTTGCCCGCACGGTGGATCACGATCGCCGGCTTGACGGCGCTGACGACAGGCGAGTAGTCGCGGCTGGGGGACGAGTCTCGCGAGGACGGGTTTGACGAGAGGGAGTGGGGTGACATCGGGCTGGCCAGAGGGGAGCCACTGTAGTGATCTGGGGAGAGTTATCGTTATCATTTTTAAAGAGGATTTCATAGCTTCTCTTAAACACCAGACAAGTACCGCATGACTCGGTTTTATGCACATTGCTTATATTTCTATGATACCAAACCCCTGCCCTGACTCACCAGACGGGATCATAAGGGACAGCGTGGTGGCGGAGGCTGACTTGATGACCTTGCTAAGCGGCCGCGAGGTGCGTTTCTCCTGCGACTCCCCGGAGAGCAGTCTGTGCCGCGCGCGCCGGGCTGCCAGGTCGCTGATGGCCTTGGGTGTGGCGTTGTCCGAAACTTCAGTGCTGTTGCACCGCGAAGAGCGCTCAGAGAGTTCAGTGGAGTTGCCGGCTAGTGGAGAAACAATAAACATGCATAGATGTTTGGTTCCCGATTAAATAAATCATTTCAGCATTTCAAAGTGCAGTTTATGAAAAGTTATTTTACATGCTATAATGCTAAAACTTTCTAAAATGTTGATTAATTTAGATATAAAAAACACATCCATTCTTTAAAATGTATTTTCAAAGCACCGTCCCAATACAGTACACTGATATCTAAACTAGCTGTAAAATGAACAGTGAAGTTCAGCTGCACTACCTAGACCAAGGTACCATTAGATAAGGGATCTGTGAAGCAATCTGATTGTGTCGCGTCACTACCATGAGTGGCAGAGCATGGCGGCCAGGCACTCACGTGTCAGCATGCTCTTGCCCAGGGTTCTGGTGCCGGAGACGGGGGTGGTGGGGGACTCGTCCAGCCGCAGCTCTCTCTCCAGGGGCTGCTCGGGAATGGTGAGGGGGAGCTCCTCCCCGCGGGGACCCCAGCTGGCAGGGGGGCCCTTCCTGGAGCTCTCGTCCTCGGTGGAGATGGCGAAGCGTGGCATCTCGATGATGGCGGAGCAGCAGCGGCGGCGCACCGTCAGCGGGGGGCTGGAGTCGCTCTCCGTGTGCGAGGACTCCGACACGGACAGGCGCTTCCGCAGGCTGCAGCCCCGGCAGGGAGAGAGGGGGGAGAGGGAGGGGTTCACTGCACTGTATTAGAGTCCCAAGCTTTACCAAACTTAAACAACCAGCGACAGAAAGTAACACATACCAGGGAACAAGACTCCCATTGCACAGCAGCTTTTCTATGGTTGTAATTTATTAGAACATATTTTATGAAGTACTGAAACGAAATAGATTGTTGTGCCCAATGCAAAATGTGTATTATGATCAAGGATTGAAACAAGACTCCCATTGCACAGTAGATTGGTCCACTCCTGGTTTTTACTACACTACAAGTCTAATAAGACACACTGAGCGTGTTACCTATACACAGTGGGTAATCAAGCTTGCATTATATAAAAACCTGGAATGGGTGAAACTGTTTTGCAATAGGAGTCTTATTTCCATCCCTGAATACAGTACTGCAATACAACCATCAGATCCTGGATTGCAATACAAGCTAGCTGCA
The DNA here is from genome assembly GCA_030684275.1 of Acipenser oxyrinchus oxyrinchus. Taxonomy (NCBI): domain Eukaryota; kingdom Metazoa; phylum Chordata; class Actinopteri; order Acipenseriformes; family Acipenseridae; genus Acipenser; species Acipenser oxyrinchus. The sequence continues at coordinate 34,274,901 of CM060260.1, forward strand.
CCAGATGCAATCAGGCTCAAGCACCTTAGCCCTTGCTGGTGTGCTGAAGACACAGCCACCTCCGGCTAACATGGGGCGAGGCTTCCGTTACTGTGTGATAAGGGCAAACAGTGGACTTACATTTCAGGCGAGCCCACCATCCAGCTGCGGTCCCGGGACTTGAGCCCACTCAGGCTGTCCATCTTGCCAGTGCCCTCCTCACTCAGGCTGCGCTTGGTGGGAGGCGGGGTCTTCTTATCCTCGTGAAGGGACAGGCGCTCCATGCTGCTGTACACCTGGCCAGAGAGAGAGAGAGTTTCACCACCACCTCACACACTGTGTATTAGTATGCACTTCAGGGATGGAAATAGAACTCTCATGTTTGAGCCATTCCTGGTTTTACTGTGAGTTTAATAAGACGCAGCTGAGCTTGTTACCTACACACTGGGGCTGCTCAAGTTCGTAGTAAAACCTGGAATGGGTGAAACTGCGGCGCAATAGGGGTTGTATTTCCATCCCTGCACTTCACTGACAATTCTCACTCGCATCACGGTTGACTATGCTAACAGGGTAACTAGCTCTCTAACTGCTCCTTAACATTGGTTGAGTTTAGCTTTTTAAATGACCTGGTGGTTTTCAGAATTAATGACTGAATGTCTGAATTTATGGAATGACTGTAAGTGGTAGACAAACCCTTGAATTCACCTAAATATTTCATTCACTTAAGCAAGGGAAATACAGAGCCATGATCTGAACTCGGGAGACATCAGCCACTCACCTCTAAGTGCAATATGCCATTCACTGGCTGTGTTGTCACTTGTTCTGTTTATTCTTGCACACTCTGAACACATTGGGAGCCCTCATTTAGTGCACACCTCCACACATGCAGTGTGGAAGACCTTCAGTTGTTTTTAAAGCGGAAGCTGAAGTAAGCAGCACTCCCCTGGGCAGGGTTCACTCACCTTGCTGAAGCGAGGGGAACAGGAGGAGAACTGACGCATTTCTACATGCTCTTCATCATTCGTGTCCTCCTCCTCTTCTGAGTCCACGTGGTGGTAGCGATCCGAGCGAGCTACAGACAGACAGACAGACACACAATTAGACACACACATACCGAACTGACCCAGCCCATAACCAGGGGGTTAAATAAACACATTTCCCCTCCCCCAGTCTTTCTGCCTTATCCATCAGTCCCAGTGCATGTGGCGGATCTAGCTGCTGTTTTGCTATGTAGAGTTATGTCTGTCAGAGCCCATTTAAAACGTTGGGCCATATTTTCAAAGAGTTTACGCCAGTCTTTAATTGACTCCTATTTTTTTTTTTAAAAGAGGTAAAACGCTGCTTAATTTTACAAAACTAGACCCAGACAGTGAAGTAGTAATAGAATCCGAGCTCTCTTCAGCACCCTGCAGATTATTTTTTTTTTCTCTTTTCAAAACACAGGAGTTAATTAAAGACTGGAGGTGATGCTTTGATAATACGTCCCGTTGTGGCTCAGTGGAAGAGACTGGGCTTACTGTCGAAGTAACTGGTGTCGTCCTCCGACTCCAGCTGGGGGATAAACTCTGCCTTCTGCCGCAGTAAACTGTTCCAGTCGAGGTCAGAGAAGAAACGGTGCTGCTTCACCTCAAACGCACTGCCTGTTCCCAAACACAAAGCATGCACAATACATGAGGACAACAAATACACAACGCAGCTCGGCTACATACTGCTAATAAACCATGGCATTAAGAAATATCGGGCTATGCGTTTACTCCAGTCTTCAATTAACTACTATTTTTTTTTACAGGAGAAAAAACATAAAAAAAGCTGCAGATTATATAAAACTAGATCCAGAACTACTATTAATTCCTTTTTATACACATAAAGCTGTTTGCTTGTCAGTTTTATATCATTTACATGGAATGTTCCCCTACCAAAAAAATAGGGCGCTAATTAAAGACTGGAGTAAAAGCTTTGAAAATATGGCCCATCAGGTTTAATAAAAAAAAAATGAAACAATTGGTTCAGTCAACAGCGCTGTAATGTATGAGAAAGCAGATTGTGATACCTCCTTGCTGCACATCCTTCTCTGCAAGTTTCTGTATGCAACTGTCCATTTAAACTTCCAATCCATTTCTTGTACCTTTAGGATCTAGCATCCTTACCTGTTCCCAGCCTGTCCATAGGGTTTTGCCTGAGGAGCTTGGAGATGAGATCCTCTGCTTCAAGGGGCAGAGCATCCTCTTCTTCAGGCCAGATGATTTCATCTAGGAAAGGGGAGGGAGTAGAGAGGAGCTGCTAAGCTGCACTCCTATGGTACTCAGGCATGAATTCTGCACTATACAGGATCCTGAAATTCTTCCAATTCTTCTCTCTGAGCAGAAACTTTCAATCCTTTAGCCAACCCAAGGTCATTTTTTTTCCTAGCATATGTTACTCCGAATATGATTCCTTTTCTAAAGCCATGCAGAGCAGTCTTGATATTTAACTTCTACTGTGAAGTCTTTTTGACACTGCCTCTCATAGATAAGCCCGGGGAGCGACATGTATTTGATTTCGATTCATACACTGCTGACGATTCAAATCAAAAGAAATATCGCTCCACATTTGTGTGTTTATTACATGAAATTCACAGAGAGCTGGTGCTCACCACTGATGACTTGTCCAAACAGCTCCTCTGGTGTGTCTCCGAAGAAGGGCGCACAGCCCACCAGGAACTCATAGAGGATGACCCCCATCGCCCACCAGTCCACAGGCTTCCCGTAGCCCTGCCGCAGGATCACCTCTGGGGCGATGTACTCAGGAGTGCCACACACCTGCGGACCGACACACGCAGAACATCAGGAACACCAGCGCCAACGCAGAGGGGAGGAGACGCTTTCTCACACAGAGTAGTGAAGGGAATTGAGTGGGGTATGCAGGCACGGCTATTGAATGTGTTACCCAAGTGCTTGAGGTTTGTCCACGAGGAGCCTGGAATAGTGCATGTCTGTGCTACCAGTGCATCACTGGAGGACACACAGCACACAGCAAGCTCACACAGCAAGCTCACACACACAGCACAGTACACAGCAAGCTCACACAGTACACAGCAAGCTCACACACACAGCAAGCTCACACACACAGAGTACACAGCACGCTCACACACACAGTGCACAGCAAGCTCCTACAGTACCTGCTTGTCCAGGAACTCCCTGGCATCCTTTTCAATGTGCCCCTCGTACAGGTTGGTGGTGAGACTCATAAGCCCGATCTTCGAGAGCCCGAAATCAGTGAGTTTGACGTGTCCCATCGAGGTGATCAGCAAACTAGCACAATACAAGAGAGAGGAGCTCTGTCAGAGACACGTGGGTGCAGTGTGACTGATCGGTGTTTGAACCAAAACCATGAAGTGCTATTGAAAGAAACGAAGCAAGCACTGCAAGCTTACTTGTCAGGTTTGAGGTCCCGGTGAACGATGCCGTAGTTGTGAAGATACTCGAGGGCAAGCACTGTTTCAGCAAAGTACATGCGCGCCATGTCAACAGGCAGGGCCCCAATGTTCTTCAGCAGAGTGGCACAGTCACCACCTGCCAAGCAAAAGCAAACCAGCTCAATAAGGCATTCTTAAAACCAACTATATACAGCTATATATTCCCCTATATAATTAACACATGTTGCTTCATAAAGTCAAATGAAACCAGCTGAATAATGCTATGTTAACATACTGAATTACATACCGCTTGTAGTTTCCCATATACTTATATGGAAAAACAGACAAAAATTGAAACATTTGACATTTCGAAATCTAACATTAAATATTGTACTACTATTATGGCTTCCGTTAGACTTTTGCAATATCATTTTGTAGTTAACATGATGTTAAATAAAGGATCTAAATTATGTTCAGATACAATTCTAAATGTTTAAACCTTTTAATACATTTTCAGTTTAACTTTGTGCATAGTTTGTTTTTTTACAATTATGTCTGTTTGGCTAACAAGCTGAAGTGTGTCTGATTAGACTCATGATGAAACCAGGAATGGATCAAACTGCTATGCAATGGGAGTCCGCTTTCCATCCCTGAGAACGTACCTTCCACGTACTCCATGACCATGCAGAGGTGGCGCTTGGTCTCGAAGGAGCAGAACATGCTGACCACAAAGGGGTTCTCTGCGAAGGTCAGGATGTCTCGCTCCACGAAGGCCTGTTGGATCTGGTTCCTCAGGATCAAGTTCTGCTTGTTGATCTTCTTCATGGCAAAGCGCTGCCGGGTCTCCTTGTGCCGGACCAGGTACACCGCGCTGCAGGAGCAAGGACACGGTCAACCACAAGTCGTTAGTCCGCTTTCCACTGTTAGAAATCAGGCTACACTGCGGTGTCACAAGGGCAGCTCTATAGCAGCGTTGCTCACTAAGCTAGCAAGCAACACTGCTGTAGAGCAGCTGCTCAGGGAAGCGTCTCAAGATACTCACCCATAGGCTCCGTTGCTGATGAGCTTGATGTTCTCAAAGTCCTCCTCGCAGGGGGGTTTCTTCCTCTGCATCGCAGTTCCACAGCTCTGAGAGAGAACAGTTATGAGAGTGTTAATGAAGAGGCTTAGAACACAACTAAGCAGTCTGAGCAGTGAACTCCCATCTCCTTTGTGCTGCACTTACATCCACAGAGTCGTCAGTTTCAGGTGTGTCAGGGTTGCCACTGTCATAGCTACTCAGCTGGGCCATTTCTGCAACCAAAAAACCACGAAACTGTACATTAATATCATCAGTGAGTATTCCAGTACTACAGTATATGTCAGGGTTAATATAAAAGTGTGATCATGTAATAAACCAAAGTCAAATTTGATAAGTTTAGACAAACATTAGGTCTTATTTTAAAGCCTCTGGGTCCATGTATTTTTGACAAAACAAGGGACTCTTTCAACATAGCAGACTTGTATACAAATATAGGAAAGAGAACTCCACTCAACAATGCAGAGCACTCCAGAGCTATAGGAAAGAGAACTCCACTCAACACTGCAGAGCGCTCCAGGGCTATAGGAAAGAGAACTCCACTCAACACTGCAGAGCGCTCCAGGGCTATAGGAAAGAGAACTCCACTCAACACTGCAGAGCGCTCCAGGGCTATAGGAAAGAGAACTCCACTCAACACTGCAGAGCGCTCCAGGGCTATAGGAAAGAGAACTCAACTCAACACTGCAGAGCACTCCAGAGCTATAGGAAAGAGAACGCCACTCAACACTGCAGAGCGCTCCAGGGCTATAGGAAAGAGAACTCCACACAACACTGCAGAGCGCTCCAGAGCTATAGGAAAGAGAACTCCACTCAACACTGCAGAGCGCTCCAGGGCTATAGGAAAGAGAACTCCACACAACACTGCAGAGCGCTCCAGAGCTATAGGAAAGAGAACTCATTTACACCAGTAAATTAACCTAACATACTGCACTAATATGTATACAATACCTATGCCCATTTTCATGTCTTGTTCAGTATAAGATATAAATGTCCAGGGATGTATTGCATAGCAGTTTGAACCATTCCTGGGGCTGATCAAGTTCATATCAAAACCTGGAGTGGGTAAAACTGCTATGCAATAGAAGTCCTAATTCCATCCCTGCTCTTTAATAAATTACCCTAGGGGAACCTACAGTGCTTGGTACCAAAGAAATCTAAAAGTGTCCTTCAGCGATTTCTGTTTCTTAGTGTACTGCTGCAACATTAATAATGAAAAGTGCACCAAGAGTTTGAGGGGTCTTCTAGGTCTGTCGGTGTGCTGGTGCATTGCTGTGGGACTGATTGCCCTTCCACACTCACCCTCCAGGGGATCCCTGGTAAGCCCCAGTTGGCTGATGATGTAGCGGGGAATGTCCGACTTGATTCCCTGCCCTTCTTTGGCATGGCCCTCAGCGGCTTCCAACAGATGATAGAACTCCTCCGGATCAAACTCCTGCAGTGGAGAGAGGAGAGTGAGGGAGACTCCCCTTTCTGTGTCCGTAGTGCTAATGCTGGGACATGCTCGGACCACACTTCTTAACCGTCCCAAATTATCAAGAGCCCCCTTGGTCTGGCACTGTTCCCTTCTGTAGCTTTTTATTCTTCCCCCTCAATAGACAAATAACACTGCCCGATAAAAAGTCAAATATTTTTCTTAAACATATTGCTGATACCAGTTTTGCAGGGATGGAAATAAGACTCCCATTGCATAGCACTTTGATCCATTCCTGGGTTTACTATGAATTTAATAAGACACACCCAAGCTTGTTACCTACACACTGTGGCTAACAAGTTTGTACTAAAACCTGGAATGGGTGAAACTGCTATGCAACAGAAGTCTTGTTTCCATCCCTGTTTTGTATTGGTATTGGAATCTTCTGGGTTAAGGAAAATTCTGTTTTATGTTATTAGATAAAATGAGTTGGTCTAGAAGTGCACTTTAAGATATCTTTCTTCTTTAAAAAGCGTCTGATTCATTTCACTGTCGAAGCCTAGTTAATTGTCTGTACAGACATGGCATAACCTCACCATTCATTGGGCTTCATGGGAAAAACTTTGACTTGAATTGGTAACAGGAGTCTATATTTCCTCTCAAGCTGAAAGTTTTTAATAAGCAAAGCATTTATTTCTCACGGGGCGCAGACCTTTAAGAACTCAGCCGTCTGGAGTATTATTGTGCATCAATTTAGAAACTCTATCTGTAATGTGCCACAATGTCGGTCACACACTATTTGTCAAAACTCCAGATGTAACTGCACCCCCGAACCGACAGGAGGTTCCAAATAACTTCATAGGGAATAATATAACACCCCCCACTTCAACAATTTAAATTACCACCGCGAGGTGGTTTGATTTAGGGAAGAAACACATCGAGAGAGAAAAAGAGAGAGAGAATAAAAGGGCAATAAAAAGAGAAAGTATGGGGGGAAAAAGACGACACTGACACGGATTCTTCAAACTTAGAAATCAAAACACACCTGCCAGACAGGGAGATAATAAACTAAACAAAAGAAGATAAAACATTAAAGATGCACAGTGCACAGGGGCACGCACACACACACACACACACACACACACACACACACACAGACTACACAGTGCACAGAGGCACACACACACACACACACAGACTACACAGTGCACAGGGGCACGCACACACACACACACACACACACACACACACACACACACACACACACACAGACTACACAGTGCACAGGGGCACACACACACACACACACAGACTACACAGTGCACAGGGGCACGCACACACACACACACACACACACACACACACACACACACACAGACTACACAGTGCACAGGGGCACGCACACACACACACACACACACACACACAGACTACACAGTGCTCAGGGGCACGCACACACACACACACACACACACACACACAGACTACACAGTGCTCAGGGGCACACACACACACACACACACACACACACACACTCTGCAGTGCACAGGCGCGGACAGTTCCTTCACACGCACACGAGAAAGTTCCTTCATCCTTACCAGGCACTCGAGCAGCCGGGCCGGCCTGGCAATGACAATCATCAGCTTCCTCACCAGCTGGGTGACGAAGGCGACCTCCCGGCTTTCTGAGCGCTCATGGGCCTGGAAGCAAAGCAGAGTATCAGAAACCACCACCGAGGAAAAAACGAGCAGTGCGGTTGTTGTTTCTGTAAAAATGTTTTATTTTTTTTCTTTCTTCTGCCAACTTGTATTGTTTTCTTTTTGTAAATTTAACAAATGCAGCCTGTAGTGTTGTCTCTTTGCTGGGTTTCATGAGGTATAGCCCAGTTCATTTTGTTGAGGCAAGACAAATGCGTCTGTTTACAGAGAAAGGGGGTTTCAGGCCCGCAGGCTGGCTTTGACAAATGGCTCCCCTCACTGATCCAGTAGGTCTGCTGTATTGTGAGGCTACACAATGGCAACAAGGCAAAACTGGCTAACCAGGAGAGCAGAGGGATCCCCGGACCGGCAAGGCCAGTTTACTCAGAACTGTACACATGCATTACCATGGAAACTGTTTTAAGAACCCCCCTCCCCCTCAAAGTTCTATAGTGTCCAGCTTGCTTGCAGTTCAAAAGACAGAAGATGCTTCTTAAAGATTATACTGTTCACCACAACACAGACATGATAAGACAAGTGAGACACATGATAAAAAGAGTGATGCAGAATACATAACAAGTATGATCCAGAGATAACCAAATACGCTGCTGCAGATTGGAAAACGTAACCAGGACATTAGGACAGTTCACCCATCATTCATGGATGTAAACAAAAGCTCCTGGCTGACACACAGCTCACAGTGCACTGCTGTTTCAAATGAGGCTTCCCTCGTGAATACGCAGTTGAGGAGGACTATCTCTTACCACAATAGGCTGCTTCCTGAAGGTTAGCAATGGGATGCAAAGGTAAAACAGTACAGACAATGCAACACTGCGCCTGCCCAGACTAAACCTGGCATTACCATTCGCATGGTTTGAAAGCAGCATCTAATGCATGTCCAAAAACAGAGAAGATACAGCCATCATATAAAGCATTCAACTGAATAAAGCAGTCTGGCATTATCAAATCGCTCAGCTACTGTATCACCCCCCCCATTTCCCCTAAGGACCTTCTAGGGGGCACAGTCATGAATATTAAGTCCAAACGAGAAAGGGAAGTAACAGGGGCTGTACGCCACAGTTCAAAGTAACAGATTAGATCAATGGATTCTTAATGAGATCCCCGCAGGAGTCGTCAGCCTTCTTCACGATTCTATCTAAACATTCGCAAGAGAATATTAAGACTTTGCACAAGCAGTATTAAACAAGAAGAATACTCTACAGGGCAGTGCAAGACAATGCATCTATCAGACTGCAAACACGAGACAATGTCCATCTTAAGAGCAAACACGGAGTACAAAATCAGACGAAACACGGACATCTTTAAACATCACAGCAATTCCTAAAAGTGATTTTGCATTACATTCCTAAAGGAAAATTTAAAACGAACCCCAACAAAAAAAATACTTTCCATTCCATTATAACATAATAAACAACTCAACTGGTAAGGTCTCTGCCATGAGCCTGGTCCATTTCCGATGCTCCAAGATACTCTGTAAAATCTCCTCCTCCTCCACCCTTCTCTGCCACGAGATCCTGGACATCTTATAAAGATGCCTTGTTTACCCCGCAATGCCCCCGGTGTTGAAAGACACCGCGTTTTATCCACCTAACACCACACTGCGGCTGAGCGCGACACCCCCGATGCAAACTATCCAATTAGCATTCCCCAGATGATGTCATGCTTGCTTCAGGACTGCCTGTGACATTCCAGGGGTTGTTTGCAGATGCCATTCCTATACGCACGCACGCACACATACACAGAGACGCAGATATACACAAGCCTGTCGGTGCTGACATGAGCACTGGAGCCAGCGGTGCGATAATTTAAAGGAGCTCTCCTCTCCCTCCCTCTCTCCTCTCCCCCCTCCCTCCTTTCTTGTCTGAAAGAGCCATCCGTCACTAACTGCGAGTGCTGGGGTGTGAAATTAAAATCACCATCACCCCCCCTCAAGGGATGGGAATGGGCCGATGGGAGCAATAACTTGGATACGAGCCTCTGGGCACTGTAATTGAGTTAAACAGAGACACACGCACACAAAGAAACAGAGTTGTGACTAATAGATTTGTGACAAGCCTGGAAGAATGTGGTCTGCTGGCTGCTATGTAGAAGGTGTTGTGGTTTTGAAGGCGGTGAAGCCACCCCCCTGCCCCTACCCCCTTCATGTCACAATTTAACACCAATTTAACACAGGTTGCAGTGTGCCCTCCTTAATTGGCTAATGGTTGGTTAGCGTGGTAATCGTGGCTCCTGGTCGATGGTTCTACTCACATCCTGCAGCAGCTTCTCCAGGTTCTCCTGCAGCTCGTAGAAGTAGCGTGAGGTGATGAGGCCCTCGCGGGACTTGTCCAAGCAGTCCCGGGACAGCTCTATCACCTGGTGGTGGATGAAGCTCAGGACCCCGTCGGCCAGGGGCATCACCTTCTCGGGGGCGCAGGAGGAGATGAAATCCGCCAGACGCTCCTCCATCTGCGCCGTCGCCTGCGAGGGGAAGCAAAACACGCACACACAGAGCGTCTCACTGAACAAGGCTGTGTGTTTGTAGTGTTCATGAACACTTTGCGTGGACTTCCATATCGTGTAGGTTTAGTATTCCAAACTCCAGAGGGGCATGGATCGACACAACAATAAAAACTTGGGACTAAAGTCAATACTCCTGGTTTAAATCTACTTTTAAAACAATTAATGTTCAAAAATATATGGTTTAAATATTACAGGGATATGGCTTATTTCCTACCTTCTGTGGACTTGTTTTGACCCCATAGGCACTACAAACAAGCCCAAACTGACAGACGACTCACTGAACAAGGCTATCTAGAGCAACAGTGCAGTCTGTATCTCAGTCCTGAAGCAGAAGGAAAGAGGAGACTTCACTTACCTTCGGGAACCTCTCTTTGTACACATGGTTCATCATTACGATCTCATGGTCGAAAGAGATGGGGGACCGCCCAGGGCTGCAACACACAAAGCCAGCAAACCTACCGTAAGACCTTTATTATAGGGATGGCATTTCAGCACATAAAAAAAGGAAACTTTGACAGTTCGATAACCAAGTTACATCGTCTTCTGTCATGTTCATCTTGGAAGTGCAGCAGATTTTGTACAGGGATGCTTTGTACCAATAACAAACTGCACCGGGTGTCTTTCTGTTGTGTTTGTCCGCAGAAAACTGGTCATTCTTTCTTATAATTTACATGACACCTTCTAAAAGGAGTGGTTATAAAGACTATAAATAGCAGCAGGCATACTCCACACTCATTAAAACAAGCATATGTACAACAGTACCAAACCCTTACTATAAACCCATCTCTTCTCCACCATGGGACATTGTACTGCATGCACAAATGCTGCTCCATACAATATACTGCAAGCATGTATACTTGTGTTTGATAGCAGGAGACACATGTCCTATATGATATACCACCACAGTACCATGGAACTGACGGAAGGCTGAAGCAACAGTATTTCCAGTTCCATTCCGCTGGTTTCATCAGGCTTGTCTAAACGACAGATGTGGCTCTCCGAGTCATTCGAGGGCTAGCGGCGTGTGACCATCGCATGAGGTAATGCGCTATGTCATCAAAAAACAGTTTGGGAAGGCAATTACCGGTACCTGCCTAATTGATTGAGTATAGATTAAATCAGCTTGTGTTATAACAGAGGCAACTTCCCAACGTTTCAGTATGTTTAACACACCTTTAGATTTCCTTTACCAGATCAAATCCTTAATCAAATCCTGTGTGTGATGATATATATATATATATAATCACACACACACACAGTATGTTCAAATTTGCGAAGGCAAACCACTTTTAACTAAATTGCAACAAATTTGCGTTGATAACGTCAGGTTGGCGTGACTCGTGGTCATTACAGCCGACAGCTGTTTAGGGACCCGAGTGAAAGACTCTCTGGTGTGTTCATCCTTCTTTCTAATTGCCAGTGGTCCCAGATAGAAATCCTCCCCCACAATTAGTACCAACTGAGCGGCTAATTGAGCAGGAACTGGAGAGAAGGAGAAGATACTGCAGTAGAGATGTAGGAATCTGAACTCCACACGAGAGCCTGGGACAGGGGGAACGTTTTGGACGAGGAAATGAATGGCTGTCGATCTTCACTTAGAAGCCAACTCCATTTACGAACAAAAACACAGACTGTTCTTTGTGTTTCATGGAAACTTCTTCTGCTCTTTCCAGTTAAATCCAAGAGTACCCTGTATGTTGGAATTCCTGGTTGACCATTTTTTGCATGTTATTTAAAAATAACACCACTCTCCAAGGTCCTTGGAAACCAGTCGTTTTAAGTTAAGGAGGTTCTGCAATTCAAACTGACAGCTTGCTTAACAATCTCACAGCTCCCGTCTTTAGTTATTAATCAGCTGAGCCAGCAGCTTCAGCAGCTCAGTCACACCCAATCTGCAGCTGCTCCGGGATGCTCAATCCCCAGAGGGAGTTAATATAATGTCAGGCACGTTGTCTCTTGAATATACAAATGCTGTGTATCCAGACATGGACTGTATAAAGATTAGACTGTTTTGTTATCAATGTTTGTGTTTCCTTGTTTAAAACAATGCAATACAATGCACATTAAACCACTTGCATTCATCAACATGAAGGAATGCAATAGTATTTTTTCACATGGTTATCATTTATTAATTATTTATATACATTTTAACGTTATTATTATTATTATTATTATTATTATTATTATTATTATTATTATTATTAATAATATTTTTAAAATATTGCCTGATTTTCTTAATTTTCACTTCTTAAATATATGAGCCCTTGTAAATTAGGTCTTAATGGGTAAATCTCCTGGTTAAATAAATACATAAATATAATTTATATTTTGCTTAACATATTCGTTTTACAATGTTGTTACGTTTTAATCCCTCTTTTAGCGATTTTTCTTATTTTAGTTTCCACCCCAACTGACCAAACAGTTGCCAGAAAACGAAATACATCTACTAACACAGCGCAGAAAACGAAATAGAACTGTATTAACCGGAGCAGGCCACTGCAAATAAACAAAATACATAAATAAAAACAGTTTATTAGGGCAGCTATAAATAATGGAGCAATCCTTTCCACTGGAGCCACACAACACACATTACAGAGAAAATGAAAGATCTAATTGACCATGGCAGGTGGGTGAGGCAATGCGTGGTGTCATAAAAACTGGCTCACAGTTCCCCTGCATGCAATCAGAGAAGCAATTACATGGATAATTGATTGACTGAAGGCTCAGCACCAGCTGATGTGTTGCTCTATGGAGCCCATGAGATCAGCGACTTGTAGAGGAAAAAAAAACAAAGGAAAAACCGGTGCTGTTATTTACACACAGGAGGGACCAAGCCGCTGCACGCACTGTGCACACGTGGATAAAGCAGATCTTAAACCTATTACTGGAATTACCACCCGAACTAGGAAGTTTCCTCTGAATACACTGAAACAGCAATCTGTTATTTAAGAATTGTCTTTAATTACATGTTTATAAAGGATTACTATTGGGTCCTATATTAACGTGTGGAAAAGCCTTTTCATGGTATATCCACAGCACACTACAGTAAATGCTTCTGTGTACTTTTTCAATCCAGCTGTGCATGCCCCCCTCCACAGTGATCTGCCTCAGGGTTCTTATGTTATATGTAACACAGATGACAGATTCAGACATTTTTTCTTCAGGTGAAAAGTGGCTTGCAAACGGCTTTATTTTACTGCTCTAATTAACTTTGCTGTTTTTCTTTTTTTGTTTTTTTTAATTATTATTATTTGAAATGGATTTTATTCTAACAGGCGCTGCTAATGGCGTTCACTTGAATGGAGAGGTTCATCATTATTCTTAGCGTGCAGTTGTAACTCATTTGCCGTTCACTGTAAAAGGTAATGATGATTCACACCACGCTCATTACACATTCATAGACTGGTTTGGAGAGGAGAGAGGTTCGGCTAGTCTGTCACGCCAGTTTTGAAAAATTAAACAAAAAAAACAAAAAAAAACAAAAGCATGAATTACCTGCGTGAGCCGCAACAACCGCTCCGCAGGTGAAGACGGGAACTGTGTGTTCATGAAAAAATAAAATTGAAACATTCTTCAGCAAGACCACAGATCAGAAGCAACAGCTGAAAAGACACTTGCAGCCAGGGTTTTAACACTTTAGCACATAAACACACAGTTCTCTTCTTTAGGAAGTTATTTAACTGGTCAATACATACTGTAGGATGCTTTGTGGGTATCTGCTATCAGTTTGTTTGTTTATTATTTTAACTGCATGCAGTAGGCTCGGGCAGGTTTAGCACAGGGAAGGTCAGTGGCCCTGCGCTTCTATCCTGTATATCAATATGTTAGGTCACTTTGTTACATCATGCAAGGGGGGGGGGGTACGGTGCACTGATCTGAGGCTGCGAGAGTAGGGGGATCTCCACCCCTCCTCGTCAGTGATGGGGAGGGAGGAGGTATGGGGTGAGGTATGGGAGTATGGGGGTACAGGGTCTGTGCACTGACCTGAGGCTGCGGGAGCCGGGGTGCATGGTGGGGATCTCCACCCCTCCTCATCAGTGATGGGGAGGGGAGGAGGTATGGGGGTGAGGTACTGGAGTATGGGGGTACAGGGTCTGTGCACTGACCTGAGGCTGCGGGAGCGGGGGCATGGTGGGGATCTCCCCCTCCTCGTCAGTGATGGGGAGGGAGGAGGTATGGGGGTGAGGTACGGGAGTAAGGGGGTGCAGGGTTCTGTGCACTGACCTGAGGCTGCGGGAGCGGGGGCGCATGGAGGGAATCTCCGCCCTCCTTGTCAGTGATGGGGAGGGAGGAGGTATGGGGGTGAGGTACTGGAGTATGGGGGTACAGGGTCTGTGCACTGACCTGAGGCTGCGGAGCGGGGCGCATGGAGGGGATCTCCGCCTCCTCGTCAGTGATGGGGAGGGGAGGAGGTATGGGGGTGAGGTACGGGAGTATGGGGGTGCAGGGTTCTGTGCACTGACCTGAGGCTGCGGGAGCGGGGTGCATGGAGGGGATCTCCGCCCTCCTTGTCAGTGATGGGGAGGGAGGAGGTATGGGGTGAGGTACTGGAGTATGGGGGTACAGGGTCTGTGCACTGACCTGAGGCTGCGGGAGCGGGGGCACATGGAGGGGGATCTCCGCCCCTCCTCGTCAGTGATGGGGAGGGGAGGAGGTATGGGGGTGAGGTACTGGAGTATGGGGGTACAGGGTCTGTGCACTGACCTGAGGCTGCGGGAGCGGGGGCGCATGGAGGGGGATCTCCACCCCTCCTCATCAGTGATGGGGAGGGGAGGAGGTAAGGGGGTGAGGTACGGGAGTATGGGGGTGCAGGGTTCTGTGCACTGACCTGAGGCTGCGGGAGCGGGGGCGCATGGAGGGGGATCTCTGCCCCTCCTTGTCAGTGATGGGGAGGGAGGAGGTATGGGGGTGAGGTACTGGAGTATGGGGGTACAGGGTCTGTGCACTGACCTGAGGCTGCGGGAGCGGGGCGATGGAGGGGATCTCCGCCCCTCCTCGTCAGTGATGCTCTCAGAGCTGAAGTGCTTAGTGAGGAAGTGCAGCTCGTCTGGGGTGGGCTGGTATGGCAGCTGGTGCAGCTTCTCCTGGGATGAACAGGATGACTGTGAGAAGGAAAGAAACATTAACAAGAAACCCCAATAACACCTTGCTGCTGGCAGCTTAACCCACGCAGGCAGAGGAATGACACTGGGACTCGGGGGAGAAGCCAAATCCTACCATGGCAAGCCCATTTCCGTGAGCTATATTACAGTCTATATTACACATTATTATTATTATTATTATGTATTATTATTATTATTTAGGTACAGTAACTAAGACACCCCCTGCATTAAAAGCTATTTGATTGAATTGCAGGCTGAGATTCGGTCCTGCGTCCTGCACCCCTGTTCCCAGGCTCTGTTCCGTCCTGAACTCACCGATACTGTAGAGCTGGGAGTGTTGGTTCCATATCCTGAGGAGGGGAGGGAGGCCAAGGACCAGCGGCGACCATCCGTCCTGATGAGGAACAGAAGGGTTCAGGCTTTCTGCACCTACATACAGTATCTAACACACTCACTATTTCATAGAGAGGGACAGAGGGGTAGTATTTTAATAACAGTGCCACAGCAGTCTTTGATGAACCCCAAGAGACTGCAGTGGCAGGTGGAGAGGTCAGGTGGATTGCCATGCCTAGACAGAGTACACAATGTCTTATGAAACATCTGAAGCATACTGAAGTCCTAACCAACCCAAACTGACCCTAACCTTACCCACAAAACGATGCTAACCTGTAGCTGTAGCAATCTCTTAAACGGCTCCTCATTCTACATCTAAAGCTAGAAGGCTCAGTGTGGAACAAATCCATTTACTTTTGTACAAATACCGTGCAACATACATAAATACACATTCACACTGACGTACTGTACAGTAACAACCATTTGCAACACATGTATTTATCTACTAGTTTCCTGACTGCAATATACATTATGCAAACAAAGTGGGGTGCAGCGGGAAACAAGCTCACAGTCAAACCTGGAATGGATTCAGACCTGGAATGGGTCAAACTGCTACACAAGGCCAGTCTTGTTTCCCATCCCTGAATTCCAACACTAGAATTAAATACCACCAGAAAACACTGGGGAGCAAACCTGTTTGCTGAGTGACTAACAAACGTTGTCTTATTGCAGGCATATTAGTGTGCTGCTGAATCATCAACTGGGAGTGTGATAACCGTGATGTGACATGGCATCCCTAGTGCACAGCCTCACACAGACACTACAGCACATACAGCAGCAGCACGCTTCACCAAGCAGACAGCATGGCCCCACTTTGACTGAAAGGAATGTTCCGATCAGTGTGATCAGACTTTCACTGCAGTTCAGTATTTCATTCTCGTGGAGTCAATTGGTTTCACAGCTGTACGTAATACAGCAGACCAGATTCACAAAGCTCTTACTGCAAATGGTCATTAGCACAATATTTATCAAAAAGGGAAAAAATAAATAAAATCTTCAATTCTATAACAAATAAGAAACAACTTAAGATGACTTGGAGTGCCAGCATTAAATGTGTGACCTGTTCATTTCTGATTTGGTACATTTATTGTGTGTGTGTGTGTGTGTGTGTGTGTGTGTGTATGTGTATGTGTATGTGTGTTTATGTGTTCTGTCCCTTTCTTTAAAAACTGTGTTAATGACAAGTTGGAACAATGCCCTTTGAGAGTCTGGGTCATTATGTCTCAATGGGGCTATGGCTAAAGCACTGAGCACAGCAGATTTCACAGACTCAAACATGCACATTTCACAGACATGCGCTGGGGAGTGAGGAGCAGTGTGGGGGGTATATTTACCTGTCAGCCCTGTGCCCGTGGCTAAATTGAAGGAATGACACAATGTTAATGAAACAGTATTACAAAACAGGTGACTTTACAAACAGTGTGGGAAAACAGAACAATTAAAACACAGTAAATCTGAAGCCATGAAATTCCCCCTCTTTAGGTCCCGGATTAGATCCCTCTTGAATGATATTAGCTTTTGCGTTACAAACACCAGCAGCTATTGAACAAAACAGGCTCCCAATAACTGCTTTTCATTATAACTCCAAAAACAGGGATGGAAATAAGACTCCCATTGCAAAGCAGTGGAATCCATTCCTGGCTTTCCTATGAGTTTAATAAGACACAGCTGAGCTTGTTACCTTATACACTGGGGCTAATCAAGCCCGTAGTAAAACCTGGAATGGGTGAAACTGCTCTGCAATAGGAGTCTTATTCCCATCCCTGAAAGATATACTGGAAATGCCCTGAGTGGTAGGGGTGCAGAGGCTAATAAGAAGAATAAGAATAATGTAATCCTTCTCTAAGAAACTACAAATACGTATTCAGGATCTTATATAACCACAGTACTAAAATCGGCTGTGGAACTACAGGAAGTGTATTTGGCCACCTTAAAAGGTTATATTTCCTAAACC
The DNA here is from genome assembly GCA_030684275.1 of Acipenser oxyrinchus oxyrinchus. Lineage (NCBI taxonomy): Eukaryota > Metazoa > Chordata > Actinopteri > Acipenseriformes > Acipenseridae > Acipenser > Acipenser oxyrinchus. The sequence goes on from CM060260.1 coordinate 34,292,435, forward strand.
CCCACCAGATGGCGCTCCTGCACAAGATCCTAAACTGAATCGTTCTCAACTATCCGGCCAAAATCCCCACCTGCCGTACTGCTGCACACACCACTCTACACCATTCATCCAGCTTTCTTTCTGTCATTGAAGTACAGTGGATACCTGGCAATTTGCAATCAACACCACCTAATAATGCTTGCCCTTTCTAAGCAATGATGAGGATGGAAATTCGGCACTTTGTACTTGGTATATTAAATGCATGTTGAACAATGAGCTGGAGAATTGGGTGGTTCAAACCCCAGTGCGCTTTGCTCATGCTTTGCAAGATGCAGCCGCCCCCAGTGAAGTGTGACACAGGATGCAGTGATACACGGAGAGAGCCGTTGCCTCTGCCTGCCTGCCTGCCTACCTGCGCGCTGGGACGAAGGAGAAGTGAGCAGCAGCATTCGGGGAGAAGTTCCTGGGGCTGTCCAGAGGGCTGCTTCCTGCAAGGGAACAGGGAGACACATTCCAGAGGTTAGATCTGTCTGTGCTTTAACCCCTTAAGGTACACAAGGAATCGAGCGATTCTAAAAAACGGTACTTTCTTAAAATACATTAGAGAGTGACTCAAGAGTGTATCACAAGGAGGAAACTGACAACGTGGAAGACCAGATCCAACCTGACAGTACACTTTACTGTCGTGCACCTCATTGTAAAAATAAGAATGTTAGCATCATTTTGTTTGTGGGACACATATGTCTCTTGCACCTTAAAGGGTTAGGAAGAAGAAAACTCATGTTGCACTCACACAGTGAACTCATTCCAAGGAGCTTTTGCAGCATTTGAAACCATCCATAGCTTCAATCAATCAGTCAGAAATTCTGATGTCAAACGTATGTCAAGTAGACAGACGTCTTGGGCTCATGCCTTCATCAGACAGTGTAATGATACAGCCTAGACTACTAGACTGATTTGGAGGTATTCATATGACACTTAGCCTAATAACTTGCTATAAGAATACTAATGCAAGAAGTCTATATTACTGAGCTAATGAAGTTTCTTATTGAAGCTACTGTATGTCTGATAGCTGAGTCAAGAACTTACTCAATGCTCTAGTTTTACCTTTATTAGTATGTCGCTTTAATTTGGTATATATATATGATGCTTTCCCCATCTTTCTGATGCTGTACCACCATAAGAATGCTTCATTAACAATTTAGCCTCAAGGGGTGAAGCTTCAGCGTACTGTACCATGCAACAGAACATATATTAGATTCAGGAATCTAATATATGTTACACTTCAGCTTCAGTAAGCAATCCTAGTTCATGCACAATCATCCGTTTTCCTCCAACAAAGACTTGAGCTCCTGGATGTCAGAATGTCAAGGGCTCTCTCCATTTCCATCCGTCAGCGATGACAACTGAAACATGCAGGGCACTCAGGCTGCTCTCCCTGCACTGAGAATACTAACAGGCCCCTACGCAACCAGCCCTCTCACAGCACAGAGCTGTGGGGCTGCCTCAAGGACCCCTACCCTCTCCACATCTGCTCCAACATATCCTGTCTGCTGCAGCCCTTTCCTGCTCTGCCTCGATTCACAATACTGGTACAAAATCTTTTTTTTTTTGCTAAAACACTGTTCACTTGTGCATCGCCAGCGCTTAAAAAACGATGAGGTTTTTTTTATCTAAATAAATAAGGGGCTCTTTGAATTGGGCACCAATCTGCTCTATTCTAGTGAAGACAGGATGCACCTTGCTTTTGCATTGGCACAACAAGAGCCCTCAGAATGACCAACCCGTTTTCCAGCCTGCTGGAGAGTGCGATCGAGGGGTCAGGAGGGCTTCAAATACCTTCTGAAGAGTCCTAGAAATCAAACATGCAACACAATGGAAACAGGAATCACTTGTACATAACAGAGAACCCTGTTTCTATTTAAACGTCTTTAAACCTGCCGGCCTTGTTGATAGAGAGCTACAGTACAAGGGCATTTGGTAGCTTTAGGACTTCCTGGTCAGAACCCGTCTCACATACAGCTTAAACCCTGAACTCACAGCTGAGGTGGTGTGCCATGGTGCTCTAGTAGCTAGCCACGTGGCTGTCCGTACTTAAAAAAGAAAAGTGGTTTATTGTTTGCAATACAATAGAAATTGCATATTTGATAAAACAGGATTATGATGAATGCTATGCAAATAATACCAAATATAATTCAATTCCAGCCCCATTGCACAGCTACTACAGTACACTCGCACCACAGCCATTGTACTGTGTGAAGGATTCTTCAGTCCCAGAGAATCTTCCAAATCATTTCAAGGTGTTTTTGCAATAACCCTGGCAATGAACTTGCACCCGGTGACTGGGTTATACACCACCGTATGAATTATACACATTCTCCCAGAGGAGCTTAGCGAAGCTTCAATATTAATAAGCGCATGCTTCACTGTCAAAAAATAAAAGCACAGTCCATACGGAAAAACACAGCTGGAATAATTGATTCATTGTTACACGGCTAATACTGAGCTATTGAGGAGACTTTTTTTATTTATTTATTTATTTATTTTATTTATTTTATTTATTTATTTTTAAGGTGGACCGTTTTATTATTTTTATTTTAAAATAGTCAATTTTATTCCAAAACCCCTCCAATAATAAAACAAATTAGAATTGCAGAAATTTCAAGCAACTTGATAAAAAATGATCTACACTGCAGTGATGCTGATTGGAGCCAGGATCAGCTCCAGACCCCTGCTCCTGCCTGACCTCCAGCTTCAGCACAGTGCCTGCAGATCAGCACCAAATAAGGGGAAAGAATCTCCATGCAACAAAGTCTAGATACAGCTAGAATTTACTACATGTTGAAATCCAACACATTTGAAAAATCATCCATGGAGCAACATGTGTCAAAGCCCTTGCCTTTTCACTTTTGCAGGACGATCTCAAAAAGGGGAGTGTTGGATGGGCATGGAGACCGAACTGTTCCTTCACCCCTTAAGAAGGTGGTCCCTCCAGCCTCCAGGGCATGCAGGCTCACTCACGGAGGAATGTGGTGAAGCTCATATTGACGCTGATTCTGCTGTAAAGGTAGACTCAGCAATTAAAACAAATCCAATATTTCCACTATGAGATGCATCGACATTCTGGAGTTGCTCTGAGATGCAGTCTTCACGGCTCCATGCAACGGGGGCTCCATTCAGGAGGAGCAGCTGGGCTGGTTATCCAATTTGCAAATGGTAAGATCGAGCTCGTTCATCACCCAGTCTCTGCAAATACCAGCCTGACCTTCTCTCCCCCCCCCCCCCCCACCCACACCCACCCGATGAATACGTTGATGAGAGAGAAAAATTCAGTGTCACGAGAAACTTGATATTTAATTGCTTATCAACTGTGATGCTAAATTGCATCTAACAGAAAGTGGGATCTGGATTTAAACCAGAATAAATATGCTTTTAAAAAAAAAAAAATCAGTTTAGGGTAGAGAGTATAAAAAAAGTAAATACCATTCAAATAAATACATCTCAAAGCTCTAATGTTCTTTCTTTCTCTTTCCATCCATCTTAAATTAAATAAATCTTACCTGTTGTGCACCTGTTGTCCCACAATGGGCAGTTTTTAAATTAATATCTGTAGGTACAGCAAATTTTCAGAATAAAACAACTAAAAATAGTAGCTGGTGCTATAGTAGTAAGTTAAAGAAAGTTCTCAGTTTGTTTACCTTAGTTTCAGGTAGTTCATTTCCTAGGTTATTATTTGCAAGGAATTAACTGGTTGGTTAATGACAGCAAATAAGTTACTAGAGTGGTGGGGATAATTGAATTCTCCAGGTGAAATGCCTGCTGTAAGAATGCAAGCCATGCAAGCAGTTTTCTTTATCCTAGTATATTACCAGATCTTTAATGAAACTGAATGAATGCTTCTAATTCCAGCTGAATTAGTAATGAAATGCAGTGAATGACGAGCAGTGTTGGCACAGTGATTCTTTAAGGTCTGTGATAGTAGTATATTTCTGTGGTTTCCAGTCAGTGATTGAACCCTGAACAGTGTGGAAATTCACATCTCAAGATGCATTCATTGTTTGAGTCCCCACTGTACAAATAACACTGCAGGTTATAGCAGGCATGGCTAAATCACTGCAGCACTAAATGGCTACAAAATAATCATAATAAATCTTTTTGTGCACTTAATTAGGATGTCTGCTTGAATCCCAGAGTTCTCCAAGTCCCTTGGCCAGGTAGAGTAGCAGTGAGATAATTCAGTAATAAATCAGGAACCATCTGCCATGGTCACACAGAACGGTTTTCCTCACTCTCAGATGGAGAGCAGACTGACAGGATAAGAGGGAGGGTTCCCAGCCCTGCAAAACATCACTGTCCCCACGCGGTTAATTTACTTCAAAAGCAATTAAACCATTAACAGAGACATGCATGGTGCTGCATGAGCCACCTGTATAGTACCTGGGTAACTGCAAACATGCAGCATCAACGCCCATGATCGCTATCCTCCCTGTGGCACCTGCAAGATGCTTCTTTTAAAAAATCTAAATAAATATGAAAAGTAATGAATATATCAATATTTGGGAAAAATATCATTTTATGGTAGGGCTACAGTACTGAAGAAAACCAAAGAATAAAATGGACTGTGACGTATCTTGCTAAATTATTTTACATTTAAAAACAACAAAAACACATCTTCAAATAAATTTGATCTGAGGCACATGGGTTGGTACTAGCATGTCATTCTAAGTGGAAAAACTTGCATTTACCCATATTCGTTAACTTCAGCTTCTGAATCCACATTCAATAATACTGCAAAGCTAAGGGGTAGGGTGGGCTAGTCGGTCAGAATACATCTGCAAATAAAGCAATGCTCCCCAACTCAATGCACTGGCAAATTAAGTGCCATTGTCCTCATTTGAGGACAGGCTACTTTGTAATGTTTTAACCTGTTACTTTAATGTTCTCTTTAATTATATCGTTACGATAACTTAACTCTAATTTTGTTAACCGTAAAAAAAAGTTAAGCCTAAATGCAATGCAGCAAATTACATAAATACAGCTTGTGTTCTGCTTTTTTCAAAGAAAAATGAATTCATGATCTGAAAAGCCTCAACAACACATCCTTCCTTGAATGAGCTCAATAGAACATGTATTTCAGTGAAGAGAAGGCTTCAGAAACACCAGGCTTGTTATCGATTCAACAGCATCAGCGTGCCGTGTTCCTCAGTGAGGACAGGCATCTCTCCGCTTTGATCTCGAGGCACACACAGCAAGGGGGCATGACTCTTTAAATGACAAGACGTGTGGTGCTCAGCCCTTCATACTACAATATAATCAGAGCTCCAGGTTAAAGGAGCTCTCCTGTACTCTGCGGTGTCGAGTGGCAGGATACTCAGTTACCCATCAGCTACTCTTCCTGAAGCACTTGTGCTCTTAATGGATAAAGTAAACATCCAGGTAGCCAATTAAATCAATAAAAAAAAACAGTAATTAAAAGCAACAGGAACTTCAATTGAATTAAAAGCACCTTCAATTGCTTGTCCTTAGGCTTGCAGCTTAACAAGTGCTTGACCTTTTGGATCATGCACAAAACAAAAACATATTATTTTGTCTTGTACACAACATGCTCCATTTCATACAACAAGCTCCAACACTATAGCACTTACATTACCGATAAAAGAGGTACAGCATCTACCTCGTTTCCATGCACCACTCAACGCAGGTATTCTCAGATCGGGTCTTTACTATCAAAAAGCTCCCAAGCATTGTGAGGATTGTCGGAAGTAAAAGCAATAGCGTCCATCCTTTTGGTTTTGTAAACAAATGAATGTTACCCTAGCTGCAAGATTTGCTGTGAAAGAATCACCAACATCCGTCGGAAAGTGGCATTGCATGGAAACTGGGTCTCACCACTCAACTCGGGTAGACTATCAATGGGGGTTCAGGAGCGGAGAGCGGAGAACCCCGGATCATCCATGCTCATGGAAACGAGGTATTAGCGTCTTAACGGAATGCCAGTGTTAATTCCATGCCCTGAAACAGTGTAGGGGTTAAATGCTGCTGGTGTGGCACACTGCAGTAAAGCTATCTTATTATACAGACAGAAAGGTCAATGAGAAAGCTGTCACCTCCCAACAGGAATTATTCCAGCCTTGCAATAACACTGACTTCCTCTCTCAGTAAAATCCACACAGCACAAGCTCATCGTTAGTCAGGGCTGATCAGTTTAGACAGGTACCCTGAGCCTGCATTGCCATGGAGCTTCTTAATTCCCTTCACACAGCACAAATAATCTGCTTCAAATGGAAATGTTTTAAACTGCAAAGACTGCTTTAACATGCCACAGTGTAGCGAAAGCATGATGAGGCATAGGTAAGCACTGTAAAGAATAGCGAAAAGGTATGGTAAAGTATATTAATAAACATGGCAAATGCAAAGTATAACCATGGGAAAAGCACAGTAAAAATGCAAAAATACTGTGACCATTCCTTCGGTAAAAACACCATAGACTTTGGGTGGGTATGTTCAACATAAACGCAAACAAAACCCAGGACTCATTTGCTAATAAAATAAAATAAATAAAACAGTCATTGCTCATTCTTAAGTCAAACATTTTCTTGTTTTTTTTTTGTTTTTAGAGCTGCACAAACCGATTCTTCGGATACGCTCCCCACAGGTGAGGGTCCAATGACCCTCACCTGATTGTCAGCACCTGATTTCTGTGAAGAGCTCAATCCGAACAATCGAATAAATAGTTTCGTGCAGCAGTAATCTGGAATAGCACTTTCCATGTATAAAAGAAGTGTCTGGAAGCTTCCTCTTTAAAAGAGAACAGCATGCTCCTCTTCTCTAATGAAACGCTGGACTTCTGAACACTGTGTGCAACTCAGTTCCAACTGCGCCACTGGCATCTCAAGTGTTTACGGCACGTTGTAAGCGTGCTTCCTAGTGAGTACTTGTCAGCAGTGCTTCGTGCTCGCAAACAAAGGGACAAGGACCCACGAACTCTGGAACAGAATGGTAATGGAGTGGGACCATTGTCCTCCTAAAAAAACAGGGGCCCACAACCATTAAATACATTTTTAAAAAAAATAAAGCATGAGGTCACCATCAGCTTACTTTCTTACCTCTTGTTACCAAGGCTGTGTCCATTAAAAAAAAAAGAAAGCCACAGCCTGTCTCACGCAGGTTATCAGTGGCAGTTTGAGTGTGTGGGATTAAAGGGAATCCCATTCAGAAGCACTGGCAGGAACAGGATTTTATATACATGTACAGAGAGTCTTTCCATAAACCAATCAGAACATACACCTGTATACACTGTGTCACAGTGTCATTCATTTACATTACATTATGAAAAATCTACAAGGGGTCCTTACCAACGATTAGGTAGCAAAACTGAACACACTGTACTTTATTCAGACAGGACTAAAACTCTACACTTGTAGATCACCAGCAGCAAAACTACCCAGAACACTTAACTCCTTCTTGCAACTCATTTGTTTCATGCTTTACAACTGTACGGTTTTCTCAAAAGAAACAAAATAACAAATTGACAAAATAATGCAATGAAAAGCTACCCACAGATCCCTCTCAAAATCCTTCCAAAATGCATCAGAACCCGATAGCACAGTTGGGGGCGTGTCCCAGGCTGCCTACCTGTGTGTCCGTGGAGTGGGGAATGTGGTCTGGGCAACGTTGGCGAGGTGCTCGATGTCACTATGAGGCTCTTCCTGTTGCTGGTCCGACAGCTGGAAAAAATACAAACACACCATGGTCAATACAAACCCTGCCCCTCGGAGAGCCAGTCAGCAAGGACTGCTCTACCTGCCCAGCTGCAGCAGAAAACACTGAAACAATGATTATGGGCGTGCAGAGACACCACAGTCAATACAAACCCTGCCCCTCGGAGAGCCAGTCAGCATGTTTAAAACAAGCAGGATCCTGCAAAGATTGATCTGTGCAAAGGGCCGGATATGCACAGCTCTTGATTACAATGCGACCCTCCTTTTCCACTGCTTTGGCACAGGAAAGTCTGTTAACAGGTGCAACAAGCAAGATTCTATAATTCTATAATTCATGCTACTGTCAATTAGACTGCAGAACAGATTGCTTTAATCCTTTTGACGGCACGCTTTTTAATAAAGTACAGTCTTCTTTGGTCGGGTCTGCCATAGCTACTTGGTTCAGTACAACACGTTCAGCTTGATAACTGCACTGTGCACACTGTAGAGAGCTGTGTGCTTGGTCTGGTTCATGCATGTACACAGGGCAGCAGACTAGGGTGTCTCATATTGGAAATGTCTATTTCATAAATAGCCGCAGACAGCGCTACCCTAATAAAAGGAGCTTGCTAAACGAAATCTCTAACGAATGATGTTCTCCCGCCCCTAAAGATGAAGAGAAAGTCTGATTATTATTCCCTCCCAGTGAGATGGCAGAGCTGTTACTGTTTCATTGAAGGAGGGATCGTGCTGTGCACCGGGAAAACCAAATCCACGGCATATATCTACTTTACCACCCTTAATAGAGCTGCGAAGAGACCACAGCAGGTATATTCTTGCACAACCACTTAATACAAGGACAGAGACTCCTACTGCATAGCAGTTTCACCCATTCCAGGTTTTGAAATGAGCTTGATCAGGCCCAATGTGTAGGAAACAAGCTCAGGTGTGTCTGATTAAACTCATAGTAAAACCAGGAACGGATCAAACTGCTATGCAATGGAGGTCTTATTTCCATCCCTGTACAGTATAAAGGCAGCAAGCTGTGGCTGTAGCATCATAATCCAGGACAGAAAAACTACAGGTCTTAAGCAAGTTCCCTCACCAACTCTGTTCCAAAACGTTTTGGCAATCTCTAAGTAGAGTGAAATCTCGCTTATCCTACAGTTCCGATGTTAATAGCCCTTCGATATTAAGGCCACCCCACTATTCAGGTGACATTTAGAGGGTTTCCTTGACTGTCCAGTATAGGTTTCACTGTATAACTTAAAACAATGATGACCACTGATCCACCCAGCACAAAGGTGTATTACAAGTATAGACAGACTTAATACATGGGCCTTGCAAACAAGTTCTTAATCCTTGATATTTACCAAAAGTAAAAGATGCAGACAAACATTGTAGATTATCCACAGCCTTGCATCTGCCACAGTCATACACCAGACATGTATACAGTAACACCCGACACGTCAGACTCAATGAAAGCCTGTGCTGACATTTCTACTGATTGAAGTGCATGCGTAAAAACTGCACCCAAATGACAGAGCCCAGTCCATGGAAAACATTCTGTTAACGAACACAGAATAAACGAAGCGCTGTGAAATCTGCATGTTAAATGACAACAGCAGCTGCCTGGCTTCAGAAGCTGGATGTGAAAGTTCTGCCTTAATTACAGTAATTGGGAGAGGAATTGGGCTGTGCACTGTGCACCACCATAGACAAGGATATGAATTCACTTTCCTGCGAATTCTACAGAAGTGATGAGCAGTGAGAAATCTCAGTGGTTTTTAATCCTGTCTCCTGCTGCATCATTACAATTAATGATCGAGGTCCAGGCGACAGTTTCACATTCAAAAGCGGTTAAGGATTTACGACCCACTTGGACACAAATAAAACACACTGTTAAACCAATAGTACGTCTTCATAACATTAAAAGATTAAGCTTTCCACCAGTTCTACAGGTGCTGATGTCCCACTTGTAATTTAAAAGGACAGGGCAAGTCATTAATGGCTTCCCACAGTTTCTTTTCATAGAAATCTCATTAGATAAAGAACAGCACTTACTAAAAGCAATTTTTCATCTCTTAACTGGAATACAAAACTCCATAAAAATGCGCATATATATGTATGAATTTTCCTAAATCTCTAATGTATTTCAGCTGTAATTCTATTCTAACTTAATCTAATACTCATCACAGTATAATGACATAAATGAAAATCCTTCTCTTATTACTGATGCTAAAGGTCTAGGCGGGTGTAAAAGTAGGTGATTGAAGTGGATAAGATCCATGTTCAGACAGCAATGCATTCTCATGCACAACATAGACTGCAGACTAATACCTACAGTATATAAAGCTCAATGAGCTAGTTCTGTCGTGTTTTCTTTTTGCAGAACATTGAAGACTGCAACTTGCAGAGAAAGAGGAGTTCTCCCGCAGGCATTATGAAAACTTAACCTTGAAACCTCCTTATATAAGAAAGGACTGCCTTCCCCGAAGAGGCCTGTATTACTGAGAGATAATGATATCTCGTGCTGGGGAAGCTCCCCAGCCTCATTACACAGGCTGGCTGAAAAACATGACCTCATCGGGGAACAAGCCTGTCCGGAACTGGCTCCCTCCCCGAGATCCGAGGTCGTAATCTTGGATAGGATAAGAAAACCCAAACTGGGGGTCGATTTGCAGCGTACTTCCATCTTCAATACAAAGTGTCAAAACAGCTCCAATCTGCCCATTTAAAGAACATTGCCAACCACTGCAATCTGTAAAAATCAATTCAGAAATTATAAAGATATGCTTCTGCCGTTGCCCCTTCCGAGTACAACAATACATGCCATTGTTATTACTATACAATGAGTAGAACAGCCTTCCAACACCAATTCGAAACATGGCAGGTTATTGACATTTACTGTAAGTAGTTGTCATGTTGTTACCATTAAGCACACAGTGTCCCAGTCACCATAATTGTAGCTTATTGCTTTGCAGCTTTTTTTTTTTTAGACTTGTATTTCTGCAAACTTCAAAAGAAAATCAGCAGGTTACCAGCCAGCTGCTCCTCAAAATCAATCAGCTGAAAACAATGCATTTTTAAAGCCAATGCATCCAGTCTGTCTCCCCTTGCGTTATGATAATTACGGCTGCTGACATCAAGCCATGCGGATCTATGTTTCTTACCAGCACACATCAAGCATTCGAGATCTTGCACTATGGTAACCAACAGTAGCATTTTCTTGGCTAGTTTAACTTGAGCATATGCCTCAATCTGTCCCTCCGTCTGTCACACTCTGCATGGTGAACACCCTAACTGCCTGTGTTCTGCACCAATCCTCACCAAACCTTCAGCAGACACTCCGAGCCCCCTGCAGACTTTTCAGTTATAATCTGATAAACTTTCGATTTCATACGCAATATTTTTAACCCTTCAGGTACTCTGTGATTATTGCACGATTGTGAGGACCCTTTGTATGTGCGTGCGCTGGCTAAATTCTCCTGTGAAAAGTAAGGTGAATGGAGCTTGATCACTAGGAACTGTAACAACTTAATGTGACCCTAACCCTATTCTTTAGGCAGAATGTGGGGTTTTGCTCTGGGTACTGCACAGCACAGTCTGAAAAAAGCACAAGCACTGCCAATTACCATAAAACACGAAAGCTAATGTGGGATTAGTTAGTATCGATCGTTTACTCCACTGGGATTCTGTTATTTTCTGGATGCCAATAGTCACAGTACAAATATTGCTTTTTTATTTTCTCACGGTCAGCAAAAAGAACACATATTTAGCATCATTATCCATCTAATTGAATTAAACTGAATTTGGAAATCTTTTTATTTTTCACATTCATGGTTCTATACAGCTGTTCTAATATCTGCTACGGTGTAATCCGTGTAAAATTAAATTTACAGTATGGGAAAAATTAGCTGAATGTGACTTTCACTGAATTTCTTCCGCACTTTAACAGAAGAGGAAAAACACCCTTCATGCTATATGACTATAACAGACATGCCTTCACACCCCAGATCATCTTTGTCAAGGTTGAAACACCAGTCCTAAATCACTGCAGGCACGCTCACTGGGGCACACACCGGCACTGGTTGCGCTTACTGGGAGGTGCATGATCTGCACTGGGAGCAGGACCCACTTGAGGCAAACAGATCCTGCAGTTTGCATGGAGCGGAGGCTGGGCGCGATGCAGCAACCCCGTGGCACCGGAAGCAAGCGTCTAAACCCCCAATGCAAAAGAGTTGAGCTCGTCTGCCTTCGTGGTTTTAGAGCTTTTAACCTCATCTCATCTCAAACACTGTACAGAATCCGTGGTGGCAGTGTATCACACAACCTGATGCATCCCACTGAACCTCAAACGTTAATGCAAATCCTTTCCTTTGAGTACCGAAGCTACTGTAGTGAAACCCACACCCAGAAGAGTGCATGTGAGTGTCTGTGAGAATTGTGTCTATAAAATGACAGGGAGGGTCTAGGGTTAGCATTCAATAGGCTTTCCGCAATAAAAGATTACACTGTAAACACAACCAAGTGTCACTTCAAGGGTTAAATATATTTGGCCCGCTTTTCATTTCCAAACCCACGCCTGATCTGATTTGACAGTTGCCCTGTTTGTACTGACATCCCCAAGAGAAGTGTATTAATAATTCAAACAGCCCTCATCTGTTGCAGCTGCATCAGATACACAGTACCCAGCACAAGACTAGAAAAATGTCATGCAATATCCAGTTTGCTGGATCATTAAAAAAAAAAAATGAAATGCTTTTCTCTTTTGTTTTGTTGATATAGATAAACATGTCTGCTGGCAAATGACTTAGCTAAGGTTGGAAGTATCATTGCTTGGTTTAGAAACATGTTTGCAGCAGAAAAATGCAAAGGCAAAACGGTGGTGATGGACATTTTGTTCATAGGAACATAAACCGATCTATACCGCAAGGATGGTATTTACAGTGCAGCATAACAGGAACGGTGGCAATACCATAATGTACCTAACGCTGGTAAACCGCAAAACCAGTATAGCACCTCACCCCTGCTACAGTAAAAGGGAGATCTATCCTTTCTGTTACCAAGACTTTTTTTTGACTGGCCAAGGCTGTTTTTCTTTTTTGTTTTTTATGTCAAGAGTTCACTGAATGCAAGAATAACCCCCTCCAAACGTCAACACACAGAGGGCATCACGGTGAGACGCGCTTCTCTGTTGTCTTGCTGACAAACTAAATGAAAGAGCATTCATTCCAGATAAGAGACGCGAGAGCAGAGAGCTCTATAATTTAAAACAATAAATGCTGACACGCTCCGCGCAGCACAACAAAAGAGCCTAATAAACCACTCAAACTGGAGCGGCTGGCAGAGCAATAAACAACAGCACAGGTGACCGAGTCTTGAGGGAGGAAGCAGGGTGGATAAACACTGCCTCGAAGAAGGAGGAGAGGGGGAGGAGGAGATGGGGAGGAGGGGAGAAGGGAGCTACAACCAAAGCAAGGGCTAAGCAAGGCAAGGCAAGGCAGGGCGTAGTGCTGAACGAAATGATTATTCTATTATTAAGATAAGCTCTCCACAGGTGACGGTCACTGGTGTTGCTTGGGCTAATTTACCATTTGAAACAAGTGAAGAAAGAGTTGCTTGGGTTTGTGTGGGTTGCTGTTCTCTAAGAAAAGCAGCAATCCTTAAAAACCCAAGCAGCAGTTTCCCAGGGATGGAAATAAATTAAGCACTCCCATTGCCTAGAGTTTTAATCATTTCCTAGTTTTACTATGAGTTTAACAACACACCTGAGCTTGTTACCTATACAAACTCGTATTAAAACCTGGAATGGGTGAAACTGCTATGCAGTAGGAGTGGTATTTCCATTGCTGCTGTCCATGTTTAGAACTGTGTGTTTTTCCCTTTTATCAACTCACTCTTTTCGAGGCGCATACATGTACTCATTTGCTTCTGTTGCTACTAAATTGAAACGCTCCTGCAGTAGCTAGAGAACGGACTTTGAAACTCAGACTTTGAAACCATAAGACTGCAAAATGAGAACGGGACATTCAGTTCCTAATCTTATTCATTAAAAACAGTCGACGCAGGCGGCACAGAAAGCTGTTTGGTCCTGAACGAAAATATAAATCCTGGTGTGTTTACTGCGGTGCTTTCATCTAGTTTAGTCTTCTGCGCACTCTCTACGTTATTTGAAATCTGACCTTTAACATTTCAGTTCCCCATTTCACGTACTTATGGTTTTGTCACTATTTCACTAGCAGCAGTAGGAGGTTATTACAGTGTCAAGCTCCGCTACAGCCCACGTGTTTAAAGTTACAGGGTGAATATTGATCAAACCTCAGAACTTGCACCCACCAAATGAGGAAGCTCTGTTACAGGACATTACAGTAGCTGGCAGCGAAACAGATTGCCCAGATTGCAAATTATCTAAGGACGTGTACATCTTAAAGGCATGACTTCAACAAGGGAATCTAAGACAGTACTGAACCTACTTGCATGTTATTCCTAACCTCATAAGCCATTGCATTTTGCATGTTCTAATCTTCCTGTATTTTCTTGTACAGTAAGTGCTGTGCCTGAACACTGTGGGCACTAATCTCTTTTTCTGTGTTACTGCAACCCATTTAAAACCACAATGTCCTTGTTGCTATGCAAAAAGCTGTACGCTGCACTGGCAGAAAAAAAGAATTGCATTCAGCGAGCCTCGTGTATGTATCATTAAATTTATTCAGGAATTCGAATTGCAGCTGCCAGCTCTTGTAATCTGGATAACCCCATATAATCCCAAGATTAAAAACAATGCCGGAAATGTTGAGCCCTCGACAAGCTTCGCTCAAGAAAATGGTGCCATGCTGTCAAAGACAACATGAGACTTCAGCCACCATTGATCTGAAAAACACTTTCCCCCTGCAAATGATCTGATCTGCAGTGAAACACAACGACATTTAAGACAGCAGCACTGAATTCAGCAGCTCCAGGCATCACAGTGCCTAATGAATACAGCATGCATGTGTGTATCACACAAACACCTTTCTTATTAAAATACCTGACCGTCAGTTTAAAAGCTATTAGGACAGAATCACTCTGAAGCACTGCTGCTGAGCTACTGTACAGAGCGCTGTTCCCTGACCCTTTAATTCATTTTTTTTCTCTATTTACCTCTTGGATCGTCGCAGCATGTTGGCGTCAGGAAGGGAGAAATTGGATAGCACTGTCCAGAACGAGTCAGACATGATCCCTTGGAGCTGTCATGGCTGTAGAAAACTCAGCGCAAACGAGGCACGAGTGAGTCCGGCAGCAACTAGGAGAGGATGCAGAGATTCTCTAAGGAGCTGGCAGAGCAGAGCAGAGAGACAGGAGGGCAGGGAATGCTTCTGCTTATGTTGTCTGCCCAGCCTCACTGTGTGTGTTTTTTCTTTCTCCATCTCTCTCTCTCCTCCCCACCTTCCTCCTTAAACCTCTTTGCAAATGCAGCCCCCACCCTCCAAACTCCCTCTCTGAGGAGGAGGGAATCAGAATTTAAAGGTGTATTACTGTACTGTAGCTTCAACAGTCTGCTCATAAGAATTAAAGAATGTTATCACGCTTCAGTTACACAGTTTTAACCACTGCCGGTGACCTTCTGGTTACAAGCCCTGGACCTTTTTTATGAAGTGATGAGTGAGACACTCCGCACAGCGTGTGCAGTAAGTACAGAACATTCTCAACACAATACACGCCTTGAAGGATGTCATGGCACAGTGTTAATGGCATTCATTTAGAGGACACGATACACGGCATGCAGTCATCTGAAATGCCCCCAGAGTATAAGGAACGTCATAATGGGATATCTCTGCATGCAATGTGCCTGTACGAATCAATGCTACTTTCATTCTTTCTTTTAAATGCGCCACTCGGGAGGGCATCTTTAGCAGTTTACTGTAGGTTGGGCTTGCGTACTACAAAGGGTTCCTAACTGGGCTAGGCACCTGCAGTAGTTTTCGGTCTTTCAATGCTTCCTTGTTAAGGGTTAATTTTCCGGAAAATGTGCTACCCACACTGCTTACACTTCCCATTAGTCAGGTTACTGTGGGTTTGCACTGCGTACAGCATGTAAGAGCTCAAGATTGTGTAAAATAAGGCATTGGCCAGTTCTAAAGTCTTATAGGTAACCTTAGAAGCCAGTGCAGGCACACAAAGTGGGTCCTCATAATCCCACAAATGAGTGCAGGAACAGGTTAAAAACATTCATATACAATCTAAAGTTTATCGGGTTGTAGCCAAATGCAATCCAACACCTCTACAGGCGGCTAGGAGTGTATGAGAAGAGTTTGGTAAAGATTGCTGCAAAATACGGCAGTTATCGTGTTCACCCGGTATAGTGTGACGGACAGAGAGACGCGATCAGCGTATAAGGGTCCCGTTTTTTAACGAGAACCTAAACATGTATTCTAATACAATTCAAACAAACAAATGCAATAAAAAAATTTTAAAAACTATTTTCTTCACGTGAACAACATGCAGGCTTTTCAAATTCACTTGAGTGAATTTCTTTCCCTAGAAACTGTACCTTTGAGACTCGTGCTGCGTGTGTCACTTTCCTGAGAGACCTTCAGCACAGCCTGCAGCAGGTACACAACGAGTCACAGACGGAGCTCAAAGTAAAAAACACAAATAGATACGATAGAAACTGTAGAGTTGATTTAACAGTATTCTTGTCATGGGCATCGCACTCACAATACCAGCATTACAGGCTTTTAAATAAGAAGAAAAAAGCATTGTAAGGTTAAAAATTCAATACCCCAGACAATTTAAAAAAGAGGCAAGCTCCCAGCAACACAAGCAGCAGACTACAAAGCGATAAGTAACTAACTAATACTGACAGCCCATAGATCTTGTTCAAGCTCTACAAAGATCAATGGCTTCCTGCTTAAAAGGTACAGTAACCACACTGCCTCCACAACCTGGAGCAGCTTCCAAGAGCATGGAACGAAGAACGCAACGGCTCGCTTGCCAAAAGAGGCACTGGTTTCTGCATTCCAATTCAATGTTCACGTGGTAGATTGGAGGTGTTGAGGAATCTGCTAACATTTCACAGGTGGGAGAAAGAGCTCAATCAAGTCTGCAGTTCAATGTATTACAGTTACACCAGAGCTAAACTGATCTATAATACGGGCCTCATAATGAAATAGCGGCTGTAAAGCAGCTGTAGAAAATCAAATTTCAATATCATAATTCTGTGATTATTGTATAAAGCGTCTAGGAAAAAAAAGGCATTTGTATTATGGCAGGGATGGGAATAAAGACTCCCACTGCATAGCTGTTCGATCCATATCGAGGCAGCGTGGTCCAGTGGTTAGGGTCCAGGGCTTGTAACCAGAAGGTCACCGGTTCAAATCCCACCTCTGCCACTGACTGACTCACTGTGTGACCCTGAGACGTCCTTCTGTTCCATCCTGCAGATGAGATGTTATATCAATGTCCTATTGTAAGTGTCTCTGCATATAATGCACAGTTCACAGCCTACCTCTCTGTAAAGCGCTTTGTGATGGTGGTCCACTATGAAAGGCGCTATATAAAAAGAAATATATTATTATTATTATTATTATTATTATTATTAATACGACACACCTGAGCTTGTTGCTTATACACTGTGGCTTATCAAGCACATACTAAAACCTGGAATGGGTGACACGGCTACAGTATGCAGTGGGAGTCTATTTCCATCCCTGTATGGGAAAAGTTACAATCAATGAGTACTGAACCGGATCCAGTCCTAGCTGGGTTAGATTAGGGAGTGTCTACAGTATTGTATACTACACTACACTATGTAAATAGCCTTGAATTCAATCTTGCAATCCCACCACAGATGGCTAATGAGACACTGACCTACTGTATTGTAGCTGCTTTACTAATTCCTCCTGCTTTTCATTTGCAGACCCAGTCATCAATACCAACAGGATGCCGGCACATGCTGAACACTATACTGGAGTTCAGCCACTAGAGGTTTCCAAAGCATGAGGCTTTAGGTGTTGCATTCGTTTTCTTACAATTAGAAGAAATTGCATTCTATAAAAGTTTTTTTTTTTATACAAAATGCTACAATTTATGTTGCAAACCGAGAATGTAAATTAAGTCAAGCAAACACTGTGCAGATGGCAAGCTGAATATTTCAACCATGGACAATGATAATTATTGTCAAAACTGACCTACAAGACCTACAAAACTGAACCCTAAGGCTCTGAGTGCTAGAACAATGTTCTCGTTTTGCAGTTTCCCTTTCCACAGTCACTTCAAAACGAGAGCATTGCACCAGCTTTTTATATTCTCTTCATCTGAGGCAGTTATCGGGACATACAGTATGAAATAGGTACTGTGTCATGTGTAAGTGGAGATTATTATATACCAGTATGTATTTAATATTATGCAGAGATGTTCCAGCACTCAGGAGGGTTGAGAAGCACTGTGAAGGACTGGTTTTAGACTCCTCTGTGATGAGGACTGCGATGGATAACAGGAACCTCAGAACTCATCCCAGAGGGCCTAGGTGGCTCACAGACTCTGTAGAGCTGTTATTCTGAGTATGAAGCAAAATTTAAAAAGAGAACAAAAGAAAACAGAGGACTCCAGAGTGAAATTACAAACACATACTACCAGCTCTGCAGGGGGAAAAACAAGGGTCATCAGCGGTCACGGACACGTTCTAGCGCACTGTCTAACACACACAATATTGCGCCTTTTTTTGTCAATTAAGATTTATTTTTTATTTTTATATCTGTCCTGAATCTGAGTATGTAACAACACAGGGCTAATGTATCGTACAGAACACAACCAAATACAAACAAACACATACTGTAGTACATTATTTCCTGTAGCTTTAATCATCAATTCATGACACTTTTTTTTTCTGAAAATAAAAATGATATTGGACAATTATCTTTTAAAATAGCAGTGATGTTGAGAAATGGCACCCCCTGGTGTAAAGTCAGTAGAACAACAAGACTTTCACTGCATTTTTATTAACAGTTTATTAATAATACATACACAAAAAAAAAGTTGGTTTTAATTGTTCAGTCTTATGCTAAGACTTTTTGATCTCTCAAGACAAACAGTGCTCACGTGATTGCACAAGATATGCCATTCAGTTCTCCAATCTTTAGCTATGCTGTCGGTAATTCTTGCAATACAAAGTTGAATTGCAAACACCCGTCTCAATTATGTGCTGTACAATAATGCAACTGCAGATGGGAAAATGTTGGAAAAAATGTTGCTGTTTGTGTTTTTTTTTGTTTTTTTTATAACGTTCATGCCTCTGCTATTCAGTAACTGGTATGAAAGGTCAGTGCTAACCCTGCAGACTGTACAGCACAGTCCCTACCATCTGGACAGACACATAACGTCCCATTCGAGACCTAGAAACTCAACCGCAACACTATCCAACCCAAAGACAGCTGACCACCCGCCACCCCCCAACCTCCTGTGCCTTAAAGCTGGCAAACGTCAGCAGAACATCCCTAATATTCCTCTGCACTCCCAAAGAATGGTCAGAGAAGGACAGTCGAGTGCTGTTGCAGGAACATGCCGTCCCTCAGCTGTGTAAACGCAGCTCCTGTCATTCCTGTGAAAATGGAACCCGAGTCCTGCGGCAGTAACCCTGCCTCTCAGTGCCCAGTGCCAAGCTGTTAAGCCGCTGGGTTTAATAGATGTAAATAACTGTCAAGACTTGGCACCATCCGACTCACAGGGAACCGCACAGCTGGCACCGTATCCAAGTAAACAAAACCAATACCCAGGAAGCCTGGCAGGGGTGGGCTTCGGCTGCAAAAGACAGGAACTGTGGCTCTGACCCAGGAGACCACCGCCTCGGAGAGAGGGAGGATTAACTGGTGAAATGGGTTTGGAACGAACGCAAAACTCACTCAGTCTGAATCAGTCAGCCTTGTCTTAATACACCAACAACAAGCCAGTTGGCAGAAGTATTCTGCATTGTGAATACACCTGGGAAGTACATTACCTGGATTAGACGAACAGATGAGACACGGCTGACTGGTGCTGCAGCAGTGCAACACTCATTTCAAAGAGCAGCTGCTGTCACTGCTTATCTCTTAGACGCTTCGGACAGAAACAAAAAAGTATAAAGCAAATATGCATTTGAAAGCTACAGTCTAAGCCTTGATCTGCCTGACTGCATCACAGAGATAAAACTACTGAACAGTACCGGTGGAAGAATTGTGCAACACAGATTCATTGTTATTTACAGCAAAGCGTTCTATTGAGCACACAGCCCTTAAAACAGAACATACCCAAACTGATGATGAGGACTGCTTAGTCAAATCAGACTGCATGACTGAAGTTTAAAAAAAAAAAACAAAAAAAAACACACATGCGTTTGCCTCCGATTGCTAGCCAGCACACACAGCTACACTCCATGCCAAATCCTTACCTCCAATGGAAAGGGTTGCCTACAGCCAGGCTCAGGGGGCTGAAGAGGTTCAGCTGGCCCGGGAGGAAGCCCAGGGGAGAGGTGGACACGGGTGCCTCTGCGCTGGCCGGGACATGTAGGTGCTGGGGACTGGGACCCGGGGACGAGGGTGAAAGGAGGTGCTGCAGGACATCGCTGCTGTGGCAGCGGTAGTGTGCCGCGGGCCAGATTCTAACCAAGCAAAGCCAAATCAGAAACTGGATCAGAACTACTTCTGGGGTCAGAGCTAGGGAACTCTCCCCTGTGCACAGTACACAACTCCCTTTAAAAGATTACATTCAAATAAATCAGCCCAATCGGAGAATAAAAAAAAGCATTCTCAGCACAATTTGACAACTTTACCATTGGAAATAAGCCAGGTACTTTTAAAGCCTATCTGGTATACAGCTTTTAGATTCCTATTGCACAGTCCCTGATAAATCAGACACTTGTCTTCAAGGAAGAGGTTTACACAGAGTCGTACCATTTATTAACATGCCCAACAATGTGCTTCCTGTATGTGATGCTGCTGCTCTCCCCCAGAGGGAGCCACGACTGGGGGGCCCTTTGAACACAATCCAGTCTGCACGATTCTGACTTGAATGTCCATTAGCCAACATAGGAAAACATTACATGAAATACAACAGAAAAACCAGCAGCTGTTTATAAAAACATAAAATGGAGTTTTTTTACCAACTGCCTTTCCTGTATGCTAGTATACTCAGGAATGGATTTAGTTACTATTTGCATTATTTTTATATTATTGTGCCACAGTAAAAAGATTGGATCGTTGGGTGTTCAGAAAATATCATGTCCGACAACAAGGACTGAAAGTGATGGTATCAAGTATCAGGTGAAATGGGTTAAGGAAGCAGGTAGCAAATCAGCTCAGGCTTTAATGCAATTTGAAAGACACCTGCCACACGCTGCTTTAAGCTCTGTTAATTACAATCCCGTGTGCGAAGGGCTGTCTGATCACACAGGCTGCGGAGATCTCCTGCAGGTAATCCAGCCTCAGCGAAGCCTGCCTGATCATACGGGCTGGAGATCGGAAAACTTTCAGACATCGCAGTGTCAGATCCAGCAGAGTTCCAGCCCTGTATTTACAAACGCTGTGCCCGTTGGTTCAAGTTAGAGAAGCTGCCAGCTGAGTACAGAGTCTTTGGTGGTTGTGTAGAGAAACGTGATGATCATGTACACCAAGGGGATCAGCAACTGGAGTGAGAGGGTTTTATAACTCTGAGTGGAGAATAAACAGGAATGCGTGGGAGTTTGAATTGTGTGCTCAGTGAACTATGCATGGAAAAGTAAAACATGTCAAGTGGAGATGACTGAGTGTTCGAAAGATAAGTTCAAAGACATGGTTTCAACAGGTACTATACCAAGCTCTGGCAAGAGAATATGTATGTACTGACCTATATTTAAACTATGGTGTATATTGTAAGGTGATGGCTGGGAGAGATGCAGAATGACCTGTTTGACAGATAAAAGGAAGTAGTTAAGGGCCCCTGCTTATTTTAAACGATTTCAGTATAAATATGTGTAGTTCTGAGACACCCCAAGACGACACCTCCAGATCTCCTCTCCACCCCCTGAAGGAGTCCTATACTGAGACGATTCCAACACCTCCAGATATCCTCTCCACCCCCTGAAGGAGTCCTATACTGAGACGATTCCAACACCTCCAGATCTCCTCTCCACCCCCTGAAGGAGTCCTATACTGAGACGATTCAAACACCTCCAGATCTCCTCTCCACCCCCTGAAGGAGTCCTATAGTGAGATGATTCAAACACCTCCAGATCTCCTCTCCACCCCCTGAAGAAGTCCTATACTGAGACGATTCAAACCCCTCCACGATCCTACTGTTAAAACTTTTCAGCGTCCTGCTCTAGAGCAGGCTGTAGAGGAGAGAGATCTGCATGACATTTCAAGAACAACACCAGAGAGAACTATCACTTCGTGGTCAATTAAAAACCGACAGTATTTGACACAAATAGATTTCTTTCTGAGGACGGGCTTTTAAACCGAGTGAAATGCAAGTCTTCTTTTTGCTTTTTAAAAATGATCTCCTGTTTGAGATCCAATGAATAAAGGGCAATTAAGGAGTGGGTAAGGTGAGCCACAACCTGCTTCCATCAATCATTTTCACACATGACATGAATGTGCCTCTCAAGCTCTGAGCAGAACCCTGGAATCCCAACCTCCCCAAATACAAAGGCTTGCCAGACTGCTCATGCACACTAATATGGGTACTGTTTATACAGGCCACGAACCGCCAAGGAGCGGAAGCATTCTCACGTTCAGGTGTGCCCAAATAAACTTGTTTACAAGATTAGAAATCTTTTCTTCTGATCCAGTTTGTGTCAAACACTGCAGTTACCAGAAGACTGTTTAAAGAAGCCAGCACATTCATGGTATAGAAAGGCGGGTACATTGAAATGTATAATGTGTAGTGTTCTGTCATACAGATGTAGTCTATTTGTTTATACTGTCCCAGTATTGCTGGGGAAGTCTTTCGAGTAACATATTGTATCTCTTTCTGTCAATACATGCAGTCCGTACAAATCGTCAATTCAAAGACAGCTCCATTGCTTGTCCTGATCCCCCACTGACACGCACTACAGTATATATTAGTTCTATATAAAAGAATCCAGATTCTTTCAACTCAACTTTAGGTCATTTGTTGGTCATGCTGATAAATGAACAGATCTCAAGCATGCTGTTTTAGAGATCTTTTCAATGCTTAAGATGAACGGTTTTAGAGTTCACACAATAGTTACACCACTCGGAACCTAGTGCTTACTGGATCCGCAGACTGGGGGCTCCAGGGCGCTCTTTCCTCTTCTTCATGACAGGATTATCGAAGCTCAGCCTCGCGGCCAGGGAGCCAGAGGAAAAACGGACAGCTGGCAGCTGTCAGGAGTCACTGGAGGGATCCTGCCATCACATATTACTGGACAATACTGAAAATAATCACAGGGACAACCAGCACTCTCCAACCTGGCTTCAAACACACACTCTAGACCTGGCTGATTCTGGGAGGGACAAAGCAATGCAAACTCTACTGCACTGCTGAGCTTCAAGCTAGATCAACGCTTCACTGTTTTTAAAATGACTCAAGAGAGAGCTGTATACAGTACAGCACATATCCCAAACTAGCCACGCTGGGTTAATCACAATGCAGCTAGGCAAAGCACAAGCTCCTAGCTACCTTGATGCATACTTCACTCTACAAGTTGGTGTTAACTCCCAACATACTGAACAGCTCAACACAGGAGCCGGACTAATTAGTCCTGGCAGAAAAGCCACCAGGCACTTGCTGAGCTCCGAGCTGTGCTGTTCCTTAAAGGAGGAGGCAGATGCCCAATTCTATTATTAGTTTTGCTGCTCAGTGACAAACATGGTTGGAAGCAATGCAAATGCTTTTTTTTTCTGTTTGCTCTGCTACAGAGGCACAGACAGGGGCTGACAGCAACGTTGACCTGTAACAGAATCAATAAACCAAGTGAACTGAAAGAAACTTACTGATCAGGAACAAAAACAAATAGGCAAATACATAACGCGGTCCCCAGACACCAGCTCAGAAAACCAAGGAGCTCTATATTCAGAGGCACAAGCTCCCAACGCTGCCCTGGTCAGACAGATCCGGTAACACTGCAGGTACCCGTCGCAGCCTCGCTCACTGTCTGTACAGCTAACTGGTCCTGAAGGTCCTGCATCTCCAGTCCTATCGGACTCACAACGCGAGTGATGAGCTTAGTGCATCAACAACACTACTGCAGACCCCACTGCCCCCAACTTGCATTAAACACAGAGTGCTGGGACAGAGCGCTGTGATGAAATCCCACACCCAAAAACACGCAGCTGTTGTCCGGCTTAGCCAGACCTCCTAGGGCTTTGAATGACCCCCTCCATTCCTGGAATCAGCAGCACAGAGCTCCCTGCTCTTCCCAGCAACCTGCTATCTATAAACAGGACTACGCTAATTACGAACGCAAGGACAGTAGATAAACAGTTGCTTTCTGTCTCCTAGTAGATTAACACTCTGTTCTGGGTCTGCTGGGATCCCATGCATTGCCAATGTATAAACGACTATTACAGTACCATGTATTTCAGGGCTGGATCAGTAATCCACTACACAGCGTTAAACGATTTATTGTAAGTAAAATCGATAAATCAGATCAGATCATATCATACAGAAGATCACCAACAATCGTGTTTCTGAAAGTCATCTAAAAAGGTAAAAGCTAAAAGAGAAGTTTTTTTTTTCTTCTTTCTATTCCTGTATAAAACCTACTTGTCCTGGATTTGTCCATAACGAGATTCTGGGAGGGGCCAGTTAAATAAATTAACAGTTAAGTAATTTAATCTGACATCTGCAGGTTGACTTTTGATAGGTGATGCATAATAGATCTGACAGTATCTATTTAGGTTAAGACTTTTTTGGGGATTCAGATGAACAACTTTAAAGTCATTCACTATTTACCTTCAGTTCAAAAAGGATATGGATCCTGCAAAATAAATACAGGCTTGCCTAGATACCTGCAGGCTCCTTTCATAGGAGATTAAACTGTGAAAGAACTCTCTCACCTCTCACAAACACCACAGATTAACTGTGAAAGAACTCTCACCTCTCACAAACACCACATATTAACTGTAAAAGAACTCTCACCTCTCACAAACACCACAGATTAACTGTGAAAGAACTCTCACCTCTCACAAACACCACAGATTAACTGTAAAAGAACTCTCACCTCTCACAAACACCACAGATTAACTGTGAAAGAACTCTCTCACAAACAACACACACTAACACAGATTAACTGTGAAAGAACTCTCACCTCTCACAAACAACACAACTAACCCAGATTATCTGTGAAAGAACTCTCTCACAAACAACACAACTAACCCAGATTAACTGTGAAAGAACTCTCTCACAAACAACACAACTAACCCAGATTAACTGTGAAAGAACTCTCTCACAAACAACACACACTAACACAGATTAACTGTGAAAGAACTCTCACCTCTCACAAACACCACAGATTAACTGTGAAAGAACTCTCTCACCTCTCACAAACACCACAGATTAACTGTGAAAGAACTCTCTCACCTCTCACAAACACCACAGATTAACTGTGAAAGAACTCTCACCTCTCACAAACACCACAGATTAACTGTGAAAGAACTCTCTCACCTCTCACAAACACCACAGATTAACTGTGAAAGAACTCTCTCACCTCTCACAAACACCACAGATTAACTGTGAAAGAACTCTCTCACCTCTCACAAACATCACATATTAACTGTGAAAGAACTCTCTCACCTCTCACAAACACCACAGATTAACTGTGAAAGAACTCTCTCACCTCTCACAAACACCACAGATTAACTGTGAAAGAACTCTCTCACCTCTCACAAACACCACAGATTAACTGTGAAAGAACTCTCTCACCTCTCACAAACACACAAACAACACAACTAACACAGATTAACTGTGAAAGAACTCTCTCACAAACAACACACACTAACACAGATTAACTGTGAAAGAACTCTCTCACAAACAACACAACTAACACAGATTAACTGTGAAAGAACTCTCTCACCTCTCACAAACACCACAGATTAACTGTGAAAGAACTCTCACCTCTCACAAACAACACAACTAACACAGATTAACTGTGAAAGAACTCTCTCACCTCTCACAAACAACACAACTAACACAGATTAACTGTGAAAGAACTCTCTCACCTCTCACAAACACCACAGATTAACTGTGAAAGAACTCTCACCTCTCACAAACAACACACACTAACACAGATTAACTGTGAAAGAACTCTCTCACCTCTCACAAACACCACAGATTAACTGTGAAAGAACTCTCACCTCTCACAAACAACACACACTAACACAGATTAACTGTGAAAGAACTCTCTCACCTCTCACAAACAACACAACTAACCCAGATTAACTGTGAAAGAACTCTCTCACCTCTCACAAACAACACAACTAGCACAGATTAACTGTGAAAGAACTCTCTCACCTCTCACAAACAACACAACTAACCCAGATTAACTGTGAAAGAACTCTCTCACCTCTCACAAACAACACAACTAACCCAGATTAACTGTGAAAGAACTCTCTCACCTCTCACAAACAACACAACTAACACAGATTAACTGTGAAAGAACTCTCACCTCTCACAAACAACAAACACTAACACAGATTAGCTCATGGCCGGACACAACTCACCAGTAACCTACACTTACTTTGAGTAAACTGAAATGTAACAAATTGAAGTAACTGTACAAGCAAAGAAACTATAATCATACATAATCTAATAATGCAAGGAAACTGCTTCTTAGTCTAGTAGACTCATGTTATGTGTCATTACTCTTTTTGAAGTCTAAGATTACTCTAATATTGAAGTGTTTATTCTTTCAAATCCCTGCGTTGTTTACTCGGCATGTTTCTGGATAAGGCACGTTATCAGTGTTTACAGAAAAGCTTTCACCCTGCATACCAGTATTTCTAATATTTGCAGCATGAAATCATCTTTTTCTCACCAAAAATGTGGATTTTTTAATAATTAAATTACAGCATAACAAAACAATTAAGCAAAGTTTAGCAGTCAAGCTGCCAGCAGTGTAGTGTATGTAATGTAATAGTGAAGCTGATACTTACAAGCTGCCTCTTCTGGGGAGACTCAGTTCCTTCTGTAAAAAAAAAAAAAAAACAGAGATATAGAATGAATATTCAAACATCCAGAAAACTGGAATGTTTTCAAAGCAGAATGCACCAAATACAAGATAGATAATTCAGTCCCAATGCACTTGTATGAGCAGGGACAGACTATTGCATAGGAGTTTCCCCCATTCCAGGTTTTATTACAAGCTTGATTAGCCGTAGTGTATAGGCAACAAGCTCAGGTGGGTCTGATTAAACTCGTAATAAAACCAGGAATGGGTCACACTGCTATGCAATGGGAGTCTTATTTCCATCTTTGATGAGAGATGTGCAAATTTGCTTATTGGCATTGTCCTGAGGTGTCCACAAGGGGGCACTGTGCTTCGTGTCATGTGTGGGCAAGGTACTGTAGCGAAGGAATGGACAGTGACCAAAAGAATAAATTATGATACAATCCAGATTTTGTGATACAAAATA
Source organism: Acipenser oxyrinchus oxyrinchus (assembly GCA_030684275.1). NCBI lineage: Eukaryota > Metazoa > Chordata > Actinopteri > Acipenseriformes > Acipenseridae > Acipenser > Acipenser oxyrinchus. Next base: position 34,319,703 of record CM060260.1, read on the forward strand.
GAGGTATTGAAGTAGCACAAAAAAGTTCTGCGTTAATATTGAATAGGACACACGGTTTATAACCGGGACTGAGAATTCAATCAGTCACTGGCGTGCTCTCTCTTTATTTCGCTTTATATTTGACTTACACATTGAAATAATTCAAAATATTGAAAAACAGTGAATTAGTAAAAGGGCCGTTACACAGGTAAATATAGGACTTTTATACAATTTACTGGCAACCTGGCCAAATTGTAAATGAACCAAATGACAGAGCTTCCTCAATATCGAGGTGAACTATTGAGGAATCAGTGTAGTTAATATTCAGCCCCAGAGCATACAGAAAGCTGGCATTGCTGTTCCTATTGCACACAATCCCCAGTCGATCTGCAAGCACTTCTGTGCCTCTGTGCTGTATTGTGGTTAGCAAAGCTACACCGTTGAACCACTAGGTGTCAGCACTGCACTTTGCCGTCACAGACATCGGTGATACTGAGTAAGACAGGGCAGGCCATATGGTTAATAATATTGACTCGCACAACAGCTGACATTATGGCTACAGGATTACAACCTATTTAAACATCTTTTAGTCCAATTCATTATTCCATCAACAGCAGATTATTTTATGTGAATTCAGTCACATTCCCCTCCACCTGAACCCTCCTTTCATTTAAAGGGTATTGAGTTCCCTGCTTTCCCGTTGCATAATAACAAAGCATTAATGTTGAACTGAAATATTGAAATGAGGTTTCGGGGTCCCCCTCACCCCTCCTGGTCCACAAGAGGACCATTCAGTTTCACACACATGTGAAAAGTCTTCCCTCCAGCTCTTCTCTGATTATACACACATGAACCAAACAACGACTCTTCTGAGAATTCCAGACACAGAGAACGGAACTTCACCAGCAGTCCAAATAAAGCAGGCTCTATTAAAGGAAAGCTTGGAGGTTGTACACCACCATAAACTTTCATACTGTCATAGCCATAAGTAAAGTAGCTTTTTATTAAAAGACCAAAGAAAGAACGCAAAAAGGTGGCGGACATTCTTCTGTGTTTTGTTATTGTTTCTACTTTAGCAACTGCCATTGAAAAAATAAATACATGATATACATATGGTTTTTTTGTTGTTTTTTTTTTTATTTGATGGTTAAGAATTGACACAGTTGGCATCAGGATCAAATTCAGCAGATCTCAGCTCTGCTCTCTCCCAAGGTCAGTCGTCCGGTCCTCTCTGTGTTTGTTTACTTCCACGAGTGTTTTTAAAGGCTTGTCACTTTCATGTGAGGAGCATCCTGTATTCTGTGTTCACTCAGACAGACTGCACTGTTATAGCTCGAGGTAACCAACAGCAACGCACATTGGGTCACTATATTAACCCTGCCTGCATTACCACTGAAGACAATAAACATTTAGTGGAACAAAGTGTGCGAAAGAGCAGGCTTATACTTTATGGTGGCGGTAATTTGTATCTGTTATTAGTAGCCAGCATTCAGGTAAAGACTTTCAGTAGCTGTAACGCTTAAAAGCAAGCCTTAATGGACATGGGGTGTTGCACAATTGGCAATAATATTTATTCTAGTACATAATGCAAACACATTGCCTTGAGATAAGCATTCGTTTTTTGTTAACAGAGTAAAAAATAAATAAAAATAGGTCTCAGGCAGCCAGTCAGAGCAGAAAGGGCAGCTGAAATGACAGAGAGCAGAGGCCGGGGTCAGGAGAGTTTCTCTGTTCTGGAGTTCAGAGGGACACCAGAGCAAGCCTCCCATGGCTCTTCAGTGGAGGGAATACACAGGGAACAGCAGCACTGTGGAACACCTCCGTGCTGCCCATGGAAACACAAGCACGGCTCAGAACCACCAAGCAGATCACAGAGCACTCCCCAGTCACCCCCCGTCTCCACCCACACTCCGCTATCAGCACAAAGCTGTGCTCTGTTTTCGTAACGGCCACTGACACAGTGAACGTTTTGATGGAGAGTGAGATTGCTCTGAAGACAATATGTTTTTTTCAACAATATCGAATGGTCAAAAATACAATGAACTGCCCTAAATGCGATCCTTCTATGGTCCTACCCCTAACCCTGATGTCCAGGCAGGTGTGTTTGTGTGTTGGAATTAAGAACTGATTGAAATCTTCAGCTCCTTTCTTTCTACACCTATGCCGAGTGTGTAAATAGCGTAGTTATTTTTTCCCGTATAAACCTGCAAATCCCAGCATGCCGTGGAGTGCCAGTGTCAAAGCAAGCTGCTGCAATGAACCAGCTGCTGCACACATGGGACTTTTTTGACCTGAAAAAAGAAACAAGGACCAGGGGTCACAAATGGAGATTAGATAAAGGGGCATTCAGAACAGAAAATAGGAGGCACTTTTTTACACAGAGAATTGTGAGGGTCTGGAACCAACTCCCCAGTAATGTTGTTGAAGCTGACACCCTGGGATCCTTCAAGAAGCTGCTTGATGAGATTCTGGGATCAATAAGCTACTAACAACCAAACGAGCAAGATGGGCTGAATGGCCTCCTCTCGTTTGTAAACTTTCTTATGTTCTTATGTTCTTAGAAGTCAGTGCTGCTTTCACTGAAGACTCTGCACTGCTGTACCTGTAGCAGAGCTGCATGCCCTATCCACTGGGGGACAGAGAATGGAAGGCAAAGCTTCAGTGTAACACCAACATCGTCACAGTCTGTGCTGTGTATCCCAGATTAGAGATCTGGTGCATTACCGAATAAAGGTCACAGCCAGTGCCTATGCTCATATGTGACTGTCCATACTGAAGGCTACACAATACACTATGCAATCGAACATGTGTCCACTGTATCGACAAGGACAAGCACGAAACACATGCACGACTATAGATTGAATCTGGAAGAGAAATGTGTCTCGTCCCATATCTAATACCAGACGGTGTTTTCTAATTAAAATAGATCCCTTCCAGACTGATTGCATTACATATGGAGGAGCATGTTATTTAAGATAATCACACATCACTCTGTGTTACTGCCAGCGTCTCCGGGAGGAGGGGCGCCTGTCTTCTGGGACGGATTTCGCCCTGCACAATCTCACGAACCCTGCCGTAAATTAATTTTAAGAGGAAAGAAAATGAAATTAGCCTGAGTGACAGGCTGGACCCGAGCAGCAAGAAGCGAATCTGCACAATGGATACATCTATCCAGCATGACAGCACGCCAAAGTGCAGGGCAATTTAATTAGGGAGATGGGGAACTGAGTCAGACTAGCTTAAACCAGGATAATCAAGCAAACAGCGCTGCACAAGGTCTGAATCTCGCCAAACTGATGGACTGATTTGACTTGAACTGAGATAGTTATCTTCTGACTGTGCTGCAGGTAGTCTCCACTTAGGGCAAATACTGTAACTATTATACACGGTCATTTTGAGAACCTTGTGTTCTAGTTGTTGGATGACATTTCTAAAAAAATCAAAGCACCTCTTTTGTGTGAACACGTCACCTTCAGTTGCAGCACTCTTGTAGTTTTTCTTGCTCATTATGCAATGCAATGACATCATCCTGCAACAGCCATGATGCAATGCAGCAGTCCGTTAAGTACTACCGGTAATGACATCAGCACCATGCTTGCCGGCAGCTATCCTGTACTGCTTCTGTATGCATACTAGCAAGCGGGTATCTATATTTCTGACTTGTCATTAGCAAATAAATATTTAAAAACCCAGACAGTGCAAGACAAACAGAGCAAGTCTTTCACCAAGTTTATTACAGAATGACTGACGTGCCTGGAAGTTAGAGATTACAGACCTCACAAACTTAATTCAGCCTGTCAAAAAGTGACAGGGAGAGGATGGCGCTGTGCTAACAGGCGGATATCTATCGCGGCAGCAATCGCTCAGGAGAGAGGAATTAACAGGTTTTTTTTTTCCTTTCATTTATTTTTCACTTTAAAAATAACATACGATCCAGAGCTCCGAGCTTGATAAGAGTCCAACACAGAAGAAAAGGAATCTGACATAACTATGCTTGCTAGTGCATGAAATCCTAAATTGCAGTTATTAAACACCATTTCAAGGACAGGGCACCATCTGTGGTGCTGTGTCAGCCTGCTGGCACTGTCCATGCCCAACATCACTGCGCTGAGATCTATTCCAGTTTCCTCAGCTGGAGAGCAAGCTGTGGCATTGGAGCACACAGCCCGGGCCGCGTGGACAGTTACTGCACTGTGCTGCTTTTACTGTTCAGACTGCTTCCAATTCATTCACATCAAACCTACTGCTATGAGAGCATCCGATTCTGCAATGGTTTGTTAGCAGAATCGTACAGGACACATTATACGACAGTGGAGCGGACTGCCCCACTTACTTCGATAGGGATTCCAAGTCGGGAGACAGGTGGAAACAAGACTCCCATTGCATTGCAGTTTGATCTATTTCTAGAGTTTAATAAGACACACCTGAGCTTGTTACCTATACACTGCGGCTTATCAAGCTCCTAGTAAAACTTTCAATGGGTAAAACCGTTACGCAATAGGAGTCTGTGATGGGGTGCAGCCTATTTTGTGGTGGTTTTGTGTTTTTTGTATTGTTTTAGAGTGAATATGAGTGAGTTTGGGGTGTGGTTCAGTGAGTGAGTGAGTTTGTGTGAGGAATTTGTGGAATGTGCCTGGGCTAATGAGGTGCGAATTGCCCAATTAGCCCAGGCACCTGTATAAAAGGGAGTGGTTGGGTATGTTAGTGGGTGAGTGTTTGTGAGAGGGAGAAGACCTGTGTGAGAGAGTGAGTGGTTTGTTTTGGTATAGTTTGTTTAATGCCTGTTTTTGTGTTTGTCTTTTTGGTTGGCCATTGTGCCTTTTGTTTTGTGTATTTTGTTTAATTAAAAGTCTTTTATTTTCCCTGCACATCCTGACTTTGAGTCTCCTTACCTCGGTCAGCCTGTCACAGGTGGTGTCAGAAGTGGGAAAGTGCCTCTGGAGACTTGGAGCAGGAGTGCAGGATTTTTTTGTTTGTTTTGTTTAAAAAAAAAAAAAGGGAAAAAAGGAAGAGAGGATGAGGTGGAAGAAGGACCGGGAAGCGAGGGACAGGGAGGAGGAGGAGTACATCAGGGCCAGGCACCCGAGGAGCTGTAGGTCACCACTGTTGTGCCCCCTCTGTGACCAGCAACATCAGTTTGCTGCCTGTCCCTTCCGGTACTATGAGGAGCCCGAATGTCCACAGCCCGAGTGGGAGGAGCCCGAACGTCCACAGCCTGAGTGGGAGGAGCCCGAACGTCCACAGCCCGAGTGGGAGGAGCCCGAACGTCCACAGCCCGAGTGGGAGGAGCCCGAACGTCCACAGCCCGAGAGGGAGGAGCCCGAACGCCCACAGCCCGAGAGGGAGGAGTCGGTGCGCCCACGCCCGAGAGGGAGGAGTCGGTGCGCCCACGGCCCGAGAGGGAGGAGTCGGTGCGCCCACGGCCCGAGAGGGAGGAGTCGGTGCGCCCACGGCCCGAGAGGGAGGAGTCGATGCCACCTCCACCAGCAGGGGAAGATTACCTGCTGTTCCCACCTCCACCGGAGTGGGAGGACTGCCTGTGGCTCCCGCCTCCACCATTGTGGGAGGACTACCCGTCGCTCCCACCGCCACCAGCAGAGGGAGAATACCTGCTGGTGCCACCTCCACCAGCAGGGGAAGATTACCTGCTGTCTCTTCCTCCATTGCCGCCACCAGCAGAGGGAGCATGCCTGCTGGTTCACCTGCTGCTGCCGTCCCGAGAGCTAGAGGGGAGGAGCCATCGCTGCCGTCCCAAGAGCCAGAAGGGGGGAGCCATTACTGCCATCTCCAGGGCCAGAAGGGGAGGAGTTACAGGCTCAACCCCTGAATTTTTCTGGGGGAGAAGGGCAGGATGCTGGTGTCCCCAGCAGCCTCTATTTATGCTGCTGAAGGGAGCACGGCGCAAACCAGCCCTACCCCGCTGTCGGAGGAGCCGGCAGCGCCACCAGCCCTACCCCGCTGTCGGAGGAGCCGGGCAGCGCCACTCAGCCCTACCTCCGCTATCGGAGGAGCCGCAGCGCCACTAGCCCTAACCCCGCTGTCGGAGGAGCCGGCAGTGCCAACAGCTCTAACCCCGCTGTCGGAGGAGCCGGCAGCGCCACCAGAGGGAGATGTGCTGCTGTTCCCGCCTCCGCCACCAGAGGGAGACGAACTGCTGTTCCCGCCTCCGCCACCAGAGGGAGACGAGCTGCTGTTCCTGCTCCCGCCATTAGAGGAGCTGGAGCGGGCTCTACCTCCTGTTGCCAACAGCGAAGAGGAACTCTGGCTGCTGCCACCCTGGCCGGAGGTTCCTGCACTGTTGGCCACGCCCAAGGATGCCTGCCTCGCACCGCCGAAGGATGCCTGCCTCGCACCGCCGAAGGATGCCTGCCTCGCAACGCCCAAGGATGCCTGCCTCGCAACGCCCAAGGATGCCTGCCTCGCACCGCCCAAGGATGCCTGCCTCGCACCGCCCAAGGATGCCACAGCCACTCCGCTCAGGGATACCACGCCTGGATCGCCTGGGGTTGCCTGCTGCTCCGCACGCCTGGGGTTGCCTGCTGCCCGCATCGCCTGGGGTTGCCTGCTGTTCCGCATTTGTTTCTTATAGGGTTGCTGCCTGTCCTGCTTAGCCTGGGGTCGCCGAGGGTCCTGCTTCGCCTGGGGTCACCAAGGGTCCTGCTTCGCCTGGGGTTGCCTGGTGCTCCGCATCGGCTGGGGAGTCACCAGTTACAAAGTACGAGGGAGAAGTGGAGCTCCCGCTGCCGCCTTCATGGCCAGGGGCTCCCTCCCGAGTTTCCCTTCCAAGGGTCCGCTGCGCCGCCGCCTCCCGAGGGTCCGCTGTTGCCTCCCGAGGGTTCGCTGCCGTCGCCTCCTGAGGGTCCGCTGTTATGGCCTGGGGCTGCCGGACTATCTTTGCTTGGGACCACCGGACTGCTTGTGGGCCAGGGAAGCCTCTGCCTTCTCCCCAGCACCAGAAGAGACTATTTTGGGACTTTAAGGGGAGGTGGCCATTTAGGCCATGTTGTGCCTGCACAAGGAGGGGAGGTGTGTGATGGGGTGCAGCCTATTTTGTGGTGGTTTTGTGTTTTTTGTATTGTTTTAGAGTGAATATGAGTGAGTTTGGGGTGTGGTTCAGTGAGTGAGTGAGTTTGTGTGAGGAATGTGTGGAATGTGCCTGGGCTAATGAGGTGCTAATTGCCCAATTAGCCCAGGCACCTGTATAAAAGGGAGTGGTTGGGTATGTTAGTGGGTGAGTGTTTGTGAGAGGGAGAAGACCTGTGTGAGAGAGTGAGTGGTTTGTTTTGGTATAGTTTGTTTAATGCCTGTTTTTGTGTTTGTCTTTTTGGTTGGCCATTGTGCCTTTTGTTTTGTGTATTTTGTTTAATTAAAAGTCTTTTATTTTCCCTGCACATCCTGACTTTGAGTCTCCTTACCTCGGTCAGCCTGTCACAGAGTCTTATTTCAATCCCTGCTGTAGCACAGCTGTACGATTGAATACTGTGAGATCACAAGCATTAAGAACTGTAAAACAGAAGGATCATTTAGGAAACGGACTGCGGTCTTTCATAAAGACGTCATGCAATATCTACTGAGAAACACAGACTGTAGCGCGCACAGCGTCACCACAACCTATCAGCATGCGACTGCCCACTAAAACAATATGCAGTACAGTCCTCTGTAAACTTGTGCCATTTACATCAGACAGTTAACTATGGATTGCAATATCCTCAAGCAGCATCAACCCACAGCAGAACCTGCGGCACCGCACTCTGGATATCCGCTGGAAATGCAGACACCCCACCAGTGCTTCATTAACCAGTGATATACATTACATTACATTTTATTAGATCATGTGTTATTCATGATCATGAAGTCCCGGGAGATACAGTAGTAATAACAATTAAATACATCCACACGGAATACCATCTATTACATGTTTTATTAGCTACGGGAGAAACAACCCATTAAATAATGAAATGTTACTTACTGACGCTATAGTGCACCATACCTCTACATTCGGTTAGATTTGTAAACACGAATTCAAATCTAAACTAAATTAAACTGTGGAGTATCCAGCCCTGAAAGAAACAGCGTGTGTGCGGTTCATTCTTTGGCTCTTAGCTTGACCGTGAGGTAATACAATCATCAGTTTATACTGTACCAAATAATGAAACCCTGCAATACAGGGCAACCACACCTCATTTACACAGGCACCACAATCGAGCGACAGGGAAATAGACCAATTACTCAAACCACAGGCGCTCAAAGCGTGCTGATCAACCAGGAGCGTGACAAGAACAGTGAGGGTTATTTAATGCGAGACAGATGACTGCAAAGAAGGAATACACACCGGGCTTGTAGATCAAACCCACTGACGGACAGTGATAGCAGGACACAATTTCAGATTAAAACTACAATGGTAGTGCAATTAGAAATTAATGACTGGGGGGCAAATCCTCCTGGGATCAATTTGCAGAGAGAGAGAGAGAGAGAGAGAGAGAGAGCCATCATACTGCCCCCCTGCTTAGTACAGTACCGTTACAACACCACCATCACCACAATCACAATATTTAGCCTAGAAATTCTGATCTGCATATTATCCTCTCACCCTGCATATTTATGTTAGGCAAACATGAACACTCGTTCAAACAAAAGCGGTGTCCTTCCTCATGGCTTCTCTGGAGTGGGCTGCCAAACCCTTCTCTCTGGAGTGGGCTGCCAAACCCTTCTCTCTGGAGTGGGCTGCCAAACCCTTCTCTCTGGTTTTTGGATGCCTCACAAGTGTCGCCAGCTTTTTTTTTCCCTCCTTTGTGAGATTTATTTATCAGAGCACAGCAGGAATATTAAAATGCTGGACTGTGTTCAATCCTTTTCTCAAGTATTTCTTCTGTTTTTTTTTGTGTGTGTGTTTTTTTGGGGGGTTTTTTACACTATGTTTTGTCTTTTGCATTCAATGGCCTTGATGCTGGTTCAGAGGATAATGTTTTAATATAAAATCCAAGAACAGGTGTTTGTCTAACATGCGCCAGTGGGGGCACACACATGAAGCTTGAAGCTCATTGTACCACACTTGGTGTGCTGCAAGCTGGCACAAAGAATCAATGGAAACGAAAGAGGATATGCCCGCCTTGGGCAGGGCGCATCTTCCTCATTGATGGGAGGGGCTGGGAAAAATGAACAGCTTTAACCCATTACGTGCCATACTTTGTCATTTTGTGCAGCATTTTTATCTGGCATTTACCTGTTATTTAAAATGTTCTCTTTAAACTATATTGTTATGACGCCCCAATATGAAGCCTAAAAAGGTTCCATTTCTTGGTGTGTTTCCTATCCATAGTGATGATGAAGCTCCATTTCCTATGTGTTGAGCTTCATAGCCGGTGTGAAATTTCACTGCTGTGATTACGGGAACAAGTCTAACTTGAAATTCCTCAAAATAGGATGCTGAGAATATATGTTGCAAATACGTCTGTCATTTCACACTTCTAAAACATGGACAACGTTTAGACCGGTAGCATGTTGATTTGGAAGGTATCAAATTACATGGTACTTAATGGGTTAAGAGGAGACGTCCATACTGTAATGCTAAATCTTTTTTGCTGTTGGTTTATGCTCAGCACTGAAGTGCAGTAATCATCAGATCATGTTATGTATGCACTCCCTTGCCCAAATGATGTGTTAATTACAGAGCTATTGTGCCGTTGATGAAGCAGAAGAATACTCGCATTTAGCATTGTGCAAGTATTGTGCTTCTCGGAGCAGAGACAGTGCTAATCAATTCGAAGTGATCCGTCCATTTCAGAGAAGTTCTGCATAATTACAGTGTGTTAAATTTTCAACTGCTAATTAAAATTAGCAGTTGAAAATTAATTTTTTATGCTTCATTGACATTTTTATTCCTGTATAATATCGACACCCCTCCTCCTCCACAGCCCGGAAAAAGCAATGATCATCACACACAATGTCTAGCATCGTCACTCCAGTCTCAGACTCAAACTGACACACAATGTCTAGGATCGTCACTCCAGTCTCAGACTCAAACTGACACACAATGTCTAGGATCGTCACTCCAGTCTCAGACTCAAACTGACACACAATGTCTAGGATCGTCACTCCAGTCTCAAACTCAAACTGACACACAATGTCTAGGATAGTCACTCCAGTCTCAGACTCAAACTGACACACAATGTCTAGGATCGTCACTCCAGTCTCAGACTCAAACTGACACACAATGTCTAGGATCGTCACTCCAGTCTCAGACTCAAACTGACACACAATGTCTAGGATCGTCACTCCAGTCTCAGACTCAAACTGACACACAATGTCTAGGATAGTCACTCCAGTCTCAGACTCAAACTGACACACAATGTCTAGGATAGTCACTCCAGTCTCAGACTCAAACTGACACACAATGTCCAGGATCGTCACTCCAGTCTCAGACTCAAACTGACACAACAATGACCCACTTCTCACTTCCAATGCAGCCTCGCACGAGTTCTACTGAAGCAGTGGTCTTTCAGCCTCTCGCCGAATACATTGCAATTCACACTGCCTCAGACACTGTACATTGTAATTCACACTGTCTCAGACACTGTATATTGTAATGCACACCGCCTCAGACACTACATTGTAATGCACACCGCCTCAGACACTGTATATTGTAATGCACACCGCCTCAGACACTGTATATTGTAATGCACACCGCCTCAGACACTGTATATTGTAATGCACACCCCTCAGACACTGTATATTGTAATGCACACCGCCTCAGACACTGTATATTGTAATGCACACCACCTCAGACACTGTATATTGCAATGCACACCGCCTCAGACACTGTATATTGTAATGCACACTGCCTCAGACACTACATTGTAATTCACACTGCCTCAGACACTACATTGTAATTCACACTGTCTCAGACACTGTCCATTGTAATGCACACTGCCTCAGACACTGTCCATTGTAACTCACTGCCTCAGACACTGTCCATTGTAACTCACTGTCTCAGACACTGTCCATTGTAACGCACTGCCTCAGACACTGTACATTGTAATGCACACTGCCTCAGACACTGTCCATTGTAATGCACTGCCTCAGACACTGTACATTGTAATGCACACTGCCTCAGACACTACATTGTAATTCACACTGCCTCAGACACTACATTGTAATTCACACTGTCTCAGACACTGTCCATTGTAATGCACACTGCCTCAGACACTGTCCATTGTAATGCACACTGCCTCAGACACTGTACATTGTAATGCACACTGCCTCAGACACTGTCCATTGTAATGCACTGCCTCAGACACTGTACATTGTAATGCACACTGCCTCAGACACTGTCCATTGTAATGCACTGCCTCAGACACTGTACATTGTAATGCACACTGCCTCAGACACGTTAATGAAGCTTGAGTTTGAATGATATACTGTATGATGTCTATGTTTAGATTATGGAGCTGTACAGATTCCCCAAAACAGCTAGTGCAGGGATGGAAATAAGATTCCTATTGCACAGCAGGTTTTAAGATGAGACCGATTAGCCACAGTGTATAGGTGACAAAGGTCAGGTGTGTTTTATTAAACTCATAGTAAAAGCAGGAAATGATCAAATTGCTATGCAATGGGAATCATATTTCCATTCCTGGGAAATGCTTAGTTTCCCTACAGCTTAACTATTGGGTTTTCACAGACTACTGAATTCCTAATACAAATTCAGGACCCAGGGTTTACCCTACATGACTTTATTTCCGTTATTTCCTGATTTTATTCATGCACTCCCAGCTACAGCACTGGAGTCCTTACTTCACCTAATGGAATCAACACTGCCGTTCAATCTCTCCCATGTTCCGCTGTCTGTCAGATCCAGGATGACCTCATATTCATGTGTTTCTCCATCTGCTCTCCCTAAGGATACCGGCTGATGCCATCTCCCACAGCTAATTCACTGACACGAGCATGCCCAGAGTCAGTGTGGGAGGTATAGCTGAGTGGTTGGAGGGCAGGGCTAAGGTTAATAAACCAACCACTGGAATTCACTGTACGACTGCTCGTATCTAGTGCTTGTGGGATGCATCGGATACTATCCCGATTTGTTCTGGTGTCTCTGTACAGTACTTAGATTATCGGTTCATGCCCTGCCAGATGCTGGGCAGAACTAACTAGGACAAATAATGCAGAGCCCCACCCGCTGTGCCTGCAATGCACATCGCAGCATGGCACTCGTAGGGACCTCATCTGCCACCCATCATAGCAGGAGATCAGAAAACAGAAGGCACATCTACTGTAGGTATGTGAATAGAAACAACCCCACAACCAGTTCAAAAATAAAGAAATAAAATGTGTGCACACCCTCATGCCCCACTTCACCGAATAAAATCATCACAAGCACTTACACTCCTTTTCATTTAAAAAACACGGAATAGAAAAATAAAAATGTAGGTTGCTATGCTTACACTTCTTTTTTTAGACATTCATACATAATTGGGAACACCAGATACATTCTAGATGTTTCGGATTGCAGAATGCTGTTCATCGGAATGCACTGCCCAGGTGTTCTGCCAGCTGAGCAGTCCCCCACCTCCCCAATTCTAGGAGCCCCCACTCCCTGTAATTTTCTTTCCATGACACAGCTGAAAAAGCAGCTGTTTTAGATGATGTGATCGAGAATGGTTAATTATTATTATTATTTATTATTATTTATTTCTTAGCCGACGCCCTTATCCAGGGCGACTTACAATTGTTACAAGATATGACATTATTTTTACATACAATTACCCATTTATACAGTTGGGTTTTTACTGGAGCAATCTAGGTAAAGTGCCTTGCTCAAGGGTACAGCAGCAGTGTCCCCCACCTGGGATTGAACCCACGACCCTCCGGTCAAGAGTCCAGAGCCCTAACCACACACTGCTGCCCAACTTAACTACCAAGTAAACTCAGGACAGCAAACCCAAACCAAATCCTAATGCAGATGGCATTCTGGTGAGTTTGTGTCTTCTACAGTAGTAACTGGTCAATGTCAAAGCCAGCTATTCCCATGAAGTCACGGATACAGGAATTGCTATCATATCATGTGTTAATACAACTAAAGCAAGCACTTTAGATTACAGGTGCATAACTCGTCACATAATTGCATTATAACAACAGAGCAGAGTATTGTGTAAAGTGGAAATGGTCTTGATACCCGATGTAACAGCATGGTACAGCCAAACCCATGCAAGCACAGACGTATTACAGTTATTACAATGTTATGACATTGTTACATGTGCCCCGTCACCTTAAATGCTACCAACATAACCATTGACAAGAAGCTGCCTTTGTCAACTGATTGTGTGTTATGTGACAAGCATTAAAACAGTAGTGATGTGCAGAAAGCTTGTTTGGCTGCTTCCCTGTTGGGGCACAGCAAGATGATCTGGACTCGGCAGCATCAGAACAATCACAGTGCTGTCAGCCTTTCTCCTGCACTTCTGAATATGCAAGTGCGCTCAGTGATCTAATTAGAGAACGCTGTCATCAAGTTAGGTAACTGCTACACTTTATATACTGTATATATATATATATATATATATATATATATATATATATATATATATATATATATATATATATATATATATATACATATATATATATATATATATATATATATATATATATATATATATATATACAGCCTTTGAGGGAGTAAACACAGAAAATGTGTTTCATTCATTATAAATAGCAAGCCAATTGGGAATGTGCTCTGTAAATAACTAGAACGAGGGCTTGCTCGCTGGCCTACTCTACTGGTACTCATCATTGTGCATTAGGGCAATCTCCTGGGCAGGCTGCAGGGTTTGCATTTAAAGCCCTGAAATGACGCACTCATCTGACAAAGCTACAGTACCAACACCCTGGTTATCACCAGTCACCTGATAAAGTCAAAATGTATTAATTGCACACAATGGAAGACCAGAGAAGGGTGTGATAATGTCCTAATCTAGGGACTTCTGATATCTCATATTATCTGAGAACAGAAAGCACACTGGAATGTAAGTTAAGAAATACTGAAACAGAACTTATTGAATTCAGTGAAAACCGATTCAAATTAGAAGTATATAAATATTCTTTCATTACTCAGAGATGGAAATAAGACTTGTTGCCTAGCTGATTGATCCATTGCTGGTTTACTATGAGTTTAGTAAGACACACCTGAGCTTGTTACCTGTACACTGTGGCTAATCAAGCTCGTAGTAAAACCTGGAATAGGTCAAACTGCACATCTTAGGAGTCCGATTTCGATCCCCACGATTTCTAAATGTAGCCTTATTGAATGTTTTATAGTTATGGGTGGAATGTAAGTTGACCATTGGTTGGCAGCTACTGTATAGTTAGCCATGAAACATCATTAGTGCTTGCAGTACATTGCAACAACAACAACAAAAAATCTGCACCCCTCAAATACGTTTGAATAAATCATAAGAAAGAAACACTTCAGTGTGCAGAACCCTGCCTGCTGGTTACAGCACAGCATTCACAGCATTCAGTAGCAACATGCATTTAGCTGCCAAATGTTTTAATGCCAAGACTTATTGAGATTTGCATCCCAGATTTAAATTAAATCAAACTGAACACAGACAGAACAGTTCCCATTATTGTGTTAATGGGTTTTATCTCTCTCATGTGACAGGAAACTGACTGCAACAAATCCCTTAACATCCCAGCTTTAGAAATGCCCTCCTCTGGGCTGCTGCAGTGAGTCTAGTTATTACCAGATTTCCATATTCACATGCATGCCTTTTAATGGACTAAAATAATAATAACTTACATACATGTACGCACATGCATGACCAGAACACTGGGAACACTAAAACCATTATTTTGCTTTTGTGCACATTGTTTGAAATCCTAAATAGTGCATAGTTGTGGCTACACAATTTTCCTGGATGATGCTTCTCCAGTTACATTCACAATTCTACCCACATTTTTAAAAACAGGACACCCAATTGTTTACACAAGACCAGACCTTGGATAACGTTTTAACATTTGAACTATCAACACCTCTGCAGCAGCACTAACTCGTGGGTACTGATCATCAGCTCAAAAGGCTTACTGTTCCCAGTGCAACTCTGCAATAGTCATCATCTCCGAAACATGCAGCTTGCCTCACTTGGCTCATTAGCCAGCTTTGCACTGGTTAGTTAGACAGACAATGGAGCACAACTCAAAGATGAGCTGGGGACCGCGTTCAGCAGTCAATTATAGTTAAAAAAACGCTCAAGGCTTTACAGAGCAGGGGGAGAACACAAAGGAGCGCAGGCTTGAAATTATGCTTAACGGCTGAAAGGATTGTCTTTTTTTCCAAGGTGAGGGATTGAATGGACGCCCTCACGCTGCTAAGCACAGTATTCAGTGTTCATAATGTCAGGGGCTGTGCATCATTCACTGCAACACGCCGTTCACACACCGCTTATTACCCAATGTTGAAAGCAGAAGTAAACCATAAAAAAGTAGCATGTTTTCCTTTGTTTTGTACAAGATGGATTTCTTTACGTTTCAGTGTAATATCTCCCCACGAGGGAACCCTTTAAGATTCACATCCCCTAAGGGGTTCATTATGTATTTTCAAAACAGCTCTTGTGTAAGTGTCTGTTATTCACAGTAGAGACCATTAAAAACATCTTTTTTTTTCATAATAGATAAGGAATGGTTTATAAATACTTTATTATTTTCTGAAAGATTTTTGCAGTTCTTTAATGCATACGCATGGATGATATCCTTTCATTCATTTCAGTTTAATGGTCGCTTATTCATTCGGTACACAGACCAGCAAAATATCCTTTAGGGGTGCCGATCTCTCAGAACAACTGGAAATGTTTTAATGCGATTATATAACACTATGCAAACTGCACGTGACAGAACAGATTTAAAACAAATAAACTAGAAAACAACTCACACAAGCACCCAGGTATGAGGAGTGCATTACTTCTGCAACTTGGGAGCTGGATTTAGAGCCTAGCTGCCACCTCCCAGCTTTACAGCGCTCAGACCGCCCTGGTTTCCTTGAGGGGGTCGAACATGTCCCATTCCCTGTGGAGTGGTTTCCAATTCCACGCTATATCCTTCCTTCAGGTACAATCTACCACCCTCGCGCATCTCCTGTCCAAACTCGCTCAAGCACAAATATGATTTATGAAAAGAACACTGCCTTGAAAGTCATTTGATGGATATGCCACTTGCCACGCAGTGTGAGGGAAAACACCACCATAAGCTGCCAGTCACAAGCAGACCCATTCCAGTTATAGCAAGTGGTTCCTATACACTTACCATCCCCGGAGCAGAGATGTCGCAGGTGCGGTTTTTATTATCCCTTAGTTAGTGGATAGCGGGTCCCTTTGAGACTCATGAGTGCAGCTGTCCTTTAACTGTGCAAAGCCGGTCCTTGCTGGCCTCTCTGCTGCTGTAAACACTATTCTATCAACCTGACCTAATCACCTGGGATTGAGCAGCAGCAGCGTTCCTTCAGAGACTCTGGAAGCGACGACTGTCAAGACGGGGCTCGTCTGTCCACCTGTAAGGTTTGGATCCAAACGCACTACCCCGAGGTAAGAATGAGCCTGCACCAGCTTGGAGGGGCTTTTGGATTGCATGTTTAAAACCCTGGCTGGTCTCAAACCGCAGAGTTAACCAGCTGCTGTGTGCATTTCAACTGACCTGGCTAAAAGCATGGGCATCTTCATTCTCTCAAAACAGTTATCAAAATATTTGACACCGTAACCCTGTTTAAAACAAATGTACTGGCTGTATGGTCAAGCTTAAAAACAAAGCTTCTGCACTGTTTGTGACAAGTTCATTTCTTTTTTGCAGTAGCCAGCGGATATTTTAAAAGATATTTACTAATTGCTACGCATAGCCGTTTAATACCCTACAACATTACAGGCTTTTAACAAAGATAATTTGCCGTGAATGAATCATTTCAGCTGCAACCTGCACAATTTACTTTGCAAAACATTACTGTGATAGGTTGGTAATAATGCTTGGTTTTTCCATAGGCCTAACATTATCACACAAGTTCCCTGCCATGCGTTAATGAATACTTTGCTTATCCAAGCGTGTCCAGATGCCGACAGAGATAGATCTGCTAATGTGGGGAAACAATCCCTGTGCCTGGAAATCATTTCTCGATGAATCCTTTATCCTGTAAAGTATGAACTTGATTAATTGGAAAGGAAAAGCAATTTCACAGGACCACCCCCCCTCCCCTTCAGGTAGCGACACAGCTTCAAACCAACAGATGGTAAAAAAATTAAAAGCTTCCAGGAGATGACACACACACAGATAAAGTGCAGGAATTATTTCTTTATGACGTGAATTCTACTTTTTCACTCTGCAATAACCCTGAGATTGCGAGACCAGAGGCCAAGGTTTGTAGTGGTGAGTTATACAGTAGCGATGTGACAAGTGCTTAGTTATGTTAGGGTCAACCCGATTTCCAATCAGTCACTCGTTCAGCACCACTGTGTGCCGTGCTGTGAATGACAGCCTTGGTGACGTTCGTTTATCCAAATCACACAGGAATTTTCAATACCAAATGAAAAGACTGTGAGAACAAACAATACTCACTGTCCAATTAGGGGTCTGGAAACTAGAGCACCTTTCCCATATAAATCAGGGCTTTTTTAGTCTGGTCAGTAATGAGATACTGTGTTATTACGCCTGGCTGGCCATGGGGTAAACACTCTGTCAATACGAGAAGGCTGTCGCTGTGTTTTACAATGTCACAAAGCAGCAATGCCTTTGAAAAATAACAGCAGTCTATGGCTTTCTATAAAGCTCCTCACCTGCTAAAAAAATAGGTTCCTAACCCAGCCGGTCAATGCAACTGTTCAACGCGTTCAATGCACCACATTAATAGCATGACATTTTAATAACTTCAGTAAATAAGAAAGCCTGGTGGGGACAAGGCACATCAAAACGCATGCATCATCCTAGCACAGAAACACTTGAAATCTCTGGTGTACTGCGGATCTGTACAGTGCACACGGTTAGATTAAATTAATGCAACTTTGCAAGGGAATGAAGCAGATATTATACAAATATGTTCAAAAGCGATTTTGTAAGGTGATTCTCTTCATCTGGAGCGACTACAAAATGAGTGTCTGACCTTCTGCATGTTCAAAGTCTCGCTCTGCTGTGAGCTCTCCCGGTCTGAACAAGTACAGAACTTTTTTTTTTTTTACTGATCACTGAATCGTTTGAACTATGCCTGCCAGACAAGAGTCATTTTAGTTATAATGTAGCTTTAATAACAAGCCATCTTGTTAGCTTTTCTTCATTAACAGACTGGCTGATCTAATTCAAAGAGAGCTCCGACGTGAGCATTTTGAATAATTACCAGCTTGAATGAGGTTGTGCGTCAATGGCCACTCTATTCAAAAGCCTTGAGTCTAGAATTGCTCCTTAGCGAAACCTGTACTATGCAGTAGCATCAGTGCAGGTGACTAGAGCAGGAGCATCCTGTATTACAGACCACTGCTGCATGGGAGAGCCAGTTCAAACACATTGCTGCAGGGGATATGAAGATGAATAAATAAAACACCATCAGGGACTGACCGCCTGCACCCTCCTGTTTCATCACATCGGGTTTTTGGAAATGTCCTGGAGGGGGAAAAAAAATAATAAACTAAAAAAAAAATGACTACACAATATATAAGGGCTGGACAAAAAAAATAAAAAAATGAATGCAGCAAATGCAAATGTGATGTCCATCTAACAGCATCTCCGATTCTGTTAAATTCTGCTGGCTGGTAGAAGCTGGGTTGGCGAGTGCGTCTGTATCCAAGACACATGGCAGATGCTTAACTAGGAAGAGCCTCCAATGCGATGGCCCCAGGGGTTGGTATACAGTAGAGACAGCTGTAGCTGCTGACTTCCACCCCCAACACAAGTTCCCTGTAGGCAGTGCATCATTGAGGAGGGGTGCACATCACTGCAGAGCAAGTCAAACCCCCTTGGGCTCGGCACCTGGTTGCAATAGCCGTTTCTACATGTTGTTGTCTCCTGTAAATGCAGTCTCAACACTGAATGTCCTAAATGACACTTAATGACGAGACAGCATTGCCAGCAGCTGAGCCCCAAATATCCCTTTAAAAAGGCTCGCAATCAGAAATGTGCCTCCCTCCCCTACCCCATTCCACCACCCATGACCTGCAGTATACCCCCACCCATACTGCACACAGCGCACAGACTGGACAGGGCTGCAGGGCTGACCTAAACCCTTACGGTTCCGATTCCATCATAGGACACCTGCTTCGTGCAGGAGCAGATTGAAGAGTCTCCTTGTACTGTATTCTTTCCATTAAAAAAAAATGTAAATGCAACAGTCTAACAAAAGGCAGTAATTCATCATACTGTTTTTGTTAAATATGTTTCAGCTTTTCCACCTCGTCCTGCAAATGCAAATTCTAAAAGGGACGGCAAAATGTTATCCGCGCGGGTTCATCGCGTTGTGTTTTCACAAATGTACTGCTGAAAGTGAAAACAAATAAGAAAAGAGGTTGTTCTCATCCTGTTTCAGTTTAGTCATTATGCAGGGCTCAGGCTTGCATGCTGTCTGGTGCATGGGCTTTTAAGACACATGCAGCTAAATAGTTAAAGCTATTTGCTCCAAAACGTCATTAACGCATTCTTGTCTCGAAGAAAAAAAAAAAAAATTCTTAAACTTTAAAAATGATGAACAATTTTAGCTAAATCACTACAAGCACCTAAATTCAATGTCGGAGCTGTTTATTTCTGGCTTGGTAACTTTATTGGGCGTGTTTCTACTATATGAAAAAACATACTAAAGGCAATTTGGAGTAAACTGACCCTCTATACTCCCTGTTAACTTTTACATATTGGGTTTCATTCACCAAACGAATGATCTGAGCCGATCAGCCATGCTGTATCTGGATAGAAGTGATCTTCCACACAATGCCGATACACTCAAGACTCTCAAAGAGTTCTATGTGGGAAAGCTATACCACAGCAAGTTATTTGTACATACAGTGCAGCGGTTGCGTAGACACTGTGGAAGCACACTTTTGTTACTAGCACTTACTATACTAAAGCCTTCAGACACTCTAGTGTTATTAAAACAAAAAGGCAAAGGGAGTAGAAGTGACCTGATGCCCTCCCTCTCCACGGTCTCACCGTAATGAAGGATCTCAGCTGGGATTTGTCAGCCCTTTAGCACACAGATTAGCCTCCCATTCAGCTACTGCAAACACTAAAAGCAAGTTCAAATAAGCACCAATATCCCAGCTTGTGTTTCTTCTTACCTGAAGCCCTCTCCTTCGCAGTATGCTCGAGTCGTCCATGTTCACCAGTCAGAGCGGCAGCGTGCACAGAAAGCACGCTCTCTCGCGAAACCAATCCGGGTCCCTCCTGCTCGGGGAGTCCCTGGGAAGTTATCCTGCTGCCACGGAGGGGGCAGATAGAAACACGACCACGCGCCAAGCTGACATCCGTCACCTTCCGAGGGGCCTGAAGAGAGCGGCTTTGCAACCACGTGCCGGGGGCTGCCGGGGCAGAGTATCACTCAAGAGGGAAGGAAGGAACACGTCAGCCACTATGGGAGAATAAAACACAGATCCATCCACAGGTCTGCCTATTCAAACTGTAAACACTGATAACTGTAGGAGGTAGACCAGACAGGTCTCTCCCAGATAAAACCACTTCTCAGATGAGATTTCAATACAGACAGTTATCACTGCAGGGTAACGTTGGAGGGCTGTTTTGTCTTCCTTCCTTGTTTCTTTTGTTTCGCTCTGCGTTACGGCAATTTCTGAAATCCCTCCATCTGATCGTTTCCTTTCGTCTGCCTCCTAGTCCCATCTGTTTCTGCGGTGTGGCAGTCTCTCCAATGCTGAGAGATGCAGAGAGAGACACAGAGTGTTAAACTGTCCTGTACATTCGGTGCAAGAGCTTTTCCACTCTGTTGCTCCTCTTGCTGATCGCCCTTTTGTGCCAAAAGTGGCTCTCCCCCACAGGTCTCCAGTTTCAGCAGCAGCAGATGCACGTGTGCAGTGTGAGCTCAGCCCACTCCAGATTTCTTCCAGTCATGTATTCATCATAACAAGCTCCCACCGACAGCCAGTTAGTCCGTCTAAAGGCAGACTTCTTCTAAAGCTGCTGGACAGGGCTGTACTGCCAGGGTAGTGCTTAAGGGGCGGTGGAGGAGGGAGGGAGAGAGTGCAGGATCTTTATATGTGTCGACAGTCATGAGGGGATCACAGGCTCATTTCTTTCTCTCTCTCAAGGATATACATGTGTTCCCTTTATGTTCCAGGGGAATCCAGACATTGCATAATTCATAACCCCTTGCTCTACCATTTCATCCAAGTCAGAGTGATGGGAAAAAAAGGATATCAATTATTAAAGCCCCAATTTCAGATATTTATGTAAAGAATATTCTATTTTTCACCCCCCACTGTAACCTTGCATACCAGCCCCTGTATGATTTCAAAAGAGCTGTTTCACAGCCAGGAACTGCAGAGAGCAGGCAGTGTGATAACAGCTAGAGCCAACAGTAAAGTCCTCCCTTAAATGAAGGTACTGTGAAGCAGCTATCCAGGTCCAGAATCCAAAGCTTATACTGAACTGGCAAAATGACAATGGAAAACCCGGATCCAATAGTAATCAGGAGCAGGGCTAAGCACACCGAAAGCAGCAGGCAGTAGTAGCAGCTTTCTTTTATAACGTTGAGTATCTGCTTTAAAAAACACAGACTAGCTGTGACGCTCTCTGTCATTCAGTGACTCGCTTGTCTAATGAGAAAGGCAGCAGTTGCATTAGTGGAAACCAAGCAAAAACAGAAAAACAAAAAGTCTGTATGAAATTAATTTTCTTCAAGCTGCCACAAAGCGCAAAGCCAGGCAGTTATAAACAAATTCCGCTCTGACCCTTCAGCCTTCCGGATCGCACGTTCCGAAGGTGCCAAGATGTGCAGCTGCTCCGGAGATAATAGCATTCCTCCCACTCCGCGCCTGCCTGCCTGCCTGCCTGCCTGTCTGAGCTTCGTGGAAACTTTCAGTGTTTGAGGGGAGGACGAGGACGAGGACGAAGGCACAGCCGTCTCTTACTGAAGCCCGATGGATAGATGAGTGTAAGTGTATCAGGCAGCTTGAATCCTGCGAGCGTCGCACTAGCCTGCGTTCAGACAAAGGCTGATTCCTCCAGCCGCTATTCTTCCTTCAAGGTGCTGCGGCTCCTGCTGAGAGCTGCTTGTTTTCTGATGGTTTCATGTTCTAAGCGTCTTGACACTTGAGAACTCTAGGTCACTCTCTCTCTCTCACACACACTGCCTCCCCTCCTCTCCTGCCTTTAAAACACTAAGCTAAGCGTCGAATCCAGTCAGTTGGCTGTGTCTTTTGGGAGCTGGAACATCAGCCAGGCAGCCAACCACATACGAGCAGAGTGGACAGTGGATTTGCATAGAGTGAATGGAAACACAGGCAGACAGCAAGCCACATCCACCAGCAGCAGGAGAGCTTTGTTCACCCAGCCTTGTGAACAGTGACTGCTCCTGAAGGCTGAGCATAACAGTAAGCAGGATGGATGTTACTGTACTAAAACAAACATTTAAAAAAAAAAAACACACACACAATTAACAAGCCTCTCGCTCTGTTGTTCCTGTTTCAGCAGCCCTGTGGAGCACGGTGTGCCCCAAGGCAGTGTAGTAATTGGATTTGTTTTTAAGATACACTGTACTGAACACTGTATAGAAAGTGGTTATTTCTAGGAAGTGTAAATCTTGTTAACACCAACAGTAATGTGACCTATGAGACATACTTTCAGAGCGTTTACTCCAGTCGTGAAATTAACAGCAATTTTATTACTTTAAAAGGAGAAAATTCCGTGTCTAACGTTGCAGAATGAGAACAGAAGTGGACCACTTTAAGAGATGCGTGTCCTGTTTTAATCATGACTTCAGCAGGACAGCATTTCCAGACCCTGCTAAACACAAACACTGTTTAACTGTGGTTACTGGACAACAATGTCTGCTCTTTAGTCATGCGTTCTAAGAGGGGTCAGTGAGTTTAGAGTGAGAAAGTTCAGACCTGGCTGGGTTTTTTTTTTTAACAAAAGAAAGAAACCTGTTTGCTTAGAGACAGGGGTCTCAGCTTGTTACATCATCATGCATATCCATAGTTTTGCATTTGACTTTCATGCATACACCAGTTATTGATTAATGCTGTGCTTGCTGCAGTATATTGTACAGTACTGTAAACAGCTGATGGCTCCCCTCAGCCAGAGCACTTAACTTTAGCACAAGATTAACAGCCTTCTTTCCTACTACACCAGAACAATACTGTAGGACTACCGAGGGATGAGGAGATGTGAATAAAATAACACTTACTGTACAGCACTCAATTCATCAAACAGCATCAAATGGTCTACACTGCACTATGTATACTAAAACTACAGACAACATCAGAGTGTGCAAGTGTGGTGAATACAAAGCTTTTAGCAAAAACAACTGTTTCAAATTACTGCTTGAAATGAATACCTGACCGTCACACGAGACAGATTGGGAGCGGAACTGTATTTGTTTGCTCCACTGTTTAGCCAAAGGCAACTATTATTTTCTCATAACAACTATGGAAACAAGCAATGTGTCACAGTCATTTAAAACTGAATGTGCTTAACAGACGTGTAAGGGATGTTAACCCATTCTCCCTGGGAGAAACACACACACGCAGGGAAAGAACTGTGCTGCCTGAAAACCTACCGGAGCGTGCATTACTTAAATAATAAACCAAAATGACAGATTACTGTACTGCAGCGCTCAACGCAGGTCCTTACACTTCAAGAACTGCAATGTAAATATTTAACTCAAATGCTTTCCAAGTGGCAAGATCCCTCGTAAATACGGTGCAGTTCATTACCCTGAGATTACTAAAGTAAATGCGGTGTAACGTCACCGTGCAGTTCCACTGAAACAGAACCTCATTCTACACCAGGGTGCCGGTCACTCCAAAGGGCAGCTCTTTGACCATGCCAGTGAACAAGCAGGAGAACCAGAAGAAGCTACCAGTACACTGAAGAAGGCACTCGCCCAAACGCTCCCCTACTTGGCTTAGTTTCATATAGTTTTACCTCTAGCAAGGAGTCACTGTGATGAGGAAAAAAATGCATTGATCTTTAATACTCAAAAAGCAGCCAGGACTGAACCCATGGACTGCCTGTGTTGTTCTGTAGCTGAAACACAGCTTGTGAGTGGGTGTGTTTGCTGACACTCGTCACACAATCTGCTCTTCCAGACGCTTTGGGACACAACTGATCTTAGAAGACCATCCACTAGCAGCATGCCATCACTGATACTACAAGACTAGAATTATATAGGAAAAGACAAGAAAACCCCAAAATGAATCTACTCATCCCATTCCAGGGAGCGAGACTGTGATGATGTAAGCACGCTCTTTAGTACGGCATTTGGGTAGTATAATTTGGTTAAAGAAAAGGTCTTGTAACCAGGAGGTCCCCGGTTCAAATCCCACCTCAGCCACTGACTCATTGTGTGATCCTGAGCAAGTCACTTAACCTCCTTGTGCTCCGTCTTTCGGATAAAACAAACAGCCTCACCCACTTTCAAAAGGAACAAAGGTACTAAACTCATCTTGTCTTTCTGCAAACATTCAAATGAGCTCTTAATCCAGGATGATCGACAGGTTATTAATAAGCAGTGAAAATGTGGGAAAGGGATATTTGACTTTCAAGCTAGATTGAATAGAAAGCTGTGAAATAGTATTGGTTCATTGAGGATTACTACAGTATCAAAAGGGTGCACGAGTTATGTATAGTTAGTCTGTACCCCCTTGAATGTCACACAGTATGCTGCAGTGCGAACAATGCAAACAGTTTCTAAAAACTAAATATAGGCAACAAAAAAAAAACGTTAAGGGAAGACATCCCAACCAAATGCAGTCTTTGAGCAAGAGAGATAATATCCTTTCTGCAGAGCAACACAAAACCAATGCTGTACTGTAATTATAACTGACTGACAGGTATTAACTGTGCTCATCATTGACAGACGACTCCAGCAAACAGCACTAGGAACTCTGTAATTGACTTTAAATGGCACTGCAGCCGTCCATGAGTTTCCAAATGATGATGAAGTGCTCCACATTCTGCAGAACAAAGATCTGTGATCATTTGAACCATGAACAGGTAGCCCTTGCATTGGTGTTCTCAATAAAATAACTGTTGAACCATGAACAGGTAGCTCTTGCATTGGTGTTCTCGATATAATTACAACTGACATGCCCAGTTATGTGAAGTGCTTGCAATGCTATTTAAAAAGCAGCTCTACATAGAACAGCAAAGGACTAAAACTACAGCAGTAACTGTACTGAAACGGTGATCCTTTCTGTCCCAGGACCCAGTAAGTAGAAATAGAGTCACACAAAACAAAGCTTTCACAGTTCAGCCCCTCAAGGACAGAGTCACTGCAATGGTATGTCACTATTGCCAGAGGAAGAACTGTCAGACAGCCTGTCCCAGGTTTTACTACGAGCTTGATTAGCCAGTGTCTAGGTAACAAGCTTAGGTGTGTCTTATTAAACTCACTGTAAAACCAGGAATGGATCAAACTGCTATGCAATGGCAGTTCTATTTCCAGCCCTGCCTTTTCTCTTAAAGAATGTTATTTTAAGTCTATTTTTATAATCCTTGTAGAACTGCCTCATTAGCTTAGCTGTTTACAATACTCAATAAAAAATAAAAACGAAACAAAAACATTCAAAAATGAGAGAAAAAAAAACAATTAAATTAAAGAGGCTGAACTAGAACATTCACTTAATTATTCCAATTAATTAAAAAGGCTGTTTCCTATATACAGGACTGTTAAGGATTACCTCACACATACTCCATGGAATGAATTGTCCTGTATAGCAGTGAATCACAGTTCTGATATTGATTGGCTAACTGTTGCCCTGCTACAGCAGCTCTCTACTCTGTACAGAGATCGACTGGTCCTTTCAAACTGACAGCCAGCAGCTTGCATTTGTGCAGCTAAACTCCAAACAATTAGCCAGTCGATGTGCTCTTTCTTGTTCACTGGCCCTTATGAAAGTATACGGTCAGCAGTATGTAGCATATTCATTTGAACGCAGCTCTTGTAAAGAATAGTGTTTGCCTCTCCAGGTTTGAGGAATACTGTACTGAGAGAATATCTACCCAAAGTAGTTCTGATTGATGCATCCAACATGATCAATTTATTTGTCTGTAGGGTTGTGTAACTTTTAAGTTCCCTTTATAAAAGTTTCCAACAGTAAAATCATAGGTAAGCATTGCAAAGCACATTAAAAAACCAAGGTAAACTATAAGAAGTGGTTGTCGAATGCAGGGGTCAGGTTTGCCCAGCAGCCCCCGAACCCTTCCGGCATGCACACAGCACCTACCTGGAACCGTCCCATCCAGCCCATGAGCTTTACAGAGCATCCAGAAACAGAGGAAACGCCTTCCTATAATTGGGTCTGCTTGAGCTGGAGTGACCCCACCACAGTACAATGGACGAGGAAAGATGAACTTCCCTGTTGTGTGCAGCGCTGGAGCTTGGATTTAGAACTAGTGAGTTCATGCATATAAAAACCACCTTCCTGGCAGATTTCAGTCCAGAACAATTTAAACGCCTTGCACTGAAAATCAGCATGGCTGCTCATGGAGCCCTACAAGCTATTGATAAAAGTGGCAGCATGCTCAGAACATACAAAAAACTCCTCAGTGTCATATAAATGGCTTTTTTCTTCAGCCCCAGGAAGGACATGATAAACAACAACATGCAAGGCTGCGTCCAAAGACTAGCCTTGAATCCCCAGGCGTGTCCATTAGATCAATTTGATTCATTATGTGAAGGTCTGTTACTCCCACTTTGCCATCAGCACCACAGTGAATAATGCCACTGAATTAATAGGATGGACATGAATGGCAGCTCTGGCTTGCATTGTTCTACAATGAGACTGCTTTTATATGCAAGTACAGTTTACGATCTAGTCTTAAACTTACTTATCAAGGCCTTCGGAGAAGGTCCTGTGTTGGCCGGTCAGCATTTTACAGCGCCCCTTGTGGTTTCTACAAATTACTTTGATGGAGGAAGCGACCGAATCGGAGCAAAATGCAAACAATATTGTGGAATCAAACTTCAGATAGCAAATTAACAAATATTGCAATTCATAGATTTTTTAAATTTTTATTATTACAACAGGAATGTGACACACAGCTATTTTTGACCTCAGAATGCAGAAGGAACCGTCTGCAGCCCCAGTGTGATGCTGGAATGAGGGGAGAGTTTTACAGACTAGAAAAGTACTGTGTAAGGTTAGAGCTTCTGACGCTGCACATTACTTCAGCAACATGTACAAAAGTTTCCTACAAATGATTCCTACAAGTGACTAGTTCACAATGTGTTGAAATACTCGCAGCAATAACTAGGTTACATATGTGCATGTCATAGCAGAACATACAGTACAGCTGTTCTAAGCATATTCCACTGCAGGGAGTGTGGACTGGGGACCAGCTTTAGGATGGCATCATCGCAATGCTGTGCAGATTTATAGTGGACAAAGCCATTAGTGCTAAACTGTACTTCACGAGGGGAGGGAGGAGGAGAATAAATCAATTTAAAAAAATAGAAATTCCCATCTTCCATTACAAACTGCACTGCAAGCTCTTTCAATTAAGAGAAGATAAAATATCACTTAACCATATTGATAGTGTAAGGGCTGTATCTGTCATTTTGTAAATGGAAACCTTAAACTCCTAATAAGAGGATCCTGCAATGAATTAAATGGATAATAGGTAGTTCCGCAAAGACAGCTGGTCCCATGAGGACCCTGTTTGGAGTCAGAAAATGTGCATCTACAAATCCCCTGTTGGAGTTAGTGTGTGCGTGCGTGCCCTGTTAGTGTTAGTGTGTGTGTGTGTGTGTGTGTGCGTGCGTGCCCTGTTGGTGTTAGAGTGCGCATGCATTCATGCATGTATTTGTTGTGCTGTGTGCTTTGCACTGTAGATAGGAAAGGCACAAGCACAAGCAGGGCAGGGGTCTTGTTATTCCCATTTTAATTGCAAAATTCCTTTCAAACCCTCTCAAATCACAATCCTACTGTTGGCTACTATACTCCTAACACACAGGTCAAGCGGCTCACAACCACAATTTAAACCATTTAGTGAGCGACCCGGGACAGAGGGGGTGGGGGAAGAGACTTCTACTGTCCTTTAAAAGCACCAAGGTCATTTTACAGCACTCCATCTCTTGGCAAAGGTTTGACAGGACAGTTCTGTAGATAATCAATCTGTGCAGAAATCAGAGATCAATGGGCAGAGCTTACTTAAGAGAAGCAGAAGGAGAAAGGTCACGCAGTCACAGGGCTGGAGTTACACTGGAAGCACAATGCAGGGTGGTGGGTTTTTTTTAATTAAAAACTTCAGTGCTTAAGAGAAAGTAGCCTTAATAATCCTCAATTGCCCCAGGTTGGGTATTGGAATCAGCTACTGGAGGTCAATGTTGTGAACTTACCTTAAAGGTCATTCGACTGCAGCACGCACAGAACTGCTACACTAGAGCCTCTATTGAGAGTCATATACTGTACGCTACACTGGACACAGTATTAGATCAATCCACCACAAGGCTGTAACGCTGAGGTAGAGAGGAGATTCCAAGTGACAGTAAAGTTTTCTGTTTCAGGTTTGATTTATTGTATTGAAAGCTGTACTGGAAGGAAGTGTCACTGGTTGGGTTCTTGAACACCTAGAACCTCAATGCCAATAGAATGCATGGAGGTTCCAGACCTCACTGGGGTTCTACTAGTGAAGTGTTGGTTCCTTTAGGAGATAAAGACTAGAACCCTGCCTGGTGTTGTAGATCTGATTCAAAGGGGTGGGTTAGAGTTTAGGGTCAGGGTTAAGGTCCCATTCACAGAAGATGAGAAAGGCATGGGAAGGGGATAAATGGATCTGGGGAGAGTAAATAAATATGCTTGAGATGCATGACTAGCCCTGAAACAACACTCCTTAAATCAATCCAGGCAGAGCGCCCTATTGAAGAAGGAGCAGGCGCTGACTGAACGTGGTTGAGAGGATAGACAGAGAAGATTAATGAGTCTACCACTGCCAATAGCAATTCAGGAGAGAAATTCTGCTACAAAACCAAAATGACAAAAACTAATCTTGCTTATTTCAAGTTAACATTCGTGATTCGTGTTGAAATGCCGGGGTTTTGAAGCCGTAGATCTGCCTTGTCAAAAGCTCAATGAGTATTTCAGTGAAGAGCCGGAGTCGTCATGCTGCGTTCCTCCCAGCTGAACTCTGGGGGACAGTTATTTTTGTCAGTAATGAACACTCATGGTTCTGTTACTTTTTCTTTGCTCCTCCTGATATTACATCAGACCAGTGTACAGCAAAAAAGAGAAGTGTTGCCACCTGACAGGAATGAAGATACAGCAAAACCTAATTTATGAAGTATTTATAAATTCAGCACCAATTAATGTTTAATATGCATTGTGTTTTTTTTTTTTTTTAAGTTAATCTCGGGACTTTACATAAAAAACACTGCACAGATGTTCAGGAAAGCTTTTGTTTTGTAAAGCTGCCCTAGGAATTGAGATGCCAGCATGCATTGCAGAGGAGACAGTTACAACTAGCACCTTAACCACTAGGAGAGTCCTTCTGCAATGTCACAATACGGGACAACTATACCGTACTGTGCATCTCCGCTTGAAGCATTATCGATTTCACCAGGTTTTATTTCATTGCAAAATTACTGTTTAACATTCAGGGTTGTCTCCAAGTGATCTGCACATATCTGTTATACTTATTTTTTTTTAGAATTTGATAGTGCAGCAAAAAAAAGGTCCCCACACTCCAGCTCACAGTGAGAACCGCTTCACACTTCACACGTACATCTGCTTCCCTCCATTGCTTAGTTATCGAATGCATGCCTGCTGTTTAATATGTATCTTTAGGTCGCAGCTGCACGTTGAGAGAGTGCTTATTACTTGAAGGACAGGAGATGAGTGGCTCAGCAGCAGCTGCCTCTCTTCACGCAGTGCAGCGAGCGACCAGGGAGCCAGAGCAATGAAATACCCCATGCCCGGGGACACTAGTCTACCATGCTGTTGGGCACATTTTTAATTGCTTTTTGCTCCCAGAAGGGCAAAATGAAAATGAAAAATATACTGTTAACAGCTTGTATTGTTCTTACATACATAGGTCTGTGTGGTGTGTAATTTTCACAACGATCTCTTGATTTAGCACACACACAATACTCAGATCACCATTTCATTGGGCTTGCAATAATTTTGACTGGGCATGGTAGGGTTAATGTGCCTGGTTGGCACAGGCATTCAGGGGTGATTATTACAATGCGGGGTGCACTGGTGCAACGCTGCCAGGTATGGAATTCACAAACCCTCCAGAAGAATTGTGATTTCATTACAGGGGCAATTAGCGCTTTGACTCCATTTCTCTTCTATCAATTAAAGTTAATGAGCCAAACGGGAGGAATGAATCCCACAGGGCTGCCCAACATGGGGCAGGCGGAGTGTGCAAGCCACTGGTTTAATGACTGAATACAGCAGCCAGCGCCCTGTAATATTACAAGGGTTAACAGGCAGATCGGCAGGAGATTCAAAAGCACCTTTTGACAGCTGAGGCGAATGTGCCATTAGACTCAATGAATGTTCCTTGTGAAAATGTACCGGTACTTTTATGTGACATCTACTTCTGAGGCTGCAGACTATTATGTGCATGAAGAAAATAAATGCAGTGCTTAGATTAATCAAATTACAATGTACTGGGATACCAGTCTGGGATGCCTGCTTTTATCTCCGGGCATTAAGGTGTTCAAAGCACACAGGTCTTGCCCTTAGCTATTTACAACAGTGTACACATGCAGGCTTGTCTTTCAAGTGCTGGACTCCTGACTGTATCTCAAGTATGAGGCCACATTGTTTTCTAAGGGTCAAGGCTTTCAATGTCATGCCCCTAAAACCCGACACACTGGAATCTCGCTGGGTTTAAATCGAGACCTACACATCCTCATTACCCTGACGGCTACATTCTTTGAATTTGTATTGCATTATATTGCATTGCAAGAGCATGACTATACTGGTACCACTAAAGGTGACGTGAGTACCCTATATTCCAGTAATTCTTCTATTGTCACTGTAAGCAAATACTTACTGTACACTGCAACATGGTATAATGTTTGCAGACCTTGTATAGACACACTTAACTTTTAATACACTGTGGATTATTTTACAGCTTTTGGAAATGTAGTCTTAACACTGTTTCAGAGCATGTCTGAAAGTTGGAAACAAAACAAAAAAAAAGCAAATTGCCCGTATGATACATTTGCTATAAAAGGGGGCAATTCATTTGTTTCCAGGGGTGTGTAACAAAAGAGAATGAATTAACGGAAGCTGTGAAGTAAGGGGGTGCAGTGAAGCTGAAGGAACCCACCTGGAGCTCCTCTTATTCATGCTGTCTGCTCCTCAGGAGGGCATGACATGGGCAGCCACCAGGGCCAGCATTCAGTGCATTTGCATGCGAGAAATCTCCACTACAGCGAGTCATCGAGTGAACCTCACCTCACTCCCATCTCTCTCCAAACTGGCAACTTAAAATTCTTAAAAGCACATGAATTATGGAGGCAGAAATATTATTTAACACAGTAATTTAACACAGTAGGGGCAAGCAATTAGCCTTGCCTCGCCTCATTGAGAGGAGAACAGAGACTATTATAGATTGTGCTACTTATTTTTTAAATGAAATGAAACAGGGTTTAGCTTGCACAGTCACAGAGAGCTCTGTCTCTGCATGTGGTCGGCTTGCGTCAAGTCACAGCTGACTTCGGCGATTATAAGTACGATACACTTCCTCTAATCCTCGCTCAAATTCTAGGAACATATTTATAATATTCAAACAAGAGCAAGAAAGTAAACCAAAGATGCAGGCCAGTCCCCGAGCAGCATATTCCCCCCCCCCCCCGGAAGACTTCTCCACCGGCCTCATTAAAGGGTTTAGTGCACAATCCCTAATGCAATAATAATGCACAAAGCATTACAAGAGAAAAAAACAACCTCACTGCTCCATTTTAACCACTGGGGTTCCCTTTGAAGAATAGTGTTCTTGATGGAAAGATGATTTAACCCTTTCATGCAAGGCAACCTCATAGGGGGACTGATAAACTGTTCCCGTCTTTATATGGGGGACACATGGAAGACGCAAATGCATGATATCCTCATATGAGGATGCCATTTTTTCCCTATATAAAAATAGATGAACCGGTTGGCACAGAACAGCCTGACCTGGAGGTGGATACATGCATCAGTACACAATAATAGCTTCACCTTTTTCTCTGGCCAATATTTTAGGGACTAGTGGCATTCCATTCATGACCCCCTCTGCTACAGCACCCCTTGTGGTGGAAGGTGTCACTGCCAGCTGACAGGGGCAGAGGAGAGCCCAGTCTCAATGGGAACCCTGCTTAGTGTGTCACTATTATCCTTCCCCTCGACAGTTTAACACACATGGTTGTATAGCAGATCACCCTCTCAGTCTGTACTGAGGGTAACCTCGAGCTCCTGTGTTACGTTCTGACTCCTCTCTATTATATATGTCTGTGGGGAATGTTAATGTGACACTCAAGTGATGCTCAGCGTTTTCAAGGCCCCTCAGCAGGTTCTGCATTCTGCTGGAAAGCATGCCTAGGGGTGCAAACACTGAGCTTTTACAATGAAATTCTGCCTGACCGTCACAACCCCAGCAATATAATATTTTAAACTGCCAACTGTACAGTACACGGGACAGGGTTAAGACACTAATCCACCCCCCCCCCTAAATTATATTAACAATGGAGGCACAGTTTCCTGCTTCGGAGCACAGATTAGCATTTAATTTAAGACCCAGTGTGGTGGATTAATTGGCCGTTTTCTTTCTTTGGCTTGCCGTGACAAGGGCAGTTTTGTTATTGCGTCTCCAGTCACTAAAATGAAACCCAGTGCTGGTAACAATCACTCTAATTGGTTGCTTGGTAACCCTGGGAACCATGTCTTCTTTGTTAGGAATTGTGTATGCCTCTGATAAACTACTGTTTGGCAGTAAATCGAGGTCTGTAATTAATACAGAAACAACAACGCTGGTAGAGTAGATATATTCGAGTGATGAGCAGTAGTACTGCTATTATCAAACTGCTGTGTTGCAAACTGACAAATTATTCGAGGGCGTCATTCTAGTTGTGGAAGGCCCATCCCAGTCGAGGTGTAATAAAATAAAGCACTACTTTTTTAATCAATTGCATTAAAACATCCTGAAATGTGGTTGTAACTGATTTTATGTTTTTGTTTTTTTTCTTTTTTTAAAAGCCTCCCAATCTTTAACCAGTTTGAATGTGTGTTTTTTTTTTTTTTTTTTTTACCCTTTCATGCATGACATTTTGAAAATACAGTAGCTGAAAAAAGTAGTTTGAACACAAAGTGATTTTCAATTTTTTCCCATTGTTTAGGTTAAGAGAACACAAAAACAAGCTGTGCTCAGTTCCAGTCCGGTACTGCTCTCCTAAAATGAAATGTAACTTAATGCAATATAAATAAATAGGTTAATAAGACTCCAGGTCTTTGCGAGGCAACTCCATTTATATTACTGTCCGTCCAAACCTTCCACTCTGCTTTCTATCAATCAGTCGAATGTCTCAGAGAGAAATCTAATTTGAAGGAAACAGGCTGCAACACGCTGCTACTTTTCATTACCACTGCTTTTCCATTGGCAATGTTAACCTGTAGCGATGGATTACCACTATCTTCGACCAAAGTCAATCCTCCCATAGCTACCGAAAGAAAAACGAGGCGTTTGCTTTTAATATGGGAGCTGATGTTAAGGCATAGTTTAGCTAATTTCTTTCATCTTTTGATCTACTAAACATACAAAATATACAAAAACATGAGTGTAAGTAAGGAGCAGAGCGTATACCACGCACTGCAGGGATGGTTCTTGTAACTGGGGGTCTTTTGTTTGTAGTCTGAAATCCAATATTTTTAGTTTGGGCCACGGCATGTTGGAGTGAAACAATGCTATCATTTAAATCAGGCAAGAGGGGAGGACTGAACGAAAATGTAGTCACAAATGTGAAGGTTTAGACTGGATGTGCTAGCATGTGTAACGGGCAGCGTTGTGTGACTGCACAGCCGTCCCGGATCCCGTCAGTGAGATGAGGTTAAAAGCCAAACTACACATGCAGACCAACCCGACTCTTTTGCATAGCGGTTAGACGTTCGCTTGTGGTATGCACGGTCACCAGTTCATACCCAGCCTGCACTCTGTTACGCACGCAAGTCTTAAGATTGCTTAGAGAATTTGTTAAAAAAAAAAAAAAATGGGGATTAAAATTCCTTGTCTATAGAGCACATCAGCAGGAGGGTGGCTCTGCCTGCTGACTCTGATGTAACTCATATTAAAAAGGCACGCTGTGCCGGGAAGATGGAAAATTAAACACCGTACACATCAGAAACGAGAGCAGCTCATTATTCACAATGGGGACATGTGCCAGCATTCAAACTACTTAATAGGAGTACTGCAGGTCTGTGGGTTTGACTTGCAGAAACAGAAACAGCAAAACATACAGTATTAAAGTCAAACAATACTAGTGATCGTAGCAAGGACACGACAAGGGAACTGCAGGATGCTCACAACAGGACTTCCCTCCAAGTACACTTGGTACAATCATCAGTACCATGTTGCAGGGAGGACAGGTTAATGGTTACACACTGGTGTCCCGCATGTTTGAGGGGTCTGCTGAGGCTACACGGGTGCGTTCAACTTTTAAAAAGTCCACAGGATCATGTGCCGACTGAAAAAAAGGGAACGATGTACAAAGTAAATCTAAACCTGAAAGAGACGAATACTAGTGCAGCGCGATATCTCAAACCATTACCAAGTTGATCTTCAAACATTTTGTAAACATATTCTAAAACGGGGGGGAAAAGGGGTTACATTGAATTTCTCTGCACAGCCAAATCGCTATACCACCGATATATCTCCATTCTGGAGTTAGAACGAAAAAAATACATCATACAGCAATTACTTTTAAAAATGAGTCCCCTGCAGGTTTGAAAATACATTTTTAAACTTGTGTTCCGATTGTGCAATGGGCTGAAGCAGGCATATTTAATTTTTCATCTGCAGTTTAATTGCTTCTCAAACCCACTGAAGCAGCATGTTTCATTTTAAATGGGGGGCATTGTTTAAGTTGAGTCATCAACTCGTTTTATAATTTTAAATCAGCACATGGATACATTTCTAAAATGAGCAGTTCTTCTATAGACATCGCTGCCACCATCTGGCACCACAGTACCTGAATTAGAATCGCACAGTCAATGCTGCCTGCAGGTATTTCAACACGCTGTAACTGGAACACTGTGTTCTACAGCTGAGCCTCGCGTGCATCATCAACCAGATCTATGGCGTTGCTTTACCTCTACAGGAGTTCCCCTAGTTAGCATGCAGACACTCCTGTGCACCCGAGACTCACGAGTACTATATATATAATAACACAGTGCCAGTTAAAACTCAAACCGTGAACTAAAAGCTTTGGAACAGGGACTGGACAGATGTGAAATCAACCTGCATGCGCCAATCTGATACTGCCATGCAGCTAGGCTGAGTGAATCGGTCTATATATAGGAGACCACAGCAATGCGTCTTATCTTAACAGGTGGTCTATCTATCCAGGGTTATTAATAACAGGTGGCCTATCTCTCCAGGGTTATTAATATTAATAATGCCTGCTGTAAAGCAGGATGCAAAGGTCTCTGTGGAAATGCTCCCAATATGGATCCTCTTTCTGGCAGGCTTGTAGTTTAATCATGGTTTCTAACAGACACCCAGTTTTGAAATGCCGTGTGATTCTTTGTGAGATAGAAAAAGTTCAGTGGAACAAACCCAACGAAGTAACTTCACAGAAAGACCACCCGAGGAGAACGACTTCAATTTTTCACTGTCTTGCACCGGGACATGAATACAAATGGGCATAGACGTTCAGTACAGTACATTCGTTTAGTTAACTGGTCTGCTGTTCTGAATGGAGTAATCTGTCCAATACTGCTGGAGAGCTCTGCAGTTCTGCATGGAGTAATCTGTCCAATACTACTGCTGTTGTTTGCTTAAAGCTTCAATTCGAGCTGTAATTTAAGATTAGCTGTTTTATTAGAGGGTTACGAAACACTCATTTGTATTTGGTATCCATTATATTAGGTACTCTAGAAATTGTATTGTTTTTATTGCTGTACTGGAACAGTCACACTCCTAGAATTATATTGGTTAAAAAATCACAGTGCACACATTTGCCATTATGAGGTATTGTTTTAATTAAACCAGAATAAATCACAGTAATAACAGATTAAAACAACAAGCTTAATAATAGTTCCTTATAGCTCCAGTGTCAATCTGATCACACATACATTAGCTAGGGCACCACAATATCAGGATCAAGGTTTTTTTTTTTATTTATTCATTTTAAGAATATTTACTTTACAGGACTCATTAAAAAGTAAATAGTTAAGGGCACAGTTATGCTCGCAAATGCATTTAAAATTGATGACCGTGATTCACACAAGAGTTTAAGAGGTCTGCAGTGGCTGGCTTCTGTTATATTTAAAAATTCAGCCACATACATTTTGCAAGAGGTTAATTCTAGAAAAAAAAAACTATAATAATAATAATAATAATAATAATAATAATAATAATAATAATAATAATAATAATAATAATAATAATAATAGCAGCATGCATATTAATCACGAGGGATCCCATTGTTTAAAGCTGGCTAGTGCAAATATGATTGCTTTCCACTGACCTTCAAAAGCAGCACCTGCCTGCTTTCATGACAGCCAAACAGGAGGATTAAAAGGCTTGGTTTGTGGGTGTTGTATCACATGCACCAGCCCTATTGTATCATATAAAGGATGCCTTTGAAATGTATCATCAGTACATCAAGCAGAAGAAAAAGGCTGCTTTATTAGTAGGTGCTTGATTGTTAAGAATAACAGATCAGATAGAAAATCAAAGAAGGAATAAAGAAAGAAGATTATTAAAACAAATTGCAATTGGGCACATAACATGCAGTGCAAAGGACTCCAAACAGAATCGTTGTTCGTCGTGAATTAAATAGAACCTGGGTGTGTTCTGTGCAGCTTTGCATCTGTAAAGGAATATGCAAAACAGAAAAGGGCACATTTTTAGGCAACACCTTGCTATGATTTTGCCGATATTTTCACCAAAAACACAACATCATTTAGGATTCAACTCAAGGAATCAGACACCACCGTCACTCTGTCTGTAAAAGAGTTTCTATTAGCCAGTCGAGGGATAATACAGGGATAATATCAACAGCCACGCTCTCGAAAAGAAAAGAGAGAATTTCCAGTGATGTTTGATGCCCCTGGCAATAAAAAAAATAAATTAAAAACACAAAGGCTTGAGCAATAGCTACACAAATCCCGAAATAAGACGTTCTTAAAAAAATAAATAAATTAAAAAAAAAACCTTTTTATACCAGATTCTAACAGGGTGTTCAGAGAACATATATTTTGGTTTTCAATCCAAAGCATAATGCAAGGCCACTGCAAAGGTGAATTTAATGTATCCTCCATTACTAATGTGGTAAATATGAGTGGATGCTGTGAGCAGCCACGTTAAAACAGGGATTTTAGTTTTTCATCCTTTATTGATAAATGACCATTCATAAACAAAGGAGCGATTTTCCAAAAACAGGCCTTCAGAGGTTCCCCTCAGCTGTGAGCAGGTGATATTTGTGAGGGGTTTTCGGAGGTGCAGGAGAGTAGGAGAGGTTGAAGAAGCCATTAATGAATTACAGGAGCTCTCTTCATTAATCCTTTCATCACAGGAAAAGACCCAAGATACTCTTCTAAAAAGCCTGCAGAAATCTGTCGAGAGCTGCTTTTGTTCATTCTAATAGCTTTGACTCAACAGCGCTGGACTAAGGAGATGAGACAAGGTACATTTATTCAAATTGATTGTAATATATATATATATATTATATATATATATATGGGGTGCTTGATTAGCATATATATATATATATATATATACAGTACTGTGCAAAAGTTTTAGGCAGGTGTGAAAAAATGCTGTAAAGTAAGAATGCTTTCAAAAATAGACATGTTAATAGATTATATTTATCAATTAACTAAATGCAAAGTGGGTGAATAGAAGAAAAATCTAAATCAAATCCATATTTGGTGTGACCACCCTTTGCCTTCAAAACAGCATCAAGCATCAATTCTTCTAGGTACACTTGCACACAGTTTTTGAAGGAACTCGGCAGGTAGGTTGGCCCAAACATCTTGGAGAACTAACCACAGTTCTTCTGTGGATTTAGGCAGCCTCAGCTGCTTCTCTCTCTTCATGTAATCCCAGACAGACTCGATGATGTTGAGATCAGGGCTATGTGGGGGCCATACCATCACTTCAGGACTCCTTGTTCTTCTTTACGCTGAAGATAGTTCTTAATGACTTTCGCTGTATGTTTGGGGTCGTTGTCATGCTGCAGAATAAATTTGGGGCCAATCAGATGCCTCCCTGATGGTATTGCATGATGGATAAGTATCTGCCTGTACTTCTCAGCATTGAGGAGACCATTAATTCTGACCAAATCCCCAACTCCATTTGCAGAAATGCAGCCCCAAACTTGCAAGGAACCTCCACCATGCTTCACTGTTGCCTGCAGACACTCATTCGTATGCGCTCTCCAGCTCTTGGTGAACAAACTGCCTTCTGCTACAGCCAAATATTTCAAATTTTGACTCATCAGTCCAGAGCACCTGCTGTCATTTTTCTGCACCCCAGTTCCTGTGTTTTCGTGCATAGTTGAGTCGCTTGGCCTTGTTTCCACGTCGGAGGTATGGCTTTGGCTGCAAGTCTTCCATGAAGGCCACTTCTGACCAGACTTCTCCGAACAGTAGATGGGTGTACCAGGGTCCCACTGTTTTCTGCCA
This sequence comes from Acipenser oxyrinchus oxyrinchus, assembly GCA_030684275.1. Classification (NCBI taxonomy): domain Eukaryota; kingdom Metazoa; phylum Chordata; class Actinopteri; order Acipenseriformes; family Acipenseridae; genus Acipenser; species Acipenser oxyrinchus. Next base: position 34,358,702 of record CM060260.1, read on the forward strand.
GTTCTGAGCTGATGGCACTGCTGGACATCTTCCGATTGCGAAGGGAAGTAAGCATGATGTGTCTTTCATCTGCTGCAGTAAGTTTCCTTGGCCGACCACTGCGTCTCACGGGCATCAACGTTGCCCGTTTCTTTGTGCTTCTTCAAAAGAGCTTGGACAGCACATCTGGAAACCCCTGTCTGCCTTGAAATTTCTGCCTGGGAGAGACCTTGCTGATGCAGTATAACTACCTTGTGTCTTGTTGCTGTGCTCAGTCTTGCCATGGTGTATGACTTTTGACAGTAAACTGTCTTCAGCAACCTCACCTTGTTAGCTGAGTTTGGCTGTTCCTCACCCAGTTTTATTCCTCCTACACAGCTGTTTCTGTTTCAGTTAATGATTATGTTTCAACCTACATATTGAATTGATGATCATTAGCACCTGTTTGGTATAATTGTTTAATCATACACCTGACTATATGCCTACAAAATCCCTGACTTTGTGCAAGTGTACCTAGAAGAATTGATGCTGTTTTGAAGGCAAAGAGTTGTCACACCAAATATGGATTTGATTTAGATTTTTCTTCTGTTCACTCACTTTGCATTTAGTTAATTGATATATATAATCTATTAACATGTCTATTTTTGAAAGCATTCTTACTTTACAGCATTTTTTCACACCTGCCTAAAACTTTTGCACAGTACTGTATATATATATATATATATATATATATATATATAAACACAATAAAAAAAACAGCAGAAAAAAGTATAACAAATACAGGTATAGTGCATTGTGCAATTCTTTTTAAACTCTTTCTTGTTTTATGCAACCTGCTACAGTAACAAGCATTGTGTCAGCAGCTTAACATGGTAACGTGAATTCAAACTGACAACACACACAGACTGACTGCAGGGTCTCTGAATGCAGGCAGTCCCCGAGATTTAAACTCACTGAGGTAAGCACATAACTGCACGCTTTAGGGAGACTAACAAGCGGACTGGATTGTAAAGAAGCCATCCCAGAAATAGTTCAGCGTCCCCGGAAGAATTCTCAAAAACTACAGCAAGTAAAAATCCTGTGGCCCAACATATCATCCCAAGAGGACATTTGAGAAACGGAAAACTAAATAATAAAAATTTAAAAAAAACACACACCCTAAAAAGGTCAAGGTTTGTAATATGATAAGAGTTCAATGATTGCAATATACAACCTTGTGAACAGGTACCACAAACCCCAAATAAATAGACTAAATGGCAGCATATCGAATTACTGTAACCAACGTCCTTTAAAGCCTAGAATGTGACTTATTTTTAAACAGGGATTTAAATGAGACTTCCATTGCAAAGCAGTTTGATTCATTCCTACGAGTGTAATAAGACACACCAGAGCTTGTTACAGCACCAATACACTGGGGCTAATCAAGCACATTAAAACATGGAATGGGTGCAACTGCTATGCATTAGGAGTCTTATTTCCATCCCTGCTTTTGCTGACAGAAATGCACTAAAAAGACTCACATTGGCATTTAGCATGTATGATGACTTTCTCAGCACTGGCATAAATATTTCTAATACCTGGGGGGCTGTACTTGGTATTCAGATCTGCAAATCAGCAGACAGTCTGTTATATAGATATTATTTGTATTGCAAGCAGTTCAGGTCTCTTATATAGACTGTGCTGTGGTATTGATATTGCTAGCAGTGTTCAGGTATCTTATTCACTCTGCGGTTGTATTTGTATTGCAAGCAGTGTTCAGGTCTCTTGCCACATGGGACTGTCATTACCCCATTTGACAGGTAAATCTGTGACACAGTAAATGCATGATGGAGAAAATAAAAAAGCAGAACGAGACGTGTATAAAAAACAAACCATATCCTGAGACACCTTGTGGTTTCACCACCATTCTGCAGGGTGAGGTTTGAAAACAGTCCCCCAGGCGACCCTATTTTCATACCGCAGATGTAAATGAAAATGTAACACTATAGCGCATGACCTCTTGCCTGACAGCCTCAGTCTCTCTCACCATCAGTCTTACCTGTCGACACAAAAATCAGACAGACCAGGTGCATTTGTTCTACCCACTAGAAGGTGGTGGTTAGAGAGGAGTTCTGGACTACAAATCTGAAGACTTGAAAACAGTATTTAAAGAAAAAATAAATGTATTTGAAAAATATTTCAATTAAAAAAATGGTCAAACTATCGTGCAGGGTTCGAAATACACAACAAAGCCCCGTTTTAACACATAAAGTTGTCTTAGTATTAAGCCAGAGGAAGTCTGAAGTGATATATTTTATTAGAAGTATAGTGAATAACATGATTTACAAATTAAAATACATTCGTTGTAAGATATTATTTGATCCAGGGTTTTGTTTGTTTCACCCTCTTCTCTCTTGTTCCTTTTTTAAATTATTAATCAGGCAGTGATAAAAAAAAACCCTGCCTGTGCAGCACTCAGTGCTGTGCTGTTTAACAACCCCGAGGAAGTCTGTCATCCAGTCCCCACAAAACAGCACTTAGACGTCACGCTTGAAACAAAAGAAAAAGCAAACCTTTGACCTGGTAAACCACAGGAACTACACATGCCAGCCACAAGGATGGACACTGTAGATAATCTACAAGCACTACAGAGCTCACCTATTCGGATAGCATTCTTTCTGTTTACGTTGTGGGTAAATAGCGCCACCTGCCAGATGTATAGTGTCCCCTTGTCCGTGCATGTAGAAGGTTGAGCTGCATGCAGCTTTGTGTTTTAAAAGCACTCCAGTCTGGAATATCATTGGGTACTACTAATTGATTACAGATTGACGTGAACAGGGGAAATACTGTACAGTACCTCCAAGTCAAGTTTCTGAATTTCAAAGGGTTTTCCTGCCAATCAAACAATCCCATTGAGAGGAAAACTTTTCGTAGCTTTACATTCTCTCAACAGATTAATACTGCACCTCACACTTTTTATTGATATGTCTGTTTATAAAAGATATGCTGATGCCTCGTCTCAAAGCTTCTTGAGAATAAAAAGCAATTAAGTTTTAGTGCCCAGCCCGACTGTAAAAAGAAACTCAGTAATAATTAGTTTTAAGTCTTTAAAAGCAGTAGAACAGCCACACAGATTAACAAATGATGTTTACAGTTTCTTTAAATAATTCATCTTGTCCTCAGACGCCAACACAGTGTGTTTCTTGTCTTATGTAACAACGGGGAGGCTGGGGTCCTTCATGTGAAAATGGCATCGGAAGTTGGATCTCAGATCGCTAAAACAGAACAAGAAACAGGGCTCTGCGTTCCCAATGGCAACCTGGACCAGCAGCAGCCAGCCAAGAAAACAGAGCGCCCACAGCAAGGCCTTTCCATCTCTCACTCCCTCTGACACAGCAAGAGAACCACACTAGACACTGGGAGATACAGCCTGCGCCAGCGCAAAGACAACAAGAGAACCACACTAGACACTGGGAGATACAGCCTGCACCAGCGCAAAGACAACAAGAGAACCACACTAGACACTGGGAGATACAGCCTGCACCAGCGCAAACCGCGCTTCTAAATTACTTAATTTTTTTTTTTTATAAAGAAGTTGCCCACTACATTGAAACCTGGTTGTTTATTATTTCAATACAGCTGTCCTTGTCCCCTGGTTTTATTGTTGCTCCCCCTCTCCATTTCACAACTGTTAAAGAAATACTGGTTCCATCTAGTGGTTGCACTGTGCAATGACATACGCTTTGATGCCAATAGATTTAAAGCACATCTTGAAAAGAACTATAACATTCAACTTCAACATATCAGTGCCCTTTTGGCAGAGGGCATCATAACCCGATTAAAAGCCGACAAGATGCCTTGGCAGGTCCAAAAACCTGTTTCACCCTTATTACCCCTGTGCACACCAACCTGACTATTATAATCCCACATGTTTATTTACAGCTTGAATAAACTAGGGCACAACAACCTGGCACAGAGTGTGGTCAAGCTCCCAATTTAGCAAACTAAAACGAACAACTCCATTTACTCTATGCTAAAATAGAGTCAATATGTACAAGTCCTTGCTGGTTTTCTGACACACAACTAAAACAATGCAATCACTCACACATGTTTAAAAAAAACACAAGCAGATCTACAGTAACAGGGTTTCTCCACTAAATCTCAATTATGAGGGTCTGTCTCCAAAAAAACACAACACATTGCTATGTCACCATATGGACACAATAAATGGGATTGGATCGATTAGTAAATACAGGAGGAGATGAACAAATACAATTTAAAAAAAAATAGAAATAGCAGCTAGAAGACTGCCAACATGATGTAAAAGGAGAGTGGTTTTAGGTTTCTGCACAGCCCCTGTGCACGCTATTAAAACTATTCCAACTCCTTCATTGTTCAAAGTTGCCTCGCATTTGCAGTGGCTGTTACTTGAAAGCCTTCTTTTCAACACAGGCTGAAACGTCTATCCTTCAACTGTTAATCTCGTACTGAATGCGTAGTTGTATTTTGTTCTGCAATACCACACATATGCAGATAGCGGCGCTCTTGCCAAAGAATTTCGGGTAAGCCCGACTGCTTTCCAGCTGCAAGTCAAAGGAAATGCACAGAAGTTGACTCATGTGTTTATTTATTATTTTGGCTAGAAATGCAAGACTCACAACTTGCTTATTAAAGTGTCTAAAGTGCCTTTTGAAATGTGAGCTCCATCGTTTTCCCTTGAACACATTTCTACCAGTTACTGTTCACAAAGATGTATGGTAACCCACTTACATGACTTAGTAAAGCAATTGCGCTGGATCTACGCCCAGGGACCGTTTCATGTTGATTTGGAGTTGAGAGAGTGCAGAATGTGAATCAGTCCCCCTCGCTAGCCATTGCCTTGCTTTTATTATCGCATGTCCTGGGTATGTACAGTTCTTTAAGAGAATGCAGGTATTGCAGCCTGCTATTGATGCCAGCATGATTACAAAGAGAAAATCAATAACCAACAGTGTTCACAGCACTCAGGGATGGATGCTCCTATAAAACCATGATGTATTTATTTGTTTATTTATTTGTTTATTTATTATTTTTATTTACACCTCTGCTCGAAAGCAACACTTCAGTACTTTAAAAAAGATTCAGTCAGTAAGTATGATTCAGTGATCCCTGTGTCTTCACACATCTTAACAAAGAAAAATATTTCTAACAGCAAGCTGCTGGTATGCACGCCTGACTGCTTTCATGGAACTAATTAGATATGAAGAGCGGTAAGTAATTACCTAAAGTTAATCACATAATCTACGTAATTTTGATTGCAAACTAAAATATTCTGCAGAAACCCTGGAGCAGGAATAGGAAGGAAGGCAGGGTGGTGTGTGTGTGTGTGCGTGCGTGTAAGTGTATACGTGCGTTGTGATCACTCACCGGGCCGGTGAGAGACGGTGCAGACTGCCCCAGGGTCTGGTTCCTCATCCGGACCAGGTTGGTGGGCTCTCCTGGCTGTTGCCATGCCAACTGGCTCACTCCACTGTGCATGCTGCTGGACAGGGGGAGGAGCTGCTTCCCTGTAGATAAACGCAAACGCACAGCTGTCAGCCAGGCTACAAACCCTGTGTCAGTGTGAGTCCCCTGCTCCCCCTGTGTCAGTGTGAGTCCCCTGCTCCCCCTGTGTCAGTGTGAGTCCCCTGCTCCCCCTGTGTCAGTGCGAGTCCCCTGCTCCCCCTGTGTCAGTGCGAGTACCCTGCGCGCCTCACCTGTCAGGGAGCTGGCCAGACTGCTCCGGCGAGGTCGGCCGTCATCCTGGCTCAGCTGCCTCTGCAGCTTCACCTTTCCAGCAGAGGGCGAGAGGTCGGGGTTACTGAGCTTCCTGAAGAGCAGGGGGGCCGGGGCTGCAAACTCCTTCTGCGGAAGAAAAGAAGGAAGGAAACACAAACCAGCGTTACACCAGGGCCACAAATTAGGAAAGCACACCATTGAGCTCCACAAAACTCACGTGTACACTTAGGATTCACAACTTCTCAGACAGTGAACTAGGCACATTACAGGGATGGAAATAAGACTCCCATTGAATAGCAGTTTGATCCATTCCTAGTTTAACAAGACACACCTGGGCTTGTTACCTCTACACTGTGGCTAATCAAGCAGATATTAAAACCTGGAATGGGTAAAGCTGCTATGCAATAGTGCAATGTGTTTTACAAGTTGATATCAATCTAATGCACGTGAATCGAATACTAAATTATTGTTGTAAGGACCACGTCTAGTTAACTGTGCAGAATTAAAGTCACTGATCTTTCCAATGTACCCAGCATTATTATTATTATTATTATTTGTTTATTTAGCAGACGCCTTTATCCAAGGCGACTTACAGATACTAGGGTGTGTGAACTATGCATCAGCTGCAGAGTCACTTACAATTACGTCTCACCCGAAAGACGGAGCACAAGGAGGTTAAGTGACTTGCTCAGGGTCACACAATGAGTCAGTGGCTGAGGTGGGATTTGAACCGGGGACCTCCTGGTTACAAGCCCTTTTCTTTAACCACTGGACCACACAGCCTCCTGCCAGCACCGCAACCATGATTGTATTGGAATGCACACTTCCTCCTCCCCACATGAACACCTGGAGCTGCCGGAATCTGAAAACATCTGGAATGTCAAGGCGACCACAAAGCTACACCGGAAAAAACAACAATACTGTTCACACCACATATTACAGCTGTTGGTTTCAGTACACACAAAGCTCTATTAGCAATAGGCTATGCTTGTCTTGTATGCATTCAACCTAAAATAACCCCTTTTACAAACAAATCAGCAATACAGGGAACAGAAAGCAGATGAGGCAGGAAGTCAGAGGCAGGATACAGGAGCCGGGCCAGGTGTAATTTCCTGCATGCTGCCAACACTTCCGAAGTCAACAGAGGAAGGCCAAATTATTGAAAAAACCTGTACTCTATGTATGGATTAAAACAACGACAAAACGAGGATGTACTGCGGTGTCATTTTCCCCTTTAAAACAACTGAAATTAGAGCCCAGCTACAGGATGCAAGGTTTGAGCACGAATAGTACAACATTGCAGAGCTGCAATACATCTTTGTTGTGGACTGCATTTTACACATGCTGCAGTCCACAGAGTAGGATACAGAGGAGTTACGAAATTGTGCAATGAAAAAAAAGGGCACAGCAAATAAAGAGAATGCTGTGCTTCACAACCAAACATCAATCACCCTAATCCTATACCTGACAAACAGGTGGGAGCCCCACCTCTCCAAGCAGACATGACCACAAGCAGGCATCCGATTGAGTTTAAGAGAGATGAAATAGACTATAAATCATGCACTACAGTACCGCTCCACCTCTCCCTCACTGTAAGGAGACAGCAAGACCTCCACACTGTCTGCTTTTAATGAGATGTTACTGGGACTGCTCTCCTGAATTCTTCTGTGCCAGTCACACTGTGCAGAAGCTGGGCTGCAACGTTAAGCCAGTTCAGCCACGTCAGCTCTCTCCCTGGATCTGAAACACTGCATTGCGGAAGAGATCAGCTGCTGCAAATCAGCAGTCTGTTAGGACTCACTGCCTGCACACACTCCACCTGCACCTGGCACAGAACTTCCTCACACCCTCAGAGAGTTTGAGCCAGCCAGCAAGAGAGCAGGTACTGAGCGGGTCCAAACAGAGACAAAACATCTGGAATTAAAAACAGCATGCAGGTTTACCCAGAGAAAGTGCGTCTCCCATCTGCAGTTGCCATTTTAATAAAAGTCAACCATCTGCACTTGCGACTGTGTTGGAGAGTGTTCAGTCATGTTTAACAGAACAGCAGTAGTGTAGATCATTCATATGGCTTATTATACACAATACACTGGGGGTTCTAGGAAGGCTGCAGGGTCAGCTTGTAGGCTCAGCTAAGATGTTACTGGGAGAGGGCCAAGTTCGAAAGCTCTGGGGGGGCTTGGGTTCGGAGACCCCCTAGCACAGAGCTTGTATACAGCGGGCTGTCCAGTGTATAGTCTACATTACAGCGCGGTGTTGCAGTACAGTGCACAGTCCCTGCCATCCAGGGGATTAAGCAATCTGATAACAGCCTATTTAATTCTGCTCGTTTGCTACAGCGTGGCCGGGTAATTTATTGGAAATTAAACGTTCCTAGAGGGCCGTGGCTTCCATTGAACTTCATTAACTGTTTTACACAAACAGGGCAGGCAGAGCTGAGATACCAGATCGTTATTTGCTGTGCTTCCTAACTATTCCAGCAGAAATCGCCTCTGAAAAGACTCCTCAAGGAAGACTGTGAAGTGTGGTGATGAAGCATAGCACTGTGCACTGAAGCCAACAGGCAATGCTAATACACTTCCACACTATCAGATTGAAAGAGTCTTTTCAGAAGTACTATTTTGCTGGAATACAGGATCTCAGTAAGCATGGTGAATAATGAACTGAGAATAAACAATAAAGAATCAATATCTCTCAATCTCTCTCTTTTGGTGATCCAACAGGATGTCCTTCGGGGATGGAAATAAGACTCCTACTGCACAGCAGTTTAACCCTTTTCAGGTTTTACTTGGAGCTTGACTAGCCACAGTGTATAGGTAAGGTGTGTCTGATTAAACGCATTGTAAAACCAGGAATGGATCAAACTGCTATACAATGGGAGTCTTTTTTCCATACCTGTCCTTGACAACTTAACTGTGAAATGTGAATAATCACAGGACACACTAAAGCAAAAGCTAGCTATACTTTACAGCAGTAGGGCGCGAGATTTAGTTCCCGTGCAAATGTATGACACAGATTCATTCAAATAAAAACCGGACAGGTGTACTCGTACTGCACTCTACATAGCTGGCAAACATGTGGATTAGTTGAGTGCTTGCCAAATCGGCAGGGGAGGAAATGACCATTCACAGACCACTATACTCCCAGCACAGGTCACAATGCAGTGTCTCCATTTCCCTGACTGGACTTCGTTTCTTCCTTTTCAGCATCTGCCTAAAAGCCCATTTACATCACTGTTCCACTCCTTTATTTATTTTTTTAGTCGGCCGTTCGTGTTCGCAAGACTACTTACACACAGTCAAAAATATTTGTCTTTTTTAATGCAAGCATAGCGAAAAAGAACACAGTTCATCCTAACCGGTTCAGACCAGCATCTAGATGAAACCACGGCACGGGTACCAATAAAACAGAAGCCGGCTCACCACTCTGCTGCATTATTTACACTGCCCTCACCTTGAGACATGCACAGAGGCGAGACTCTCTAATGTAATGTATACATTAACAATTTATCACGCCAGTCTAAGAAATTCAAACTGAATTGGGTTTCAGGAAGGGTCTCCCTGTGGGAGTTCTGTGCATGGAGATTTACACCTCTTCCATTCCAATGACTGTGCTGCCTGTCTGAATAGAGATCTACTGCACACTCCTCATACAGACTACGCCGTGGTTCTGAACCAACACTGGCCAGGTATATATTGAATATATATTTACAGATATGTGGCACAGCCAATGCAAAAATCACTGTGGAATCCCCATCGAAGACCAGCAACTTTGCTCAGCCAGGACGCATTGGAAAGGGCAGGCCCTCTGACAGCAAGACTCACCCTGCACACCACGCGCTCAGGTCTTTACCAGGGAATGATCATTACTATTATTAATAAGGATTTGTTATAGTTTTGTTTTTGTTTTTTTGCTTTTTTTTTTACAAATGCTAAAAGGTTTCCTGGTAGGTGAAAATGCAGAAAATGTAGCTTTTGTAATGCGTGGCATTAGGGTTGGGGAATGGCAAAGTATTTACACATTTAAAATAGAAAGACCTAAAAAAATTAATTCCTGTACCCCCCAACCCCATTGGCCTTTGAGTTTCCATGACAACAGCATTATAAAAATGTAATGTAAGCATCTGATGATCGCTTGCTGTAGATTTAAAGCGGTTTCAATCAGCAGAAATGTCCTTTTAATATTAAGGTGGAAGCACAGCTATACATCAGCTCTCCTGATGCGGAGCTAAATATTCCAAACTGATGTAGGGTGACAAATTACACCTGCCAGATGCTTTGCAGGAACTTCCACACAAAAACTACATCCCAGACTTGACGTTCTTTCCAGTGGCGTTCGAAGGCATATGCTTTTATTACTTTTCCACGGTTTCAGAATGTGCCAGAGAAACTGTAATTTGTGATCTTTCCTAAGGCGTTAAACTCTCCACTGTATAAACTACTGCAGCACTGAACAAAGCCAGCCCAGATGTTTGAGGGTTGTACTTGCACATTAAAAGCAGTGCTTGTCTTTGTGCCAATGCTGGATTGAAATGTAATACAGCTGGTGTAAAAGTTAAATAGCTAGCTGCTCGACTAATCCAGTCTGGTATTTTTCTCAGAGCAAACAGGAACACAAAACATACGATAATCGCACGCCATGGACAGACCATTTCCCCCCACTGGGGCGTATAAAAAGTTAACTGTCACTGCTAAAGTATGATACTGTTTAGGGAATGGTCCTACATAAAGTATGCATTGGAGCTATACTGTATACAGTGCATCTTTAAAAGGTGGGAGGTGCATGGTTTATAAATGAAAGGGCACACATACCCTAACCCAATGCAATAGTTCAAACTGCTTTACAGCAACAGCAGGATACTGAACTACAGTAATTTACTTTGTTTTGTTTTTCTTTTGCTGTAAAATGCAGTTGTGTAATGCAGCTTATTCCTGTCGAGGCGCAAGGCTGTGGTTAATAACCTTTGCTCTGCTCTCTGAAATCCAGCACTCCCCACTTCGCCGCCTGCTTCCCTCGGCACTCGCACCCCTGAACAGCATGGGGAGAGGGGTGCTGATGCACAGCAGGAGCTGTTTAACCTTCCCCATTCCAATCACATCGATGCACTGCAAAACCCTCTGCAATCAACATTTGCTGTTCATTTCATTTTTATTCTCTCGAAATGATAAAAAAAAAAATCACATTATAAGAGGTAACATCGAACACAATGAATGAAATAACAAGGGTGATTATGTGGTGCTTTATTATTTTATTACATCCACAACTCATTTAAAAAAGACAACTACAGAAAAGAATGTGTGTAACATATATATATATATATATATATATATATATATATATATATATATATATATATATATATATATATATATATTGCAATCAAATGCTACTAAATGCTTCTGCCAGCACACACAATTCAAATGTCAAGTTCAGTGTTGCAGATGAAGAAGTAGCAAAAATGGGCTCTATAGTCACAAAGATTTTTATGAATACAATTTTATGAATACAACAGTTCAATATTCATTTAAAAAATAAAAAAAAAACTGTGTAAAGCTATTATTAAAAAAATCCAACAACAGTCTAGAAAAGTTTCAAGAACATAACATTTCAGTAACTCGTGTCTCTTCTGCAGACATGCAGTTGCTCGCTTCTGTAACAACTTCTTTTCCTTGGAGTTAGTCAAGCCATGGGTTAATGCAAATTCTGAAGCTAGTTGTGCCTTTGGAGAGCGCAGGAAATAAACCAGATCATCAAAATCCCTGGCGGATCCCATTACTGGCTCAGGACAACACAAACGATCAGCAGCAGCTGACAGCATGGCCTTTTGTATGCTAATGAAAAGCGTAGTTCAATACCAGCCCTGAGCAACGACACCGTGTAACCGTCCACATTGACTAATGGATAAATTACACAAGCGTCCTCAGCCCCGACAACCCCAACGATCTCTCGAGACCACGTCTTCTTACTTACTGCCTCCACCTCCGAGAATGAAACCAAACAAGGGGAAATGAAAATGAGAAAGATGAGTCTGAGCTGGGACTCCGTGCGCATATCATCAAAGAGCCCCGACGCAAAAGCACAAAGTGTCTTGAGCATCATCACAGAGAATACATCTCCAAACCAGTCCCCGGATCCAGAGCAAGCCTCGTTCTTTAAAAAGGGACAAATCTGCTTAACCAGGACTTTAAACAGCTTCCCCAGAGGAACTGAAGGGTACAAACCGTGCTGTTTAGTTGCCTGTGGGAATAATGGTTGTGAACTTGCATGCAACGATCCAAACTGAAGGAATAGTAGTTTGCAATGCGAACGGCTGTAACCAGAATGCTTAGTATTGACTACAAGATAGCCGAGCGTGGAGAAGGCGTGTGATAACACCCAGGGTTACTGAAAAACTAAAACTACAACTTTCTAATGCAGCGTCCTGTGTGCTGGTCAACAAAGTTATTATGTGATATTTTGAGAATGTCAGCTTTACTCCAGCCATTCCCATATTGGACTCACTGCAAACTGTTTCCTGTAGCTCTCCACACTCTCATCCAGACCCCCAGCTATGTAGTCAGCAACAGCTTCAAAAGGCAGCCAGTCCTGGTGCACCACGACTGCTCTAAATGTGTTCTGTATTGAACACAAAGAAACAGTTTGGCATTGCATTACCATTTCCATAAGTTATCTGATAAGATACAATAATCACCTTCTGACCTCTACAGTGCAGCAAATTGCAGTCTGATGCAAATCTTCAAACAAAAAAAATGAAAACGCAATCCAAGGCAAAACAGCAGATCAACTGAACATATTACATTCAACATTTCCCTACAGTGCACTATACCAGGGGTGTACAAGCACGGTCCTGGAGGGCTGTTCCACTCCAGGTTTTACAGGTAATATGAGATAATTAACTACTTCAGGGTCTGGGTGGAGGTTTAACTTGTTCAATTAAACAATTTAGAACAGGGTTGGAACAAAGACCCGGAATGGAGTCATCAACTTTGGCCACCCCTCTACTATACATTAATCGCCATAGTGTAAATATAATGAAGCAATTATCTTTATGTTTCAGTAGCCCCTGCAGCACACAGAAGCCAGCAGAGCTGCACCTCCTGCTTGGAAAGACATGACTGGAGCTGCAGCTTCTTCCACCCGCGCCCTCCAGTCATGAAGTTCACAACTGTGAATATAAATGACTGAGCCGTTAAATAAAAAAAAAACACAGGTAAGGCTACGTTCCCATTCTGCCACCTTGTCAGATTAGAAAGGAATCTGGAATGAGTCTCCACCTGCCTGCAGCAGTGACGAAACCAAACCAGTCTGACCTGGGACTCTGTCAAGATCTGATTTCATCTCATTTTAGGGAATGCTGTATTCTGTTGTGTATGTTTTTAATGTAATGCAGGTTATATTTCAAGCTATTCCTCATATTAAAGCTGGAGATGCTTTAATATATATATATATATATATATATATATATATATATATAAAACGAACAGTGCATTCCATAATGTAATTTCTCACTTTCCAGCTTTCAGTTCCATCTCGTATACAAAAGAGAACCTCAACGAATTAACATAAAGTCATTAAAGCAGATCACTGTGCTGACAGAAGTATTCAGCATGAATCATATTACTGCAGTCCCAAGCACCCGCTAGAAACCACTTCTCCGGATTCTCTGCAAAAGGTTATAGCTGCTGTAACTGAAAACATGACTGTACTGCATGCAAACAAGGTTAATTACATCTGCAGAGCACAAAATCGTACATCTGTCTGCCACAGCAGATCAAAGCTTGTCCAGAGAAACTGACAAGAGATTGTCTAGACACTTCAAAATGTGTTCCATTGTTGTGGACATGCAAATTATTTCAATAAAGGTAATCTCCTTCCCGCTTCAAGTTCTGTATCCTAGGGGTCTGCGTTGAGGTTTTATATTTTTGTGCGCTGCTAAACAAGGGAGATTCCTTTTTTTTTTTTTAAATTTTAATTTGTCACTTTGGATGTCTTGAACATGATATCTAAAGAGCTACAGTAGAGTTTTATTTTCTAGCAATTTTCCAAAATAAACAAAGAAAACAGATTTGCAGCAGAGCACACACAGATAAGATGTAAAAAAAAGAAATGCCCTTTTCACTGTGTCCTTATACTGGATCAGAACAAATCGTACCTCACATTTCAGCACATTACTGCAGCCGGGTACAGCGTCTGTAGTGCATCTAGGGGTTAACAGAACCCCTCTAACGGAAACCATAGGAATAGAATGAGATCAAACCATAAAATAAACAGATCCTGATTAAATAAATGGCTCATGAATATGCATGAAGTGGAACAGAAGTTTTTTAGCACTGCAAATCAGCATCACTCTCCAGAGTCGCTTTTATAATAGATGACCCTGCAGGTGTTAAACCATGCTTAAAAACAGATGCGTTCTTTTCAACAGAAATCACTGAAGAAGCTGGGAAACGTTCTGGGGATTTGGAACTAAAGATTAAGGTACCAGGACTCAGTTTGGGGACAGGCTGTGCCCCCCTGTAAATACCCCCGCTAGGATAAACCACAGCTGGGTTAATGCAATCCAGGGGGACTCACTCATGCTTGAAAATGCTGTAAAAAAAATAATAATAATAATAATTTTAAAAAATCTGTCTGTGGTTTATGACGATGGGGTGCAGTATATGTTGATCCAACCAACCACCCCACTGAGACAAGTGTCCAATGCCCACATTTCATCATATCATATATATATATATATATATATATATATATATATATATATATATATATATATATATAAAGTATTTAGCCTTGCTAATTCAAGTTCTAGTAAGAGATTCAGACAACGACAAGTGAAGAGACCCGACCCAGTAGTTTTTGTTCTTGTAAACACATACAAACCCAAACACACATGTAGCTGTTGCCAAGCACCTTCAGGGTGAAATTCCTGTGTTGCAGATAGCATTGTCTTTTGTCTGCTAGGTCAGAGGGAAGAAGTGAGACATGGGTTTAGCAGGGATAATGTTCCAGCAAAGTGACCTTGTTGTTAAACAGAATTGTTTAAGGGAAGTGCGAGTCATGTCTCGAGTGCCACAATGCAATGCCTTTATCTTGACTTCATTTATCTTGATGATCACGTGTCGTCTGGTAATTCTGAACACTGCAGTAAGGAGACTGCAGTATCAGTACTGATGGGGGAAAGAATGTCGTTCCTGCAACGACATCACTGTCTGTCCAGGAACGATTTCCAGTACCTTAAACATGCATGGAAACAAGACTCCGATTGCACAGCAGTTAAACCCATTCCAAGTTTGTTTAGCCACAGTGTATAGGCAACAAGCTCAGCTATTGCATTCATAGTAAAACCAGGAATGGATCAAACTGCAATGCTATGTTATTTCCATCCCTGCGTCCAAACAAATAAACCTCTCGACAGCACAAGCACAGCTAAACAAATCAGCTATTCTGAATGCAGTAAATGCATGTCAGTGTCTCATATAGGTTTCTAGAAGACATATCCAAGTTGCTTGTTCCAAAATATGCTTTTAAAATTCAAACAAATATTCAAATGTCCTTTAATCAAATTTAAATTCTTACAAATTCTAATCCAAGTGTGTTTAGTCAGTAGAATAGAAAAATAAGAAAATGTAGTCAAATGCATTTTTGCATGGAGCAAGAATGCGGTCATGCACAACACACTGATTGTTGCAATGTATTTTCAGTGCTCAGTGAACCCTAAGTATATACAATTAATCTAAAAAATTAAACAAAAAGGATTGATTGCAATTAATAATAATTTGCTTTGTAAAAGAAACAAAGTTACAGTCTCCACCCATGTACTGTACATCATCTCTAGTGAAACAAATTCATTCAATAAAGCTTCTGCTGTTTGAGGAAGAGCAGCAGCTGGACAGGGTGGGTTAAACGTTACGACCCCAACACACAGATCAGTGCAACACGGTCCAAACATCTGGCAAGCAAGACATTCCCCTTCTGTTTGGAGGGTTGAATACTGCTACAGCTTCGAACAAGAACAGCTCTGGTCTGAAAAACCAATCAAGGATTCAATCCAAGTTGCTTCAGTGCCCGAGGAACGACTGTGTGTGTGTGTGTGTGTGCGGGTGTGTGTTCGCGGGTGTGTGTGTGTGTGTGTGTGTGTGTGTGTGTGTGTGTGTGTGTGTGTGTGTGTGTGTGTGTGTGTGTGTGTGTGTGTGTGTGTGTGTGTGTCTTGTGTGTGTGTGTGGGTGTGTGTGTGCTGTGTGTGTGCGTGGGTGTGTGCGTGGGGGTGTGTGTGTGTGTGTGTGTGTATGCGGGTGTGTGTGTGTGTGTGTGTGTGTGTGTGTGTGTAGTGCAGTGTGTCCCCATTGTGTCCCCATTGTGGGCAAATTCTCCAGTAATACAGCACATGGTGTTTTGAAATTGCAAAAGCTTGGTGAATCTTTGTAAAATTAATTAAAACAAACAACAACAAAATATTTACAGTCTTGGCACAAATATAACATGGTACCGGTACATGTGAAAAGAAGAGAAAACTTTGCATGTGGTGCAAGAGCCAAGTCAGGCCCACTGTCTCAAATGGACCCAGGCTTGCCCACAGGAAGTGGAGGGATAATGTATCCTATAGGATTGTGCTACATCTGTTTGCTTCTACAATTCCAATCTCTGCGGAGTGCTCAAGCAGAAAATGCTGCACCTCGCTTCCAAAACACCCCCTGCATTCTCTCTGAAACTCCTGGCATGCAAACAGCTCAACAGCAAGATACAGCAAGAACACCACAGAGCAATGCGTCTCCCATGTGTACTGACAGGGAAACTCAACGCCATGCCACACTGCGGGGAAGTCCACAAGCCTTTAAACACTAATAAATGAAGCACACGTCCCATGCCTGGTGCTCAGTTCACAGCACTTTGCAGCATACTCCGTATTTACATAACCCTTCCCTCCTGGCTCAGAGACTCTGTTTATACCCGCAGTGGCAAAATGCATTCCAGCTTGGCAAGGTCATTTCCTCCTCATTACCTCCTACTCAGTATCAGGAGGTTCAACTGGGGATCTCTGGTGCAAAAAGAACTGCACTGTACAGTACCTGGCAAAGAGAGTTTCCATCTTTCATTAACTGTTGCACTGCAAATCCATCATAGGGTCAAGAACAAACAATCAACCGACACAGTAGACTTACTGTGTATTTCCTTGATCTTTAAAGCTGAGGTCATCTGTACAATCTACCCTGGCTCTTACAGGACAAGACAGTCTCGTGTACTTATTAACGGAACACAATTAGGTTCACATTTCCACTGCAGTGTTTGACACTTATTTAAAACCACATTGTAATACTGTAGGTGAAATCACAGGCTAGGAGACAGTGGTGTACTTTGGAATAAAGTTGTAATGTAATGCACAGTGCAAATACTAGCAAGGAGGAGACATGTGTGGGGAAAATGGACAGAAATGCCTATTCACATAAAACAAAATGGCAGATGCATTTATTTAACCAGGATAGAACCCTTAAGATCTAAATCTCATTTTCAAGGGGCTCCTGGGAAAAAGTGCATGTCATAGAGCAGCTTTTGTGCTCCGTGTGGACACATCTTGTACTGTACAGTACAAACACACACACAGATGCATAGTGGTACAAAGATTTCCACATCATTACTCACGTCTGTAGAGAAATGTTCTAGCCAGAAGTATTACAGTGGAGTAAAAAAAAAAACACTTCTGTTGTCAAGATGAAAGCATCCTTGGATCCTGGATGTAATTTTCTGCAGAACATTCAGCAAACCCTCAATTGTGACATCATGCCATACCTCGCCAGCAGCTTCAGCCCCCACCATTGCCCTGACCTGAACTGAATTGGCCATGACACGCAAGGTTATGCAATCAGACACAATTAATGCTGCACCCAGCTTGGAATCCAAGATTTGCTAAAAATGATATCGTCAATGGCATAGGATTAGTCTCGTGAGAAACACTGGCTTTAAATCTCAGGAAACCAATACAGAACTATTGTACTGCAAACCAGACATTCCTGAACAAACCTTTTACTGTAGCACCCGCTGCGTTACATGCTGAGCATCACTGTTTGTGAAGGCTCAGTACTGGCATGTTCAAACACCGACATATTTGTTGTCCCGCTGGGCCCAAATTGAACACGCTTGTTAAGAAACAACCATCCGTTGTGGTCATCTCGACCCATCCAGCACACTCACCAGCCACATTGAGAGTCAGAAAAAACAACACAGGAGCATTCAAAATCCCTAACCCTGCGGGAGGGAGGGAGGGAGGGAGGGAGGGAGGGAGGGTGCTGCAGTGTCCTTTTAGCAGACTTGAAAAAAATAAATACCTCTGTGTCACAGATTTCAGGGTTCCACTTGCATCGGGACCAAGGCTCCTCTAAGCAACCAGGATCAAACACCTGACAATACAGTATCTTCCACTATTACTAAGGCAGGTCTTTTAGCAGGGAAGCACAGTACTTTGATGACATGCTGGCCAGTCAAAGGAAAGGCGGTGAATATTTTGAGGCGAGGGACTGGAAGACAAGTCATGCTGCTCATCCAACACAGAGCACAGCGCTTAGGAATGCACTTTCAGCGTGCAGGTCTGTGTCACGCAGGCTCTCAGGGAGAGGAGGAAGGTGGCAGCTCACTCTGTTTTTGTACTGCTCGGAGTGCTGGTGGTGTGTCTTCCAGGACCCCCTGTACTGCAGAAATGAAATGTCAGTGTCAGAAATTGCATAGGTATTGCAATTCAAAAAAAAAAAAAAAAACAATGGATGACATCTTCAAATCTCAGTTCAGTTCCCCTCATAGAACCAGTGTTAAAGCCATGTTACCCAGCCTGTTTGAACTGGTACAATTCTATAGGATAGAGCACCAAAGGGACAATATTCTGGAAATGTTTGGAGTCACCTCCTTCCCTCTCCCTGTGCTGGTTTTATCTATAAGATGAGAGCAGAAAGTAGGACATGCCTGTCTCCCTGTCTGCCCGCACATACACTGAAAATGCATTCCGATACAAGGACAAGCAGGTATCTATTATTACATAGCAACAGTGCTGGCTTCCCATGGGCAACATGAAAAAGTAAAAACAGCCTCATTTTAATCCAGAGGGCTTCTTTTTAATTGCATATGCAAAACTAATAATTGGAAGCAATCAAGGTACAGTAATCCAATCAAATAGTCAAAAGCAGCTCAGACACTGAGGCTAATCCGCATGTGTGCACGACGGGCGAGACTGATTGCAGTCCACTGCAATGCTGGGGTCTCATCTGCAGACCGTCTTTACAATTACTGAGAGGGAGGGAAACACTGAACTAACAGCCAATCAGCTGCCAGCAGAACACTTACACTAATTCTGCCACACCAGTCCTGTCATTTAAATGCATTAAATGACTTGCCAATTTAAATGCAGTCAAGTGAGAATAATTAACTTCCTTAATATCCCACCCCCACAGAAACATATTCAAATGAGTGCAATTGAGACAGCTCTGCATCCGTGCCTCGACTGGTTATGGTAGGGATTGTTTTAAGAATTGCTTTTGCCCCACACTCTCCTAATGCTGCCAGCTAAATCAATCAGGAACCAGTGAACAAACTTGATTAACAATTAGCAATTATACATACTTAAAAAAAAGCAATTGACCAGTTTTATATAGGAATTAAACAAATCATTTCGGTCGAGTTATACAATGTCTAGGGGCTGCCTTAGGGCTGCTTTTTCCACAGCGATTTGTCTCTTGTGGGAGTCTGGATCTTGGCTCCAGTGGTTTTATTAGAGCCAAAACTAAACCAAGCCAAAAAGCTACTTCTCAAATCTACAATTATTGCTGTAAGACTTTCCAGAACGAATCGTGGCTGCACAGTCAGTGTTTTTATTTTGCAGTGGATACACAGTCCCCCCCTGGATCCTGATCATTGATGAGGAGAGCCCACGCAGAGGGAGGCTCTCTTCATCCCCAGCAGGTGCAGTACAGGCAGAAGGGACCGGTTCATCCAATCACAAGCTGGCATGCTTCCACAAACCGAGGGGGGAGGGGGGTAGCGACTGCAGGATATCTCCGGTCACTCCATTATCAATCATAAGCACTGTAGGCTATTCATTGTGAGCCAAGTAAACGATCTGATCGCTTATAACTCAAGGGGTCTGGTGAATGTTCCATCACGAAGGAATGAAAGAGAATGGGAAATTGTGTAAGCTGCAGAATCAATATCCCAGTTAAATGTTGCACAGCAGATCATTTCAAGATAATGTAATTCACAGCACCACTCCACCTAGCTGGTGTCACACAAATAAAACAGCGTGGAAGTGTTTTGGGGGGGGGGCTCTGTCTGCCAATCCAGAAATGCAAGCCAGAAAAGGTTGTTATGGGATTTTAATTCCATGCAATAACAGGGTAATAAACTGGAAAAGAAAATCTTGCACTTCATTATACAGTGCGTCATTTTTGTACTCAGAAGATGATGTAGCCATTCAGTATTTCTCATTTCTCTGCAGCTGTCAGACGAGGGACTGTATACCATTTCTGTTTGGCCTTCTAAACCTTAACTTTGCATTAATGTCTCCTAAATAAATGAAGGCTAAAAGCGATCAGTCTGAAGGCCAAAACATGAAGCTGTGAAACTGTATCACAAGGCACTGTGTACAAGAGGAAGAACTGCTGTGCTAAAGGCCAACTCCCACCTGAGGAGCCAGGCTGGACAAACAGGTCTGCAGGGTGACACGTTTCAAAGAGGACAGGCTTCACTTGAGTTTATTCACTGTGCTATTCATTGTGCACAGTGCATGAGATGCTTGAGCATTCCTTTTAGCATTTACTTTTTCAGTGCTGAATTTGGCACAATCACTAAGTGTCGATTGTACAATTTACAAGCATACTGCACAGGCTTCAATTTTAAAGTGGCAGCCCTAAAAGGAAGAATGCTCCAATAACTTGGAGCTTACTGTAACATAGCGGCTACAATCCTGCCAAACTGGTCGCTGGGTAGAAAATGGACCAAGCAAGCGGACTAACCTGCAAAAGGCCATCGGGATATGCATTAGTGCAATAAACCTGGGTCTAGAAGTTGCAACAGGAAGCCAACAGAGACTTCAGTAAACTCATAGTAAAACCAGGAATGAATCAAGCAGTGTGGAGTAGTGGTTAGGACTCTGGACTCTTTACCGGAGGGTCGTGGGTTCAATCCCAGGTGGGGGACACTGCTGCTGTACCCTTGAGCAAGGTACTTTACCTAGATTGCTCCAATAAAAACCCAACTGTACAAATTGATAATTGTATGTAAAAATAATGTGATATCTTGTAACAATTGTAAGTTGCCCTGGATAAGGGCGTCTGCTAAGAAATAAATAATAAAATAATAATCAAACTGCTCTGCAATGGGAGTCTTATTTACATCCCAGTTCTGGATGATAAACAGTACCCACACCCCATATAATTACAGCGAGTTAATCAGATCTCTAACCACAGTTAAAGATCTGATGTCACGCAGGACTTGTATGATGGCGTGAAATTTGTATTTTGAAATACAGTATTGTGATGTGCATTGAAGATGTGTCAGTCCTCTCCTCATCTCCTCTTTCACACTATTGCATCAGTGGTTCTGTGATTCTGCAGTTTGCATTCACCTGCCTCTGCTGTAATAGACCATAGCCGGTAGTGGTTCTGATCCAGTATACCACAGGGCTGAAGTCTGTCCCCACTCCATTTCCAGCTATGTTCTTTGGTCCTGGTTCCTGTGCCATGCTTACAGTATTGGCTGGGGTTAGCTCAGTCAACGCCTTTAAAGATTTGAAAGATATCAAGCTAGTTCCCCTGGGGGGTGGTTGCTGCAATACTCAAGATCAAAATATGTATTGAAATCCTTTATGACACAATAAACAGAACACACAATCTGCAGATGAGACTAAAGCAATGGAAAACAGAACTATAATCTCAAACTTTATTCCAGCATAACACTAGAGTTATTTACATGTTCAGTCATGCACTGGAGCAGAATGTGGCTTCATTTGTCTTCAGTGTTTTTACAAACAGCCCTCAGAGGATGCAGATTAATGCCAAATCACATTGAATATGAAATTCACCAAACAGCAGCTTGTCTCAGTAAAGGTGTAAATGTCAGTCATTCTGGCGTGGATCAAAATGATCTTCTGTTTCTACAATGGAGTCATTCTGAATCACAGCAAATATCCAACAACATTAATTTAGCTGTTTAACCCCTTCAGGTACACAAGGAATAGAGCGGTTCAAAACAGTTTCTTCTTAAAAAGGAGTGACTCAAGAATCACAAGGAGGAAACTGACAATGTGGATGACCAGACCCAACCTGCCAGTACATTTTAAACCCTGTGGTCATTGCAGAAAAGAAGAAAGGTTAGCAAGTTTTCTTGGTTTTTTTTGTGGGACAGAAAGGTTAAAGGTTAAAGACTGAACAATGATAATTCAACAGTTGTAAAATGAATTATCTTGCTAACTGAAATCACTCTGGATGACTACATTCAAAAGTAATTTAATGCTGCAGTACTTCAGCTATATACAATGCCCTTTAGAACCAATATCACAAAGCACTTCTTTTACCAAGGGATACCAATCCATGGGTTAGCAGCTTAATTCTCATTAAAAAAAAATCGGGATTTCTACTTGCAATTTCCTGCTGTAAAAAACTAAAATATGAGAACGTCCCCCGCAACGTGACCTCAATTAACACAAGAACAAATACAACAGCACAGATATACACAACCCAGTCCCCAGTAAACTTCAATTACTAAACAAACCTGTAGGATTTCCACTTGAATTTGTGTCTCTTTCATGGGCAGAAATCCCATTTCTCCTAACCCAGAACAAACTCATAAGAGTGAGATGCTTTGTGAATGAGGGTTTACATCAAATGAAAGAGAATGCATCTTAAAATCCAGCCTTCGCTTCACAAGCAATGGCGTTTGAATTTCTGTTATAAAACTACTTTTGTGTTTATTCTCCCAGACGCATACAGTTCTGTGCCTGCATCCCAGCCGAACCTTACTGCTTAGCTGTTTGCTGAAGGTGCAGGTGCCATAACACAATGAAGCAAACCTGTCCAGAGACACACCCACATGGATATTACAGCACAGAGCATAAACACACACACACTGGAAATGTCTGACTATTCAAACAATCAATAACACAGGGTGAATCCGATGTGGTACAGCTAGTATCTACAGTAGCCTTGTGTAGAGTTCTGTTTTATGCTTTATTACCCTATAGTACATGCATAATTCAGGGATGGAAATAAGACTCCTATTGCACAGCAGTGTGGCAGTGCGAAATTGTGTGTGTGGGAATGTGAGGTTGGCAGGGGTGGGGTTAAATGCATCCCTGCCAACAATCACAGGTATTGCCATTCCCCAATTAGGCAAACAGGTGCATCATGTAAATGCTGCCTATTTGTTTTCTGATTTAAAGAAAAACAATTGCAAAAGGATCAAACGTAGTAAATGTCACCATGCTTTGAAGCGCGAGAGCTCTCCTGAGCAACGCTGTGTGTCTATGCCAGTCTCAGTGCACACAAACAGGTAGGAAGTACAACATGTAGTGACAGTGCTCCACACTAGTCCTGACAAGAAGGGCTTTTCTTTTTCTGTTGTTCCCAATGTAGATAAATGGGGCAAACTTTCACTGGAGCAATACTAATTATAAACTTATCACTTAGCAACTTGGCAGCCCGGCAGAGCTGAATCAAGAGGAATTAACAAGAAACAGCAACACTAGGGGAAAGTAAGCCTGCTACAATGGCTTCATCACCTGGCTCCCCTGCAGAGGCTTGCTGTATCAGAAACTGTGTGTGTGACAGGACACCTCTGCAAACAAGCTCGGAGGAGACTATGTTTCTGCAGTGTGAAACACGTTGCAAGGTACAGAACTGTATAACAGCTCTCCATAATAAAAGGAGGGAGCCAATGAGTGACGTCAGTGCAGGTGTTAAAAATGCCCGTTTTCGTGACCTTTGCTCCAGCTGTTCTCCATGTGAGCGCTGGCCAGGACAAATAACATTACCCCACTCTGAAAGCATGCTTTAAGGGCTGCTGGTGAACAGGAGCTGGAATTAAGCCAGCAGGTCTGTTCCAAACCCAGCCTTGCCTTACGGCTGAGATCAGGAGTGGAGGCGCTCCAAACCGTTCACCCATGTTGAGGCTCAGGGGTGAGAGTTCACTCATTAGTCACAACATGAGCAAATCATCAACACTGGAGTAGCCAGTGAGCGTGTCAGTGTCTTAACTGGGTGCGCAGTGCCTACCTTTCAGTGTCTTAACTGGGTGCGCAGTGCCTACCTTTCAGTGTCTTAACTGGGTGCGCAGTGCCTAGCTTTCAATGTCTTAACTGGGTGCGCAGTGCCTACCTTTCACCCAGCGTTCTGCATTATTAATGTGAATCATTCTGATCAGACAACAGCCCTGCAGATATTTCATTTGTAGTGAATCACATGCACTCCACTGTGACACCTTGGCGAGCACCAGTATCACCGCCTCACTGAACTGGCACCACTGGTGAGAGTGAGATCTTTATTCAAGACCTTGCCTTGACTAAGCCGCTACTGTCCAACACTCATGGCGTGCATAGTGAACAGAACACGGTAAAATGGGTATGGAGTTCAGCTGTCAATACCTGGCTTCGTGCTGTTCATGCGGCATTGAATTATTGTCAACACATTCTGAGACCGCATGACGTTTACCTGTACTACCATTTATATTTTAATTGTATGTAATTCCCCAAACATTGCCACATTCAGGCAAACCTTTGCCCCTCCCCCGCAGAAATAACTTAAACCTTATACATTCAAAAAAAAATGCTCGTTCCGTGTAAGCTATATTTACATAACAGCATTTAACAAAATAAAACCAACGACAACAAACAATCCGATTGAATCTCGGTTTGTTTAAATAACAATGTGGGATTTGTTTAACTTGAAATATATAAATAAATAACACTGGCTAGGCTCGCGATAGTACAGTAGCTCACTTAAATTACTATTGTACTTATTATTATTATACACACTTTAGCTGGTACCGCTGTTGCCAGTAGCTGCACAAAACTAATTCTTAATATAATGACCACCCATTTGGATTTATCTAAACTTAAAGTCGGTACAATAGAAGTATTTCTCTTTGTTCAGTCCTGGTGTTAAACTACTGTCGCTGTCTTCTTGGGGTTTCTTACTGGCAGTCGATTTCGTACTGGTAACAGCAACCCCAAAAACACCACTGCCAGTAGATTTTCTACTGGTTCAAAAATAAAACTCACCGCATCCTTCTCGTCTTTTTTCGCACTCCGGTGTTCATCTCGGTCCGGATTTGACCATTTCCTCTTCTGCTGCAGTTCAGACTTCTTCATGTCTCGATAGAGGACTTCGATCACCCCGTGCTAAACACAAAGGGTTATTTGTAAAAGGTTCACTGTATGTGAGCCCCGGAACGCAGCGGGGTGCGTGTGTAGGAGGAGTCCGCTATTATAATAGAAATGCCTTCACAATGTTAAGATCAGTATATTTGAGTCGCTCAGCATCTGCAACGACACGGCTGTAGTATTGGCCGTTTCTTTCGTTGGCGCTTTCCTCAGCAACTGAAATTAACATCACAGCGTCTTCACTTCGCAGCTTGGCTTTATCAGTCCCTGGATGTTTTTTCCTCCCCCCTCAAATGATTAAAATCGCGTTATTAAGATACGGTGAAAGCCTCCGTTGGAATTAGTAAATATACAGAAAACACGGGTGCTTGCTTGCTTGATGTCTTCAGCCGATATGTTAAGAAAATAGAATTGTCCCTATCTGCTGTGAAGACCCGTGCTAGGGATGATGTTCTTGCTACGAGGTTGGCAAAGCAAAAGTCAAAGTTTCGACTATATAAATGTAGGTATAACACTGCTTTTCGGAAAACGCCAATCCCAAATGCAAATCAAATCCCTTTTTAATTGGCAATGCAGGGGTGGTGTGCTCGCCTCTCACACTCTGCCCCAGAACGCAGTTCTTTATAGAAGTTGCTGCTTCATTCATACCGACCACGCCACATAGCAATATATACATATAGAAAGACGAGTGAAACTGAATCACATTTCGTCACCTCCCATATCCTTAGCAGATCGGGTTTTCTGTGTGTGCGTGTGTATCCTGCCGATATCAGGTGGTGTCGGTCCACGTACTAGAAGATTATGGAAATAACCCGGTCTGCATTTTTCATTTATTCGAATCGAATCGAATCGCCAGCCCCGGACACGCTGGAACCGAGCGACTGCAGAGACACCAACAAGCGGGGGAAGAGCACCCTTTCAATCCGCGCTTCCTGAAACTGGAGAGCTTGCGCCGTACTGCAGGATTGTGTGGATTTGCTAAGCATAGAAAAGAGACGCGTCGGCCATGTTGCTGTACGGCTAGAAGTTCCACATGCGTGTCGCCATGTGCAGTGTGTCGTAGAATCGTAGGACGCATAATGCAGACATATGGAGAAGGGCAAACTAGTGTAGTTCGTTGTGTTTTGTCCAGCCATTCTTTAGTGAAACAAAACGAGACCTTTAGCTTATTAACACCTGGCTATCCAAATGTCAGCGTGATTGCAAGACGAAAGGAAGATGATAGTGTTGCACATCGGCCGTATATTAAATATATAGCTTCACCATAGATATTGTAAACCTATATTTGAAATGCATCAAAAACAGAACAAAGTGTGTGGCAACAGCAAATACAACCGCCTTAATTAATCATATCAGTGGCGGCGGAGTGAGGAAGTCAGCTATAACTTAAACACTGAATTGCACAGAACAGACTGTCAGGCTGAGATTAGTAATATGCCTCTACATAATGTTACTTATGCATTTATGGTGTTCAATAAAATAACTGCCGCCTAATATGGCTCTCCACATTGTGTGCTCGTTGACTGAGACTTTTCAGATGTAACAGTCCTCTGCAGCCATCGTCTTCTCCATCACTATGACCATGTATAGACCTATAAGTAGCTGCGTTGTTTCTGACCCCCCTAACCACACGCACTGCACCTGCTCCATCTCATGCATTACTGGCAAATGCATTGAACTGAGTTTTGCCTGTGCATTTCTTAAATTACATAAGAAAGGGGGAAGGTATCTAGCGCTATCGATCAACTCAAAGTCTGCATTGCAAAACCCGTCAAAACACGCAATGTGCCTTTGGCTTCACACCAGCACTAGATTTTTATTACTATTACTTTCAAATAATTATTATGTCAAGAAAATAGCAGCCTTTGTCCAACCTAAAAGGTGCACTTCCTTATTTTAATGCCAGACCCTGCTTTTTGTGCCACCCAGACTGAGTCCTATATAGTTCCATTAGGAAAACACTTGATACAGAAAGACACACGCCTGCTTTTACAGTAACTGCTGTTTTTGTTCACATGCGCCCTCTGGTGGCATTCATTTTGTATCACAGATTTAAATAATAGTGCTGAAGCAATCAAAGCATTGGACTATACACCTTGAAGGAGGGTTAAAACTAACTAAAAAAAATGGTCTAGTTATAAAACGGAGACATTTTCAATTTTGTTCTTACTAATTCAATAAATTGCATATAATAATTTCTTATCTTATTTAAAGTATTACAAAGGAGGCTGTGTGGTCCAGTGGTTAAAGAACAGCGCTTATAACCAGGCGGTCTCCAGTTCAAATCCCACTTCAACCACTAACTCATTGTGTAACTCTCAGCAAATCACTTAACCTCCTTGTGCTCTGTCTTTGGGGTGAGGTGTAATTGTAAGTGACTCTGCAGCTGATGCATAGTTCACACACCCTAGTCTCTGTAAGTTGCCTTGGATGAAGGTGTCTGCTAAATAAATAATACAAATAATTCTAACAAAAAAGCACCTGTGCGATTCTGTTTCCTTTTAGCTCTGTTTACACACCTTTTTATACGTAGTAACCTATTCAAATCTGTAAACCATTCTTTGGTGAATGAGTCATTCTCTCATAAAAGTTTACAAAAGTAAAATCATAGCAAAGTGTAATAAAACCTAGTGAAAGTGTGGTAAGCGTTGTAAAGACCAGGAAAGTATAGTAAAGCATATTACTAAACCTGGCAAAGCAGGATAGATTCTGGTAAATGCAGAGTAGAGCCTTGGAAAAAGCATGGGAAAAACTGCAAAAATAGTGTTTTATAAGGGTTGGTTCAGTGTGGACAATTGCCTAACCCAAATGATCTCAGTGTTTAGCAGAGTGAGGCTGTAAAGTTTAGGTGCTATGTTTAAAGATCCCAAGGTCAGCCTTATTGGTTTTGTGAGAACAGGGTTGCTCAACCCTTCGTATGACATTCCATTAATGAGCTGTAGATTTAGCAGGGCTACGAGGGGCATTGGTTGGCTCAAGCACAGCACACTGTCAGCACATCAGTCACAGCTGGGAACAGAGTGAGTTGCACAAGTTACAGCAGCTTGCAGGATTAGAGCACCTCATTGCTTCTGTTGTTTTCATTTATTTGCAATTGTGAAACCAAACCACTGGAACTTAAAATCTTGGACAATTATCTCATTGTGGAGGTTGTCTAATTTAATTGATGACTTAATTAAATTCATTTAAAATAGTAAGAGAAAAGGAACACACAGCCACACACATAGTAAAATGCAGGAGACTTTTTAGAAGTTCTTGAAAATGTCTAATTAAAGCACAAAGTGGTCTTTTTCACATACGAGTGCCTGTTGTTTCTATATCACTGATTACTAAGCGGAAATTGAATCTCTCACACCCAGAGGTTTTCCTGCAGGTAGGTATATAAAGGATATCAATGACAAATCTTGAGGTGTTCTGATAAATTTGCACACTGCTGTATGAAATGTGTTTAGCATGTCTGAGTTGAGCTGCAGCTTTAACCCCCTGCTATGATACTGAAAGAAAAGTAAATGAAATATCACAGCGGGGCCACTGAGTTAACTGGGGGTCTGTAATCGGCAGACTTCGTAAGCTAATACAACATTGCGCATGATCTGATTGAGCTGTGTAAATAGTGCTTTTAATTCATAAATGAGCCCCTACAGTCCTATCTAGTGGCTGCTCTTTTGCTGTTTTTTTAATGATGATAGAAATCCTACCAAGTGCTTGACACAGCGCTCTGTGTCTCATGACGCTTTATCAGTGTTGTTTAACCGGCTTTATCAAGAGGTCAAGGATGTCTTCTGTGGGATGGCTGGGATGCAGGCCACCGGGTTACGTAAATCCGAGCTGTATAAAGGACTGGAGAGAGTCCTGCGGAGCTGCTCAGGATTCAGCACGAGACCGAGGAGGCAGTTACCCAGAGCAGCTAGGAAAGGTAGGGATGAGCCTGGTTCCTCCAGAGTGCATTTCCATCTGGAAAAAAAAAATATGTGAAGCTTCGAAAATAAAGCCCTAGGGTTTTCAAAGGACATTGTAAATGATACCACATTCAACATTAAAAACAAGCATTTCATTCAAATAAATTGAAGCTAAAGGATGGCGTGATTTAGTCCCGCAACAGTTTTGCTCAGTAGAATAGATCTCATACTGAGGACGGCACAGTCTGTGTGAAATCTCCTTTCTGATTCATTTGTAGGACGTCCTGTTTGTTGGTCTGTGTTTGCAGGTACAGGTACTTGGGAATGATGAAGTTGGCTGCAGGGTGTTTGTTTGTCCTGTTGTCCATTGTGTCCTGCCACAAGGACAAGTGTCTGGACAGAAAGGACCACAGAAAATACCCCAGCGCTGATCCCAACATGAAGGAATGCACAATCTACTCCAACTGTGAGTTCATTCATCGTCACTATCGACGCTGTCATTGCCTGCACTGCTACCCTGAATGAAACAGTAACACAGCCAGGCAATGTGTGGCTCATGCTGTACTGTACTTAAAGGATCTACTTAAATCTACTGTATTCTATAAAACCCATTTCTTACCAGTGTGAGGAACTTTATCACTTTCATTGTGATACGCAAGCTGTTCTTTGCTTGCTTTTTTTTACGTATTTACTAGAATTTGGCAGATACAAACGTTTTTCAAACACAGCATTGTAAAAACAGATGCATTGTGTTGCCCTTGCTGGTGCTGCTGTTGTCTGTTTGAATATTATGTGTGCGGTGTTGCTACTCGGTAACACCACTGCAGTGCTGTATAGAGGTTGTGTTCTGATCAGTTTGAATCCTGTCTCACAGCGTCCTGTTGCTATGGAAACTTCACAGAGCAGCTGGTCTCCCCCGTGTTGATAGTGGACAACACGCACTGGGACCGGTGTGGAAAACTGAGCGAGAAGTAAGCGGGTTGGGGATGTGTTGTATTCCAGTGGGGCTGCATGTGGAAATGTCCTCACAGCAGCGCTACACAATTGCTGCTGGTTTTTCTGCAGTACCCGCAGCCTAGCTGTTCCCCAGTATCTTTCATTTGCATATTGGATGGTGCACTTCAACCATTCTGTGTACTTCATAGTACGTCTGTGGCTAATTTCTTAAACGAAACCTCCACCGGATCCAAGTCATTATCTCATTTTATCCTCTAGACCTGGAGTGGAATTTCCGTCCAGGACAGTGATTGGACACCCCAGTGTTAGAGGGAGGCCCGCTCCGTTTTAAAGTCATGTGACAGTCCTGTTTTGTGTGGTTTCTTCCAGGTGTGAGGTGTTCATGAAGAAGATTGAATGTTTCTACCAGTGCTCACCCCACGCAGCTCACTGGATCAACCCCAACTACACAGTTGGCATTTTGCTGGCCCCTCTCTGCTTGAATTTCTGTGACAACTGGTAGGTTTCATTGTAGACTCACATCCCCTTATTGTTCCAGCTCCCTTAGAAAAGTTTCCCACAGTATTTTTACACAGTATTTAGGCAGTTTTGCCATGTTTATTAATATGCTTTACCATGCATCGCTATTCTTTACAGTGCTTGCCTATGCTTTACCATGCTTTCACTGTGCTTCATTACACTTTGCTGTGTTTTTATATGGGAAACTTTAACTGGGATAACCCTGCTCTTTGTAGCTTGTGTGCGTTCTCTACAGGTAGTTTCACATACCACAGCTGATCTGGTTTTTCTTTGCGGACCACGCAGGTTTGAGGCATGCAAAGACGACCTTACCTGTGCTAGAAACTGGCTTGCAGACTTTGCCTGGAACTATGATGGAAACCACTGCAGGAATAGCTGTGTCCCGTACAGCCAGGTAAGGTGGACCAGTATATGTAGAGACAGAACAAATTCAAGTTTGGTGTAAAGCAGTTGTGCAGAAAAATCTGTTTTAATTAAAAGTACGGTCATTTCTTTTGGGATTACTTTTCACTGCTGAACTCCCTAAATGTTCAGTCAAGCGCTGATGCATGGCCAATGCTGTCCGATGCAGTTCCAAAGCTAAATCACAATTAGAAAAGGGGACGTTTATTTACAGAATAGGTCCCTGGCAATAACTTTGTGTACCAGGGACAAGCATTCTGTTTACCAAAAGCATGCTGACCTGCAGACTCCCGGTCATGTCTCAAAGTCCTGCTTTTAAAGAGAGCAAGAATGTTTGTCCCTCACTGCTAGACCAAACAAGCTGTGGCCAAACTGTTTGAAGGTTGCTGAGTAAAGCATTCAAATATTTTAAATCATCAAGAATATTTCCTAATGTTTTTTATACCTTTCAGTGCAAACACTCAACACTCACTGTTCTCTCACAAGCAGAAAAAGAGGGGGTAAGAGGGGGCCCTGCTAAAAATATTACTAGCTCTTATTATCTGCCCAATCAATCCCTGTTTGCCCCGGGAGGTTGCCAGCAAAGGTAGCAATGCTGTCCACTAACTGCTATACAGCAATGCTTTCCAATTCAGGGACTGTTTCTCCTCCACTAAACACAGGCTGCACTGTGCCCTTCTCTCTCTGCTGGGTAGATGTACAAGAACGGGCGCGACTTGTGTCAGAGCATGTGGGGCCATTCATTCACGGTGAGCGAGTCTCCCTGCCGCTGCCTACGACTGGACAGGAGGGACGAAGTGGTGATGAAGTACCTGCTGCCTGACAAGGACACCGACAGCAGCGCCAGTGAAGAGGTCCACAGAGACGAGCGCTCCTGCCAGCTGGAGGGACTGGGGGCAGTGGCTGGAGAGGAGAAAGCAGGGGGCGAGTGAGTAGCTCCGACACGCAATTACAATGTCATGAAGATTCAGGGGTTACATTATTTAAGAGCATCATTCCCTAAGTTTGACCCCCTGTATGTTATTACTGATTGTTATTGCTATAGTGTTGCATGCTTTTAATTTAGTATAGTAACCGCTATGAAAAATATGATTCTGGAACTATTAATGTAAATTGCTTGTTGTTTCAGTAATTAAGCGTGCTATCTGGCTCCATTGCAAAGCAGGACTTTTATTAAGGTTTGGGGGAAAATGTCAGGACACCGGGACAGTTGATGGGAAAAGGGGATGTCTGGTCATCCTAAAGCTGAGGGAACATGACTCCACTTTGTGGCTTGGACCTCGGGTTTAGGCCCTGCGCGGTACTCCAGGGGAGACTTGGGGTTTGATGCAGCAAAATAGGTCTCCTGGTCCTGGAACCAGGTTTCAAGCCACTGCTTCTGAAAAAGGGACTTTGTTTTTCCCTCAGCAAGAAGCATGTCTGCTTTCTCTTTCAGGTCAGTGGTACTAAAGCAGGAATGAACCGACCTGAACTGAATTAGCAAGGACTGGACATTCCTTGGAGATGATGCAATTTCTATATTCTGTTCACTTGCCACTGATGTGATGTTAAAATAAAATCAAATAAAACAAAGTTTGCTACAGAGTCCTGTCCTTACTTACAAACATATATTGTTGCAGGCGTTTCCTCTTCGAAAGCGCCCTGATACACCACTTGGCTGTACCATGGCTTACAGTACTGTGGCAGAGCAGGGAGATGAAGGGCTTCATTTACTTTACTATGAGGGACCAGCATAGAAAAACAGTTATACAGGCGTGTGTGTACACACTACAAATTACAATAGAAGGGAGTAAAGCCTAACCCTGATTTCAGCTACACCAGGAACATGCTTTTTTGACTTTCCGGTTAGTTTGCATTCCCCAAAGAAAGCTTGAGCTGATGTGTCTCCTTCTTCTTCTTCTATGTGCAGTATTATACCAAACACAGATCATGATATTGACAACCCCGGCATTATTTTATAGAGCGGGAGGCGGGGGGAGCATTCCCAAGAGGAAGTAATCAACCAGTAGCCTCATCTCTGTGCGCGTTTGTTTCTGCCTGTTCAGAGCAGAGCAGTGGGACTCAGAGAGAGTGGATTAACAGACGGAAGATGGTTTGTTTTCATCCTGACGGTCAGCACAGCGGTTTCAGGTTGGAGTTGTTATCGTTTTATTTAAACCGGTGAAACCCCGTGTTTTTCAAAGGTATGTGTTTGTTAAATGAGTTCCCTAACTTGAATTCGTGAATGCCGCTGTTGATTGTTGATGGAATAGATATAGTGAATTATTAACCCGAATAAATGGTAGAAGTAGTTGGTACAGTATGTGGGTATAAATTAAAAAAAAACCAAAAAAAAAACCCTGGCATTCAGTAAAACATTTGACGTGTATTAATCAGCCATTCAATATGTCTGGACTGTATCGCATCATTGCAGTTAACTGCTACAGTATGGAAGACGTTCTTGTTGTCATATTTTCTTTCACATATTGTGAACGTTTATTATTATTATTATTATTATTATTATTATTATTATTATTATTATTATTATTATTATTATATCCTTCGTTTGGTGTATTTGTATTTATAAAAACGTTCAGTACAGTTCACCACTTTCAGCGGGGGATCAGCACACAGAGCTGAAGGGACGTCACGGGTTTAAACCAGGAAAAGGAAAGTGTATTTACTGCTCCACCAACACCCCGAAATGTCACACTGGTACTGCCCTGGTGCAGTGGTGTAACGTGATAGGGATGGGAAGGCTCCTCTATTGTTCATTGTTAATGAGGAGTGAATACAAAGTCACTGTTAAAGTCATTGTGTGGGCCATATTTTTAAAGCGTTTTCTGCTGTCTTTAATTAACTCCTCTATTTATTTATTTATTTTTTTTAAAGGAGAAAAAAATCATCTAAATGTTACAAAATGAGAAACAAACGCCAAACTTGGATTGTATCACTTGGTTTACTGGTTCTGGTTTTGTAAAGCTTAACACACATTTGAACTCAGCAGTTAATTAGAAACTGAGTTTAATAAGAGGCACCTGAGCTTATCTGCACACTGGCTAATCAAGCTCGTGATAAAACCTGGAATGGGTGACACTGCGATGCAATAGGAGACTTATTTCCATCCCTATTATTATTATTATTATTATTATTATTATTATTATTATTATTATTATTATTATTATTATGTATTTTCAGATCAGAAAGAACAATGCCGGTCACTTGGTGATTACGCTGCTGCTCATAAGACCACCCTGAACTAGAGCCATGGCCTGTGTGGGTCAGGCCAAGGTGGATGGTGCCACGGCCACGCCACACCAGAGCCACTATTCCTCGGACAAGTACGCGCGGCTCATCCTGGCCCAGATGAACAGGATGAGGATCCTGAAGGACTTCTGTGACGTCCAGCTGCTGGTCGGGGGCCGGCAGTTCAGTGTCCATCGGCTCGTCCTGGCTGCCAGCAGCCCATATTTCTCAGCACTGTTCACCGGGGGCATGAGAGAAGCGGACAAAGACATTGTTCGGATTTTAGGAGTGGAAGCTGACGTCTTCGAAATGCTTCTGGAATTTATATATAGCGGTAACTGACTATATAAAACTGCTGTCCAGCTTGTTTTTTTATAGCGACCACCACCCCTTTCAGTCACTGTGTTCATAACTGTACCATTTTAGGTTTCCTATACAGTAATCTGTTTTTACAATGCAGATATGTTTGTTGGCAGGGTAACTTCTTGAACCCCACGGAGTTCACACAAACTGTTTTAAAAAATGTAATTTAAAATCGTGACCAAAGGGGGTATATATATTGCATATATAACCATGGAGTGATCAGGGGGGGGTCGCTGTATAGTCAGGTGGTCTTCCCCCTCTTTGCATAGCAGTCTGAGCTGTTCCAGAGCCTAGGGCAGCCTGCGTGCAGCAGGAGCAGAGCAGTCCTGATTGTTTTTGCTCCCTTTGAAACAGGCGTGATTAACGTGACCGTGGACAACGTGCAGGAGCTGATCATCACTGCAGACATGCTGCAGCTCAGCGAGGTGGTCGAGATCTGCTGTGAGTTTCTCAAAGTGCAGATGGACCCTTCCAACTGCGTGGGAATCTACCAGTTCCTGGAACAGATCGCCTGCCTTGACATGATGGAATTCACTGAGAACTATATTCATGTGCATTTCCTAGAGGTGAGTGTGGGTGTGGGTGTGTGTCATTGCTTTCCTGCTAGTAGGCATTATACAACCACAAATTGGGCACAATGCAAAGCTCTTTTTTTTTTAAGGGGTCAGGTATTGTAAAAGACGTTTGTCGAAATGTTTAGCTGCTACAGTGTAAAGTTTCCTTGGGTTTGAGCGCTGTAGTAGTTTCCATTATTCTCTTTCTTTCTGTAATACAGAAATGTGACAGTGTGAAAACGAGATGCCAGATTTGTGGAATCGATCGATCAATCATTTCAGAACAAATTGTCATTTACAATGACGACCTGGCAAGAGGCTCACACCACCACAGCAAACAACATCAAACACAATGAATAAAGAGTTTAAAAAATGAAAAAAAAAACACATAATCAATCATAGAACCTAAATGTCAGCAGCAGCTCAGCACAGGCCCAGATGTCAGTGAGTGAGTGAGTGAGTGAGTGAGTGAGTGAGTCAGAACCCGTGATGCTTGATCAGTCCGCTGGTGTGTGAGCTCAGCTGATCTCTGTGCTATGCTCCATGGCAGGTGTGCGCCGGGGAGGAGTTTCCCGGCCTGGCGAAGGCTCAGCTGGTAAAGATCCTGCGGAGCGAGGAGCTGCGTATTGAGGACGAGTACCAGGTGTTCATCGCAGCCATGAACTGGGTCCTGAAAGACGTGCCCAGGAGGAAGAAGCACGTGGTGGAGGTGCTGGATCCCGTGCGCTTCCCTCTGCTCTCCCCACAGCGGCTCTTCAAATACATCGAGGGTGAGGCTTCTTACCACCGTCCGCAGGGCAGAGCGCCG
Source organism: Acipenser oxyrinchus oxyrinchus (assembly GCA_030684275.1). Classification (NCBI taxonomy): domain Eukaryota; kingdom Metazoa; phylum Chordata; class Actinopteri; order Acipenseriformes; family Acipenseridae; genus Acipenser; species Acipenser oxyrinchus. The sequence continues at coordinate 34,394,495 of CM060260.1, forward strand.
GAGGTGTCACACACACACAGTACAGCTCCCCAAGCTTCACAAGCCATTATTGTATGTAGTGATGTTAATAAGTGGCTCTATAATCACCCCTGATGGAAAACGCCAGCTGGATTAATAAAGAGTTAAAGAGTCTCTAGATCTGTTACTGTTTATACCATTAAAATAAGCCCTCCTGATTTTTTATATACAGTACGTCCTTTGGTACACCTCATTGACTGAGCTGACTGTATCTTGGTAATGGTCAGATTAAATGATTAAGCATGTGTAAGATTTATTATTATTATTATTATTATTATTATTATTATTATTCATTCCAGAAAGTCTATTGGAGTGTGCTTTTCTCTGAAATCTTTCCAACTCTTTCCTCCTGAAGGTGTTTCAGATTTCAGCCTGCGGGTAGCGCTACAGACCCTCCTGAAAGAATACACGGAAGTCAGCAAGTCACCTAAAGATAACAAGATGTTCAGCGTACTTCAGCCAGCCAAGATCAGGCCCCGAAGAAAGGCGAGAAAGTATCTTTACGCTATAGGTAACTAATGCTGCTTCCCAGTCTATCACACCTTCCATAACCAGAGCAGGTTTTACTGAGAGCTTGATTAGCCACAGTGCATACAGTAGGTAGCAAGCTCAGGGGTGTCTTAGTAAACTCGTAGCAAAACCAGGAATGGATCAAACTGCAATTATTATTATTATTATTATTATTGTTATTATTTATTTCTTAGCAGACGCCCTTATCCAGGGCGACTTACAATTGTTACAAGATATCACATTATTTTTTACATACAATTACCCATTTATACAGCTGGGTTTTTACTGGAGCAATCTAGGTAAAGTACCTTGCTCAAGGGTACAGCAGCAGTGTCCCCCACCTGGGATCGAACCCACAACCTTCTGGTCAAGAGTCCAGAGCCCTAACCACTACTCCACATTGCTGCCATACACCTGTCCTTTCCCTTCGTCCATTGGTAAGCATATGTGGGAATCTTATTGCCATCCCTGTAATGATAATGAAAGCTCTTACACAAGAGTGAGTGATTGAAAATGTGGGTATATGTTTTGGACGCTGAGATATTATATAGAGCAGAGTAGTGCAGTGTAATTGTGTGGCTGTTTCTCTCCCTGCTCCTGCAGGAGGGTACACTCGTCTGCAAGGCGGGCGCTGGAGTGACAGCAGGGCGCTGAGCTGCGTGGAGCGCTTCGATTCCTTCAGCCAGTACTGGACCACAGTGTCCTCTCTGCACCAGGCCCGCAGCGGGCTCGGGGTGGCAGTGCTGGAGGGCATGATATACGTCATCGGAGGTGGGTACCCCAAAGGACACAGGGTCAGTGTTAATGATCTATACAGGGGGCGCCCCTTAACACGGCATCCTTTACCTCACATCAATATATGTCATTGAGCAGGCAATTTCATACATACATATGTAAGATAGATCAGTAAAATAAAGCACTCTTGACACAGGAAAACATTGCACCATTTGCAGTCTCAGGTGTACTGTGTGTATGTTCAGCACTGGTTTATTTCATAAGTGTTCTCCACTACACAACCAATAGACTTTGTTGCTTTTGTTTTATTATTCAGAGCAAATGCAATAGTGCGAAAGGTAACTTTTCCATCAATTCAAATGTTTTTTTATACATTTTGTATAATTTGTACAGTGATTGAAATAAGACTCCTATTGCAGGCAGTTTCAGCCATTCCAGGTTTTAATACGCGCTTGATCAGTCCCAGTGTGTAGGTAACAAGCTCAGGTGTGTCTTATTAAACTCATAGTGAAACCAGGACTGGATCAAACCGCTATGCAGTGGGAGCTTTATTTCCATCCCTGTTTGTGCCATCTTTTTAATAATTGGCCCATTCTATATTTTTATTAGACCATAATTAAGTCATCATAACCCATACACAACTAGTTGCTTTTTAGTACAGCTAATGAAGTTCATGGATAAACACCTGAGTGAATTGTAATTCGCAGGGGAGAAAGATTCAATGATCTTCGACTGCGCTGAGCGGTACGACCCTGTGACTAAGCAGTGGGCTGCAGTGGCATCGCTGAACTTCCCACGATGTGGAGTGGCCGTGTGTTCCTGCCACGGAGCTCTCTATGCCTTAGGTAATGAACTGAACTCTCTGTGCTACTCATGACTGCATGCCCTGCAACACAGACCCCTGACAGAGTGTGCTGTGTGATTCATTGCAGTGCTAGTGCTCTTTGCCTTAGGTAATGAACTGAACTCTCTGTGCTACTCAGGCCTGCATGCCCTGCAACACAGACCCCTGACAGAGAGTGTGCTGCGTGATTCATTACAGTGCTAGTGCTCTATGCCTTAGGTAATGAACTGAACTCTCTGTGCTACACATGCCTGCGTGCCGTGCAACACAGACCCCTGACAGAGAGAGTGCTGTGTGATTCATTGCTGTGGTGTCCTACAGGGGGGTGGATTGGATCAGAGATCGGTAAAACCATGGAGAGGTACGACCCCACCGACAACAAGTGGGAAATCGTGGGAAGAATGGCCGTGCCCCGCTACTACTTCGGCTGCTGTGAATTACAGGGTAAGGAGTTCAGTGCAAATGTGACAATAGGAATATGGTAATACGCCAACTGACCTGATAACCCACAACCTGTCTAGTTAGTAAATAAACATTTATCTCAAGAACCTTTTCATTGCTACAGACTGCAGTTGCTTGTTTAATCTGGGACACCCTTGCTAACGTGAAGTTTAATCTCAATAGGGTTTTTCTCTGCAATGTATTGCATTTCTGCTAACAGCACTGTATCTATGTGTCTCTATGTGACTGCGAAGGTTTCATCTATGTGATCGGAGGCATTAGCGACGAGGGGATTGAGCTGCGCTCTGCAGAGGTGTACGACCCCATCTCCAAGCGGTGGAGTGCGCTGCCGGTGATGTCCGAGAGGAGAGCGTACGTGGGGGTGGCCAGTCTCAACGACTGCATCTACGCTGTTGGAGGCTGGAACGAGGCTCTGGGCTCCCTTGAAACAGTAGAAAAGTACTCCCCGGAGGAGGTAGTTCAAGCCTCTTTATGGTTACATATATATATTTTTATATCAAGGTAAAAACTGTCAATAATAGCTGAGATCCTGCCCGCAACAATAATGACGCTTACGGGTCTATTTTAATGATCTAAACGGTGGTGGATCTTAATACCACCACTCTGTAACTTTATATGAACCCTACTGTGGCTTTCCCCCAGGGGTGATCTATAGACTTCCTGAGTTTACTATCTGCTTAAAATATTATATTATAGCTCACATGTTTGTATTCCCAGCATCCATTACATATAGTTAAGTGGCAATTGATGATGCTAATCTCAAGGCAGCTGGCACAGAATTGCAAGAGGAAAGAAGCCTGTGAGATGAAAGCTCTACACAACTGATTAGATTTAACATTAAGTGCTTTCACACGCTGAGCAAAGGGAACGAACTGCATTGTGTCTAGTAGAGGTCTACTAGAGTGTATTAGCAGTTTCCCACGGAAAGAGTTTTTAGCGCTGGGGCGATGCAAAAATATTTTTTACCACAATATATTGCTTTTGCCATACGTTACCCAACGTTTGCATGGTACTGGTAACAAACGGTTGCTGCCGCTTTGATCCTACTTCCTTTTGAAATAAACCCAGGCGGATTCTTTCCACAGGAGAAGTGGGTCGAGGTGGCTCCGATGGGCGTGGCCAGGGCCGGAGTCTCAGTCACGGCAGTGAACGGGCTCCTGTACGCGGTGGGAGGGCGGGCGTCCAGCCGCGATTTCTCAGCACCGGTCACCGTGGACTCTGTGGAAATCTACGACCCCCACCTGGACACCTGGACAGAGATCGGGAACATGATAAGCAGCCGCTGTGACGGAGGAGTGGCTGTGCTCTGACCTGTCAGATACTGGGGCTGGAGAGGAACCGATAACCTTGAAAAACACATGCAGCCAGAACCCAGGGCTTATCAGAGGAATCTGATGCTGGTTCTATTGCCAACCAATGCATTCATCTGTGGAGTATCAGTGAGAGTGATACAATGGACTCCTAAAGCATTCCTCAAGACCCTGGGTCCTTGTTGGGTCAAATCCTGGCCTGTGGATGATGTTGCATTGTACAATTCTTACTTGTGTGAGTTTTGTGGTCCATGCCTGAAAGACAAAATCCCAGATCATCTTTTTAATGGACCCAAGATGGGATGGGCTGGATCATAGATTATTCAATGACTGCTAAGAGAGTTCAGGTGCATTGGAGTGAGGCTAGTGTTTGTATAGTGCCAATACACTGTACACTGTTACTGATCTACTGTGAGAATTGAGAAGATTGAGTCACATGGGCTGGTCCATTTCACAAATACAACAAAGGAAGAGAAGTGGCACTGCAACAGATGCTAGCATTGGTCACAATTTGTTCAAAAGTTTGTAATGTAATTTACTACTAAGAATGAACAGAAGTGTGCTGATTGACAGCAAAATGAAAACAATGGGCCATAAAACTTAGTGGGTAGATTCAGTTGAAACGTACAGCAGCACTTGCTTAATCTCTGGCACCATTCCGTTAAAGTTCCAGATATAAAAGGACACCCCCCACACACACACACCCTTGCACCAGCAAGAGTCAAAAATGGTACAATCCATTAGCTCTTAGTATAAAGTAAAACACATGCATATAGTGTGGCATTGGAGTTTGCTTAAATGCTGCTGTATAACAGGGCCCTGATGTGGGTGCTGTGCTTTTCAGTTATGCAGATGCATTTGCTAAGAAACAAGGAAAGAGTGATAAAATGCATTCGTTAGACACTGCCTATCACAGTGGTTAGATATGCACAGAGTTTCTTTTATTGTTTGCTGTGTGATAAATAACTAAACTCATTGTACATGGTACAGGATGTCTATACATTACGTTCAAGCACTGTCCTCTGGGTCACACTGTTGCACATTCATGCCATCTATTCCTAATGTTACCTCCAGCAGCTTGGTCTTGTGAAACCACCAGCAATTACAGTAGAAAAGGTAATTTCTGTATCTGAGGCAGCTGAGGCTGGGCAACAATGCTGTTAATTCACAAAACCTTTAAGCAGTGTTTTCATGACTGCTCTGCAAAGGACTCTTTTTATTGAAATCAAGTTTTCAGATCACAGGAGGACCTGTTTTCAAGTTAAAAACTGTCAAAATGTTTATAAACCCTCTTTAAAAAAATAAAAAATAATAAAATAAACAGTCTAAAATGTTATTTTGTGAAAAGGACCATATATTATGTAAGGAAAAGAAACACTAGGCTGTCCCTCCATTGAGCTGAGCTTGTAGTTGCATGCCTTTGTGTAGCAGGGTCAGCAGTGACATACAGTTTGAAAATTTTACAGTAGCACCCCAAACTTCACTTTGAACCCTAACTTTGTAGTTTATGGCGTGGGAATAACCAACCTTTATTTTTTTATCAGTATTTCCTTATTGACTCCCATCTTTTCACTGAAGGGCCATGCTTGCTTTATGAATACACGTTCTTTAGGGGTGTAAATCAATTTGAGAGTTCTCTCTCAAGTTAGCTTTATTCGATTAAATTGTTTGTCAACCAATTAACGAAATCTAATGTAACAAACATGAAATACAAAAGACATCCTTCTCATGAAATAGCTTAGATCAGCTTAAAAGTGATGAATGCATTTTACTGAAACGGTCGCCTGGTATTTGTAAAGCTCGCCTGGTATTTGTAAAGCTTTATAAAGAGTAATCAAGCTTTCACATTAAAAGCCCAGGTAAGTTAGACCAGAGGTTCCCACACAGGGGGCCACAGCACATACAACATGTTTTCTCCCAAATGACCCAGACAAAGAAATGACACCGAACATAATGAAAGCACTAACAGTTCTGAACAATCTCTCGCACTAAAGGGATCTAAATCAGAACTTCGGGGGGGGGGTCCTCACTCATAGTTTGGGAACCCGAGTTAGACGACACATTGTTATTTTATTTGGGATGGGGGTAAATTCATTACAAACTCATTTAAAAAATGAAAAACAGCATTTCAGGCTCTGTTTACAATGCCCTATTGATTTAAAAAAAACAACATATCATGAGCCCTTGAAGATTTAATAGCCCAACTCGTGCCTGCATGAGATCCTTTCCTGAACACAATACAAAAGTGCTTTATCCTCCAGAGACATCTCATGAGATTTAAAGCACTCTAGCCAATTGGCAGAGGCACATAAGTGATGTGATTAGTGTTGTCTCTGCAGTTCTAAATGATCCAGAGTCTGAACCCTGTAAACATTTAGACATTAAAACGCCTGTCTGCTATACCTACAATATTGTGGGCTGCTTTACTCTGCACATAACAAGACACCTTGTTGGTTATTATCTAAAAAACAGCGTACTCGTATTCTGCAACCGTGTACTTAATGTTTACCATAACAGCAATGTATTGTACTAGACAACTTCAGCATATTACATTTCTAAAGTAAGGTTCTTGGTAGTAAAGTGGGCTCTAATGGGCTTATTAACAAAACATCACGTCCTGTAGACCGCATTAATAATACATGAATACATTTTAAAGTGTGATATTTTAATAAGAAGTACAAAAACACGTTGAGTTTGAGTTATTCACAGTATCTGGCTCATTTTTTTTTTTAAAGCACATTCATGGTTCTGCTATTAAAAGCTTACTGATAACCAGCAATTGCTATGACCAAGTGAATATTTTATATGTTTGAAATGCAAAACGTCACTTGTTTGAAATAATACAAGTAAATCTTTTTCATTACTTGGGCTTTGTGTCTTCTGTGTTTCAAAAGCAGAGGCAGCTGTTGTTAATGCAGTCATGCTTACTCCTGCACTTGCACATAAAGAATATAACTGCATAAAGTGTGACTTGCATACTGGCCCCCAATCACTCTTCTCCAGCAGGGGATGATAAAACATTATAGTGCCAGTAGATGCATTGCAACCCCAAGCATTTCCAGGTGTCCTGTGGTTTTATAAATATGTCAATCCCTGAACTAAATCACTTCAAGGAAAATCATACTGGAGGTTTTCCTGGTAACAAATACATTTCAATAAATTAATGAGCTCAATATTTTTTTTTTATTTCTCCTATAAAAAGAAAATGCTACAGGGCTATATCAATATCTTTATTTTCACAAAATTGACACAAGACCCATTGGCTTTTGTTGTACTGTACTGTACTTACCTGAGACCTACAAACAATTATCAGTTGTTTTTCTGAAAGATTTGTGAAAGTTGTTTTTCAGGGTACACCTTTTTAATGATTAGAGTCGCCACCAGCGAAAAGGTAGCTACCAAGGTGAGGATGGTCCCTTTTAGTTGCATTAAAATGACACATGGTTCCGCAGGATCCAAGCCATTACAAAAACATAAAAACATATATATATATATAAAACCGTTAATACAATACCTGTTATTCCAGCAAAAACATAAAACTGAAAATATTACATTCGGGAGTTTAAAGGATCATTCTCAGTCTCGCTTTCAAGTTGTAGGTGTGCAAGCATACAAGCTCCGGTCACAAACGGCAATGCAAGCATTTTGGTTGCCCTCCTGGGAAATTCTGGAAAATTCTCTCTGAAACTGTCTAGACTAGACGTTTCACGAGCTCTCTGCCCATGCGCGCTGTTTAAGATGTTCAATATAAACTGCATATTTCAATAAATTAAAAAGAAACGTGCAGATTGGGCTGCGCTGGAGTCAGAAGTGAGAAACGTTTAATTGAAAAGTGTAAGGTGTTTGTGGTCACCACCGTGCGGTTCTACAGTTAACAGCACTTGAGACTCAACGTGCCTTCTTTAATTGTGGCAAACAACAGGTAATTAAACTTGTCAGATTTGACAATATTTCTTCAAGCAATATGTATCCTAACTAGTGTGTTCGCCACAGGACATATCGCATATTACTAATATTACGCATAGGGGGTTGTGTGGTCCAGTGGTTAAAGAAAAGGGCTTGTAACCAGGAGGTCCCCGGTTCAAATCCCACCTCATCCACTCATTCATTGTGTGACCCTGAGCAAGTCACTTCATCTCCTTGTGCTCCGTCTTTCGGGTGAGATGTAGTTGTAAGTGACTCTGGAGCTGATGCAAAGTTCACACACCCTAGTCTCTCTAAGTCGCCTTGGATAAAGGTGTCTGCTAAATAAACAAATAATAATAATTACTAAACGCAAATAAATAAATAAACACAACTCAGTAATTTAAATTGTAAAGTGATTAGAGCAGTAATCGGATATGATTTGAGGAGCACACAGGTCAGGTAAAACACATGACCATTCACACGTGTATCAGTTTCTAAATGTACAGTACATATTCTCTATATATGTACCATTGTGAGCAAATTGCTGTAAAGTTTATTATTATTATTATTATTATTATTATTATTATTATTATTATTATTATTATTATTATTATTATTATTATTATTATTATTATTATTATCACTCAAACAACAACGAATTCCAATCATTACAAATTTAATGTTCAGTATCATTTCATTTCAATATATGCAATCATAAAATCTATTTTAAAAAACCTAAAAAAAAACTAAAAAAAACTACTAACAAACCAATAAAGAGAATAGATAGATAGATAGATAGATAGATAGATAGATAGATAGATGTGACTCCGTACTAACTCAGCCATAAGAATGTTTTAACCGTTTTTCAATATTATTATTATTATTATTATTATTATTATTATTATTATTATTATGAGCGCATAATGGTGACAGCGCTGAAGACTAGTACAGTACTTGCGGGGGGCGGGTGCAGGTCACGTGACTCTCACAGGCACTATCATCTCTGAGTTCGATTGGTACTTCCTGAGAACGAGAGAGTAGAGTGTCAGAAAAAGAACAGACCAGACCAGACGAGACGCGACGCAGAGCGATCGAGCGAGTCAGACAGAGAGGAGAGGCAGCGGCAGAGCTACACAGGAACGAGCGCGACTGGCAGCACCCTGGACGCTGACCAAAACAATACAGAAATAGGAAGCCAAAGCGTGGGGGGGGTGGGACAATACAAACTGGGGAAGAGACGCGAGCACGGTGTGTAACACATATCACAATATAGAACTGCAAACGAGACAGGGGGAAAGAAAGCGCAGTCGATTAAAACGGCGCTGAGGAATAAGAGAGGTATGTGTACTACTAGTAGTAATATGTGCAGCAAGATATTTATCCTCGGAGAGTGGGCAGGGCAGCCATTTTGGAGCAGGTCGGTTATTATTAGTAGGATGGGGGTCAGAAACATTTGTTTACTTCAAGTGTGTACGACGCCAGAGCAAAGCGGGTGTTTGTTATTCCTCTTGAGGGGTCTAGATGCAATGTCTGTAATGAGGCTCACCCCCCGCAACTGGCGTTTTGCAGTAGCGATGATGTTGTTAAGGGATTTGTTTAAACACAGAGTGAATGGCCTAAAAAATAATAACTTGAGGCTGAATACTTACTTTATTGAAGCTTTTTATTTTAATGTGTACTTTATTCAGATTCGTGTGATTGATTAAACACAGCATTTGCTTCCTCGTTGGCTGCCTAATTCATCTGTATTTATATACAGTTTTTTTTTTTTACAGTGTAACATTAAATTACCTTGTAATATTTAGAATAAATACAACGCAACACTGCTATGGTATGGATTGATATTTTTTGGAACATTTTGAAAGACATACTGTACCGTTTTAAATGAAGTTGAATTATTATGACACATATAGTTGGTTGTGTAAGATTGTCAAGATGACAGTTTGCTGCAAACGTTGGCCCATTTAGATTTTTGTGCATGTTTTGTTTTACTTTAAATGACAAGTAAGACTTTGACCGAGACTATAGACCGCTTGCTTGTCGCAGGAACATATTTATATATGGATTTATTTTATTTTTTCAGTTGACATTGAGAGTTTTCGGTTAATGTCTTTGCATTCTATTTTTTGTTGGTGGTCCCTAGGATTGTTTTTAGTAAGATGAGTAAGTCCATGTGCTTCAGCTGCATGCAAATGATGGGGTAAAGTGCAGAATAGTTAAGTCATAATGCCCCATGTAGATTTTAAAACACTGTAGTTTACACATTTACTCTATAAACCCGTGCTTAAAATATATCAGATAAATACGTGCTTACACTAGCAATCTGAAAAAAAAGACATTGAGGGGAAAAGGTGAAAACTGTTGAGTGCAAGTTGATTGAATATGTCCAGTTGGGTGATTGTTTTCATTAGTAGCAGTTTTAGCCTGATTGTGGCATTTGTGACAACAAGATGAACCATAATAATACATGCTTTATTTTAATTTATTTTTTGCATCAGAGAGAGGCTACTAGACTATCATACTTCGATGGCAAGGGTGGAGAACACAATTGTTTAAACGTTGTGTTTGTTTCCTATTAAACAGAGCATTAGCCATGAATTTGTAATAAATAGTATTGCTCCTGTAGAAAACATTCCACTCGCTGTTAAGTAAGCTGTAATATCTGAAATGAAAGAAAGCACCAGAAAATCAACCCAGTGTTGAGGTGGTTTCCTAATTTGATGTATTGTGGGTGCTGTCTTCGGGGAATTTAGCTTTGGGTTTCTGGAAGTCCTTAACCATTAAGTACCTTGTCTCTCAAGATAAGTGGAGAAATATAACCTGTTTAAACAATACAAAGTACAACAAATAAATCGATGATAAAGTTGATGCAGGTCTTGCAGTGCGGGCTCTTCCGATTCTCTAAGCCGTTCATCACCTGTAGGGTATGTACTGTAGTGGAGCACGTTCCACCACTATCATTTAGGGTAGCTCGTGAGTGCTGGACCAAAGGCAGAATGAAACCTTCTCCTGTATGTTGCATATGTAACCATTTTAACTTGAGTAACAGTTGTGATTGTACAGTGTTACTGTATAGGTTTTACCATGTGCACACTTGTTTCAGGTAAATGCAGCTTTTTTTCTGTTTGTTTTCAGGTAATAAGAGCGAGGTGAAGAGCGTAACTTTGGACAGGCTCCTGAACTTCAGTGAGGAAAAAAAGAAGACGCTTTGGTTGCCATTTAGCTGAGTTTCATAACCGTTTCTAACAGCTGAAAAGAGCAGTACAAGTTTTACATAACCGTTGTTCTCAACCGTACACTGCTGCTTTTATAAAGCAGATCTTTTTAATTAATACGACCTAAACTGTAACAACTGTTTTACACCATTTGTTAAATAATTTAATGCTTGTGCTGTACTCCCAAGAGGCAGCACTGAGTAATATATTTTTAATGCATTGGAAGGTTGGTTTATAAAATCTTAACTTAGGCTCTTGGTGTGGGGGAGGAAATGAGTGAGTGAGCTAATTAGTCTTAAAGTCCAGCTTTTGATTGCAATTAACCCCCAGTTTAATATAACAATGCTAACAGTTTGATAGAAACAAAAAGTGACGACGGCATTTATTTTTTTGAAAATGTACTAGCGAAGGAAGCAAAACATGTTGGACATGTTCTAGCAAATCTGCATTTTATTCTCTCGTACCAAGTTTAGAATGCAAGGCATATAATTAAAAGTGTAAAAACTTGGCCGGTGCTGCTGCCAAGTAGTGTAATGTGAGTTGACAATCAGCATTGTGGAATTTCTTTTCCCCCTTTTTGCTACAAAACTAGTTTAATGAGGTGAACAGAGGTTTCCATAAAGCAGTGCTCTGGTTTCCGTCTGTATTATTATTTTTTTTTTCTGTACGTGTGAGTTGAAAGAGTATAAAATGAGTAGGTGAGGGAGCAGCAGGGAGAAAGAGCTGGCACCAAGTGCTGCTTCTGGTGCTTCGGGATAACCAGCGACCGTCCTGGGAGCTGTACCTGCATTGCACACCCGCTACGTCACCCACAGACGCTCAGCAACACCTATCAGCCATCCGGAAGACAGAGCGAGAGGGTGCTGGACTACAGAGCCCCAACTCTGGGTGAGCAATGGGTCTTCTCGCTCTCACTTGCTCTCTCTCTCTCTCTCTCTCTCTCTCTCTCTCTCTCTTTCCCTTTCTTTCTGCGTTTCTTTCTTCATTGTGCTTTATTTAATTGTTACCATGAATACGCTGTGCTGATGAAGGCTGTAAACAACACTTTCGTCTGCTTGACTTTGTTTTACTCCAGAATGTACGATTGAGTATCTACGGCTGGTTCCACCAACCCTGACTAATATAGTAGTCCCAAGGCTACTAGGCTAATCAGGGTCTGTGAAACCAGCCGAGAGAAAACCGAGATCAGTTTCAAGTGGGTCTTTAAATGAAGTCTTTGTGCACCTTTCACATGGGGTTGTAAAACTGACAGGGCAGGATGGGAACCCCCACATCTTGTCTTCAGCAGAGTTCTGTACAACACCTTTTAATCAATGATTATGTATTTCATCACTCACCATAGATCCTGGCCATGAGGTTTGATGCCTCACTCCACTGACTGGAGATACTGGACCTAAATGGCGCAGCATGACTTTGTTCCTGCCTGGCTTAACTTCTCTACACCTCAGCCTGCCAAGGTACAGTAAGTCAGAAGCCAGGTTTAACGAGTTTATTGGTGCTTTAACTGGAGGTATGATTTGCAGATCCGGAATGAGCTAAAGAAAACCAAACAAACAAGTCAGTGCTGCTTTGAGAGAACTGTGCAGCTGTCCAAGGTACTGCCATCACTGCCAGTCTTTGAGATTCCCACTTCAGTACTGAATTGCAAATGTAGTTCATGTAAAATGCCCACCACACTGGATCCTCTTACTTGCAGACTTACAGTAGTTTAAGTCTGTGATACACTCATATTTTGTGAATTGATCTCTTGAAACGTAACAAGTGCTTTGAATTTTTTGCAGTATCGATCACAGACTGCATTGCAATGTGACCAAAACGAAAAACTTTTTTTTGTTGATAAAATGTTATTTTGAAACATGAGGATGGCTCCTGCTTTGTGTCAACACTTCACCCTTTCAGGTTTATAGTTTATCAACAAATAAGAGAAGAAACAAAAACAAACAGCTGTCACTAAAGAAAGGTTGTGGGCTTTTCTCCTTGGGTTACCCTTTTATTTGTTGTTGGTCGAATTGCTGGTTGTTAAGTTACTGTGTACAGTATAGCAGTGTGAATGTGTAGCTTGTGATGACTTTCCCCCGCTCCCTAACACCCTCTGTAATTGATAGGCTTGTGTCTACAGTCGCATTACAGGGATGGAAATAAGACTCCCATTGCATAGCAATTTGATCCATTCCTGGTTTAATAAGACACCCCTGAGCATGTTACTTGTATGCTGTGGCTAACCAGCTCATAGTAAAACCTGGAATGGGTAAAACTGCTATGCAATAGGAGTCTTATTTCCATCCCTGAATCATTTACTTTTTTGTTTTAGTTTTTTGTCTCATTACTGCTGGCAAGGATTTGTCTGTGGAGCACAGCGCATGAAAAAGTATGTGCTGTACACAAGCCATTAGTGTCTTAACTTTTTTCTTGTTCTTTTTCCTCCACAGTCCCCTGCACCCATGCTTGAGAAACATGGAGAGCACTTTTCCAGAGGAGAGGGCCGGTTTGGAGTAAGCCGCAGGCGACACAACTCTTCCGACGGATTCTTTAACAACGGCCCTCTTCACACCGCTGGGGGTGGGTCTGATGACATTTCAGAACATCGCTGCTTGTACAGTTATTTCACGTGGAAGTCATTCCAGGCTTTAAGTGCTTATTTAGGCACACCAGAGCTCTCATACGCTTAAATGATCAGACAGATTGGATGTCTGGGGGGAGATCAACTCCTAGTTCTGCATCATTGGATTCCCACACCCTGGTAACTGTTAACAGAACATGTTGTGTTGGCGTGTTTTCAATGATCTCCCATGTGAGGACACAAAGTATTGCGAAATGTATCTTATATATATATATATATATAAAAAAATATTGCAAACACCTGTGTAAGGCTTTGCAAATTTCATGTATTCTGCATTCATGGAGGTTGGTATAAAACGCCCAAGAAAGATCTTAAAGTGTGTAACAGCATTATTTATTTATTTTATTTGTTTATCAGATGGCTGGCATCAACCTTCCCTTCTGCGACATGATTCGGTGGACTCTGGTGTGTCGAAAGGCCCCCACGCTGGGCTCATCAGTAACCAGGGCTGGAAGGAGAACTCCAGCTGGCACAGCGCGCCGCGGGGCACTGAGGCAGTGAACCACCACCATCACCACCGCCACCGCGCCCCACACCGGCACTGGAATGGCAGCGTGCACCCCCGCAAGGGACCCGCCTTCCAGGCGAAGCAGGCTGCCCAGGCCAGGGAGGAGAAGGGCCCCAAGGGGGGGAAGCTGAAGTTCGTGGAAGAGGATTTTGTAAGGATGAGAATTTTTCTTGAGGTGGAGGACTGGGGTAAAGCTTGACTGACAGGAATGTGTGTTTTGGAAGGAGAATGAGCGATCGTAGGGTTAGTGGTGGGGTAGTGGAAGCCACTCATACATGTGCATGTATCGCTTAAGGGTTTTGAGTATATCCCCTTGGTTTGAGCATTCTTTAGCTGAAGGTAAGAGTGTCAGTGATCTTGGGATGCAAAGCCAGTCCCTAGGAGTGTATGTCATGCTTAGGGCGCTTCGTTTTCTGTGTTTATTTCTCATCACGGTTTGAGCCGACTCCGTTCAGTTAAACTCTTGGAAAAGTGTTGATTGTGAAACTAGTTCACTTTTGTTTTTTCTCCCGTAACTTGATTGAGACTATGATTCTGTTAAAATTAAAAATTAAAATAAAAAAAGGCAGCTCCTTATTTTTAATTCAAACCGAACGCAAACAGCGAGTTGTTCAATTAAATGGATTTAATTAAATGGCGATTAAGAGGAAACTATTCGCAAAACAGGTTATGACGTGTTTGCAACAAGTCATTAAGATTTTTAATCCGGGAAAAGCAATTTAACTGACCTCGCTTTTTGTGTTAGGTTTGAATTACGTAAGGAGCAGCCTTTTTTTTAAATTAATTTAAGAGTAAAAACTTTTCCAAGAGTTTAATTGAGAAATGGAGTCGGCTCAATATAACTATAAAGGGACAACACGTGACGAAAAATAAAAAACGAAAATGAAGAGCCTAGTCCTGCTACATCAACTTTGTTAAAGCTCCTGTCTGCAGTACCTATTGTGTCCACTATGTGTAGCCACAGCTGTGTCCATTGCAGTGCACTGTGGAGCTAAAATAGATAGCCACAGTATATTTCTTTTAAAAAGCAGAGCAGAGATAAAACCAATGCAGTTTTCTTATAACAGACTTTTAAGTTTAATTCACATGTTTAATGTTGTGTTTTTTTTATATAAACAGCCATCCCTAAATCCAGAAGCAGGAAAGCAAACCAACCAGAGCAGACCTCTGGGGACCCCAGCCGGAGTGTGGGGTAAATGCTTTGAAATACTGTCCAGATTCATAAAATAAATACACAAACTGTCTGTTTTGTGTTTTTTTTTAATTTGCACCTATTAAACTGCCGATTTGCATACTGAAATCTTTCTTCATTTATTTTAATATGAAGAGAACCCTCCGAGTGCCAAGCAGAGCGTTTCCAAGATGCTGGTCATCAAGAAGGTTTCGAAAGACGACCCCTCTGCTGCTTTCTGTGCAGGGTTTGCAATCACAGGACCCCTCCCTGCAAACGGAAACAAAGCCCACGTCACCGGACCCAGCGTTTACAAAAACCTGGTGCCCAAACCAGCAGCTCCCCCGACAAAGGTGCGTGTGTGTGTGTGTGTGTGTGAAGGATTTTTAAAAATGATTTAATAGAGAATGCTGACTGTGTTCCCTGAATGGCTCACCTGGTAAAGACTTGCCTCCAACTCTGCAAAGTTGCCCATCTTTGTAGGGTGTGTGGGTCAGGTATTTCACTATTTATTTATTTATTTATTTATTTATTTTGGGGGGTTTTTTAAAGGGAAAATTTGGGAAGTTCCAGAATGAGAGATAGCAAAATATGTTTGTTCTTTTAACCAGCTGCAAGGACATGAGGGTGGCTCTGTTGTTTTTGTAATATGTTTAAGATTTATTTCAGGCCATGAGTAGCTTAGCGGGATTTTCTTTTTTAAATTATATATTCTTCATGGTCTTGCAAAAAAATTATTTTCTTTCTTCTTTTTTTTTCTTAATTCCTGCTGCAGGCCGGTCCATGGAAACCCAATGGAAGGGAAATTAAATCCGGTTTACATTTCTCAGGCCGGGACTCCGCCTTCACCAGCCCCGTATCCGTGACCAAACCTCTGGCTCAAATGAGCAACTCGAGTCACACACCCCTGAAGGAGGTATGAGTCCAGTGCAGGCATTGCCCTGAGGGGCCCTGCTGTTTCCAGCCAATCAGATTCATCCAGACAAACTGATCAGGAGCAGGGGATGCAATAGGAAGTTTCTCTTACTATATTGAATTGATGCTCAATATAATCAAGGAGAGTGGCTTATTGAAAACCCCGGATTGACTCCATGCTGTTTGTCCTAAATGATGCCCTGAAACGTTAACCCTTTATAATGAAACTGTGCGATGGATATTTTTTTGTGCTTCATATACTTTCAAGGCAGCACCAAACAAAGTATAACCCCTCTGGTCACTGCATGTGTAATTTATAAAGCACATGTGGGTTTTTTGGGCAGGGCAACTTCTCACAGCCCATAGAGTAAACAGTTTGTAAAGATTTTTAAAAAATTGAATACAAAAATTGGTGACTAACAGGGATAAATTGGGACTTTTGCTTTCTGCTTATCAAAAATACAAGAAACTCAAGAAGGCAATTATTTCAGGGGTGGAAATAAGGCTTCCATTGCATAGTGGTTTCATCCACTCCTGGTTTTACTGGGAGTTTAATAAGACGCACCTGAGCTTGTTACCTATACACTGTGGCTAATCAAGCTCACAGTAAAACATGGAATGGGTGAAACTGCAATGCAAAAGGAGTCTTATTTCCATCCCTGTATTTATTTATTTGACCTCTCTCTCTCTCTCGCTGTTCTTCTGACCTGAGGGTTTGCACCTTGTTTTTGTAGACTCCCTCCAGCACCACCCCTCCAATGGACATCACCCCCCCTCGCCTGGTGAAGCTGATGCGCCGCAGCACTGACAGGAAGAGCGAGTTTCTGAAGGCTCTGAAGGACGAGAGGAATGGGGGTGTCTCTGCCTGCCAGAGCCCCTCCGCCCAGGAGGAAGTGAGTCTCTCATGTATGCTTTAAGGGTGACAACGGTTCAAGTGAGGGCGAGCTTTTAGTTTCGTCATCGCAGACACTAGTATTCTCATACAGCGACCTTTTTTGCAAAGTTTCATTGGTCAATCCTTTCTGGTGTTGGATCATTTGAAATGTTTTGCTTTTTAGATAATTTGCTTCCTTACCTGCTGTTCGGGCCACTTTTAATTGTGGATGTTAGTTGTATCCCTCCCTCCCCAAACAATCTAAAATACATATTTTCATTTTCAGGGTGAAAGTAGTACACCTGAACCAAAAGAATATGGTGAAGGAAATTGCCATCAGAACGGTCTTTCTCTCTCGCTCAGCGACTCAGACACTGACCACCTGTCTAGCTCTTTGGAAGCAGAGCATAGGTAACAAACTCAAAATATCTTCCCCACTGTCTCACTGGTGCATTAGAAACACACGCGTACATGAAGCAAATGCAAAAACAGATTTTCAGAGAGGAGTAAAATACAATTTAGCAGCATGAAACTAGCAAGAAATTACTTCCTCCAACTAATTTGGTTGTTGCTATATATATATTTTTTTTAAATAATGTTAATGTTTTATTTCATTTCACCTATTTCCACCTTTCCTTCCAAATAGGGTCCATTGTGGTTTTAAGTAAACTTATGGCATTTCAGTTTTTTACATTATCTGAATTATTTTTTGTAGATTCATTGGCAGTGTATGGGGAAACAAATATATATTTTTAGGAGTTAAAAGGATAGATTGTGAGGAGCTAGATCAGATGTTGAAGATGGCACGTATAGTCTGATCTGAGCCTGTCTGTCTTCAGTGGAATACTTTATTGATGCAGGAAAAGATTGATGTATCTATGGAAGGGTTTAGCAAGGGTCACTCCACTGCTTTGGCTGGATATTCTCTGAACAGCTCACGCATTTTAAATAGTCTTTGTTTTTGTTTTTTCACTCGAGGTTGTTGAAAGCCATGGGGTGGCAGGAGCACCCAGAAAACGATGAGAACTGTCTGCCGCTGACTGAGGAAGAGCTGAAAGAATTTCAGGCTAAAACTGAGCAGGTATGATGCAGCTTTCATTGAGTGTGTCCCAAGAGGGGAGCTTGCTTATATGCTTCTTGTAAGCCCACCACCCACCGCCACTGGACCTGCTGCCAAAATCTCATAACCCATTTCAGATGCTGACTTGATATCTTTTGTGTTCTGCACAATCTACTGTAACGCTCCACTTTGACCTATGACCTCAGACGTGTGTGTTTGGTTTTCCGGATGATGTTGACCCCATTGGATCCTTGCTGCGGAACTGAAAGCCCTCGTGTCTGTGTAGCATGTTTGCCGTGAATAATAATAATACTGTCTAAAAAGGATGATCAACTGAGAACTGTATTCTTTTAAATGTATTTCAGCTGAAGAAAAATAGCTTTGGAAAGAATGGACTCCTATTGAAGAACAGCAGTGCTTTTCAGCTTGGTCACTGGAGAAGCCCATTGGAACTGGAAGAGGGCTCCGAGACAGAAACCAGCAGCAGCAGCGAGACCTCAGCCGACGAAACCTAATGTGGCTTTCACCTTTGTTTAGTCTTTTTTTTTCATGCACAAGGGAAAGTAATCTTGGCTTGTGAAGCTTTTTTTTTTCTTTAATTGTAATTTTGCCCCAGTTTTAGGCTTTACTGAAACTCCTTTTAATATTTAGGAAAAGGGCAATGCACACTGGAATTTTTTTTTTATTATTATTTTTTTCAAAACCAAAACTAAGAAGAATGGAAATACTGAAACTTTGCAAAACCGTCTGAATCAATTTTTACAAGTAACTTGTCGAGTTAGCAGTGTGCTGAAAAAATCAACGTGGATAATGAATGTTGATGTTATTGTGTTTTAAATACTGCTAATAACCAGATTCAACATTGCTTTTTGAATAATTTTTTTGAAATTGTTTTTGCTGGAAGTTTAAAGGCTTTGTTACTAAATAAGAGCTTCTTTTTTTTTTTTTGGTACCGCTGTAAATTTCTCAAATAGGCTCCTCCCTTTCTGTTTTTTTTTTTTTTTGCACGTTCTTGTTCCTGCAGCCTTGATATTCAGGGTGGATTGTAAAATACGATAAAATAAAATTTTGTGAGTTTTCAAAGATTAAGATTATTTTGATAACGTTATTTACAGATTTGAAAAGATAAAGGCTTGTCACGTATGGAGTTATCTGTACGAGGAGTAGAACAAAAGAAAACTACTGCATCGAGGAAACAAAAAAAAAAAACTTGGAATAAATATTTTGCATCAGTTTGCCAATAATCTGCATTTGTGGTTGTGTGTACTTTATTTACTAAATTTTGGGCTTGCCCGTGTGTTAGTCATGGTCTGATTTAATTGGGGCGCGAGGCTGTACCCTCAACCCTATTGGCATTCATCTACAGAAGACCTAGTTCTGCACATGTGATGGCCTTTTCTTTCATTATTATTATTATTATTATTATTATTATTATTATTATTATTATTATTATTGCTATTTGTTTTGAGTTTTGCTAAATGTTAAGCTTGAGGTCCATGTCAATGGTCATAAGGTTGCAATTACCTCATCAGAAAATTACCAACACACAACCTTGGAGATGCACCTGAATGGGTATAGCCTGAAGAGCAGAATAATCCTTCATGCAAATAGTTTTATAATGAACCCAAGGCCTGAAAAAAGTAAAGGAGCTGTAAATGCATTAAAATAAAATCTACATGTATATTAATTGACATACAATCACAGCTGCACCTGTAGAAAGCAAGACCATTGCTAACTTGCATTCTAGTCATGCTAGACTAGTCCAGCGGTTCCTACTAGACTAGGGAGAGGTCGCCAGGTGAGGCTCACCCCGACGCATAGGAGGACCCTTCTACCAGCGCTCTAAAACACCCAGCTCATAATCACTGTGTTAAAGCGCTAGGCTCTATTGTGGTACACAGATCTGTGTGTTCGACGTGGTGTATTTACCTACGCATGCATTACTCCATGTACCCTGCAGGGGTCAGTCTTGTGCGGATTTCTTTTGCACCTGTGCCACAATCGGTGTCACAGTGGGGGTACGCTTATTGAATGGTGTTGTATTACAGTAAAGTTTTCCATTTTCATGTGCCTATTCTTTGATTTAATGTTGTATTTAGCTTCCTTTTAGCAGTCTGCCTGAAAAAAAATGGCAGTCACATGGGAGTAGCAAAATGGTTTAAAACAGGTATGCTCGCTGCACATTATGCTTAAGAAACAGAACTAGCAGATCGCAAATCTGCATACGTTTCTGCAGCGACAGATTGTGACAGATTTTAGCATTTCAGTTTAAAAAAAAAAAAAAAACGTATCCAAAGTTCCTGCTGACCAGCTACATGTTAGAGGAATTACTACAATGCAGTACTTACCGTCTTCTTACTGCGCACTCAGCAGCAGGTATATACAGTGGTTTACAGCAAACTGATTCATTTAGGGTGTAGAAAACGTGAGAACTTTACAGATTTTTAATGCACCTATTTGTATTTATTTATGTTTTAAATTTCGTGGACCCGTTTAACCAGCTCCTCCTCAGCAAGTCATCTGAACCGGTACGAACCAGCTGCAATTCCGTGATATGCGTGTAGAAACTGTGAGAGAGACCGTTTGTTTACTGTTTGTTTAACTTTCGGAAGCAACACCGCAGTCCGTGTTAGCTTGCACAGAGCTGACTGCTCGCCCAGCCCCTCAACGCAAACATCACGGGAGAGAGTGAAGCAGGTTGTTCCCATGACAACCAGACGTGTTGTGGCATATGCTGTAAGACTGTATAACTGTAAGGAAACTCTGTGAAGTGCAGTAGCCTACACAAACGGTGAAAAATAACAAGGTAAAGTAATCCAACTTCTAGTAATCATTTCTAGTATAAAGAGCTGCGTGTGCGTGTGTTACTGGTAAGTGGCGGTTCTGTTTTTTTTTTTCAGTTAACCATTTGGCATGTGTAGCGCATCAAAGAATATAATAGAATGTAGAATTTAGCAGCTGGTTAGTTTAATTTGCCACCCCGCCGTTTGCACAACATTATTCTTTGCTATTGTTATTTGTATTGTCTTGTAGATGAATTTAAAAAAAAAACAAAGTGAAAATTTTCTTTTTTTTTCGTATCTTATCTCATAACATTAGGCAACCCGCGAAAAGTTCAAACAAAATATTTAAACTTTCCTTGTGTGGTTAAAGTTGAGTTTCAGTATTGTGTCCTTCATCAGCAGTGTAAAGCACACTGGTTTCATCTCCTGTTCCTCAGAATTTACACACCTGTGCTTCTGTTAATACGGGCCATGGCATGCCGGTGGCATCATTGAATATACAAGTCCTGGTTTTGTTTCAAGGATCACAGTGTCGCACAGAAAGTCACTTGACATTTACAAAGTAATTCTGCCAAGATCCGCATATGCACAGCCTCAAATTCTGAAATGATGACAGTGTTATGAGTGTCCAGGAGTCGAGTCCAGGAGCTGCGCTTGTCATAACTACATTTCACACAGGCTAGTGCCTTTAGAGAAGTGAGAGCCAATTGCATGATTGCAAACGTCCTATACAGATAGGACTCATCGTGGCCACGCTGTTGCCTTGCAGATCCACAGGAGCACGCAGTGGGATCAAGTTTGAATGACTGAACTGGGGGGGTTCCGCTGCCGGAACTGCAACATGACGTTCCGTTCTAGAAGCCTGCTGGATAAACACAAGGAGAACTTCTGCATCGGCAGCGAGATCGGGGACCCCTTTGCCCTGAACCAGAGGTTCACAGAGTCCTGGGACCTGGGCGGTGGATACAGCAGCTCCTGGAGAGGAGGGGGACCCAAGAGAACCCACACGCCGGATTTCGTTATGGTAATTGCGTACTTACAGTAGTACCTAGTCACACTGCAGAAAGCAGCTTCACACATATAGGAGTCAGCACCCTGGATGAGGGGAAATGTATCCTTAAGTGTAATACTTTAGGTGTTGTATGCAACCAGCCCCTGAAATATAATAAAGGAGTTGTATGCAGAATATGTCAAGCAGTAAAATGTTTATAATGTTGTCAAATGACTCTCTCCTCACTACCTGAGCAGTGACCTTTAAGGGATTCAATAGGGAGCAATTCAATACTCTTCAATTAAAGTATTCACTTCTATATACAAGGGCCCACATACAGTGCAGTTTGCGTATGAAGGCAGGTAGCAGGTGAGCTTGCTTCTCCATGGTAACTGCAGTTATCACAACCCATTGAACGAGGTGCCTCTGTGTGTAAACAGATAGCTGTCCCATGCAGAGTGTACGAGGTGCCTCTGTGTGTAAACAGATAGCTGTCCCATGCAGAGTGTATGAGGTGCCTCTGTGTGTAAACAGATAGCTGTCCCATGCAGAGTGTATGAGGTGCCTCTGTGTGTAAACAGATAGCTGTCCCATGCAGAGTGTATGAGGTGCTGTGTGTGTAAACAGATAGCTGTCCCATGCAGAGTGTATGAGGTGCTGTGTGTGTAAACAGATAGCTGTCCCATGCAGAGTGTACGAGGTGCCTCTGTGTGTAAACAGATAGCTGTCCCATGCAGAGTGTACGAGGTGCCTCTGTGTGTAAACAGATAGCTGTCCCATGCAGAGTGCACGAGGTGCTGCGTGTGTAAACAGATAGCTGTCCCATGCAGAGTGTACGAGGTGCTGTGTGTGTAAACAGATAGCTGTCCCATGCAGAGTGTATGAGGTGCTGTGTGTGTAAACAGATAGCTGTCCCATGCAGAGTGTATGAGGTGCCTCTGTGTGTAAACAGATAGCTGTCCCATGCAGAGTGTATGAGGTGCTGTGTGTGTAAACAGATAGCTGTCCCATGCAGAGTGTATGAGGTGCTGTGTGTGTAAACAGATAGCTGTCCCATGCAGAGTGTATGAGGTGCTGTGTGTGTAAACAGATAGCTGTCCCATGCAGAGTGTATGAGGTGCCTCTGTGTGTAAACAGATAGCTGTCCCATGCAGAGTGCACGAGGTGCTGTGTGTGTAAACAGATAGCTGTCCCATGCAGAGTGTACGAGGTGCCTCTGTGTGTAAACAGATAGCTGTCCCATGCAGAGTGTATGAGGTGCCTCTGTGTGTAAACAGATAGCTGTCCCATGCAGAGTGTATGAGGTGCTGTGTGTGTAAACAGATAGCTGTCCCATGCAGAGTGTATGAGGTGCTGTGTGTGTAAACAGATAGCTGTCCCATGCAGAGTGTACGAGGTGCTGTGTGTGAGTGTTGCTAGGACAGTGATTGCGGGCTGCCGTTTGTTTTGTGAGTAAACAATGGTAACCACCACCCTGACTCTTAGCATTATTATTGATTTCTTAGCAGACGCCCTTATCCAGGGCGACTTACAATTGTTGCAAGATATCACATTATTTTTGACATACACTTACCCATTTATACAGTTGGGTTTTTACTGGAGCAATCTAGATTCAAGACAGACAGACACGTAGACAGACATATAGATAGATAGATAGATAGATAGATAGATAGATAGATAGATAGATAGATAGATAGATAGAGATAGAGAGATAGACAACTAAACAAACACGATGCTGCTCCCACCTGTTGAACTGATTTCCTTTTCAGCTGAGAGAGCAGAAGAACCATCTGCAGAGACACAGCCCTAGTGAAGAGCAGGCCAGCGAGAGAGAACGGGGTGCAGGGAGGGGGTACGGGCTGGAGGGGACCGGCGTCTCAGACAGCCTGGCTCTGAGGAAGCTCACTGACGAGGTACCAGGGGCAGGGGGGGAGCGGGGTGCAGGGAGGGGGTACGGGCTGGAGGGGACCGGCGTCTCAGACAGCCTGGCTCTGAGGAAGCTCACTGACGAGGTACCAGGGGCAGGGGGAGGCAGGGTGCAGGAGGGGGTGCAGGGCTGGAGGGGACCCGGCGTCTCAGACAGCCTGGCTCTGAGGAAGCTCACTGACGAGGTACCAGGGGCAGGGGGGAGCGGGGTGCAGGGAGGGGTGCGGGCTGGAGGGGACCGCGTCTCAGACAGCCTGGCTCTGAGGAAGCTCACTGACGAGGTACCAGGGGCAGGGGGGAGCGGGGTGCAGGGAGGGTGCAGGGCTGGAGGGGACAGCGTCTCAGACAGCCTGGCTCTGAGGAAGCTCACTGACGAGGTACCAGGGGCAGGGGGCGGGGTGCAAGGAGGGGGTACTGGCTGGAGGGGACCGGCGTCTCAGACACACTGTAATATTAGAGACAGGCCTGAGCTGCAGGGTTATTTTGATCCCATGTGAGTGCCGCCTCACTAACCTCCTATCAGCAGCAATCACTTCATTGTGATCCAGGATCTGCTGTGCCCCGGGAAACACACCGACACACACACACACACACAGCAAGAGCAGTCTGATAACTTCATCTCAATTTCATTGCTTTTCAGTTTCACAAGCTTAGAATGTCGATCCAGGAAAGCATGCCTACCTTCCCAGCCTGGGTTCCAGAGGTAAGCATTAACCCCAGACCCTCAGCTCTGCCCACTAGTCCACCCCTAACTCTTAGCATTCAGCTCTAATCCCCAGGCCAGTATGCAGGCCAGTCCTCAGCTCTAATCCCCAGGCCAGTGTGCCAGCCAGTCCTCAGCTCTAAGCTCCAGGGTACATTTCCTCAGTCCTCAGGTTTCACCACTAGACCAGTCTGTTTTATCGCTGGGTCATATAGTCAGTCTAACTGTAACTACACAGTCCAGTCTTCACCTCCAGACCCCTGGGCTGCTCCTCCTCAGTGGTTTCCCTTATTTCCAGGAGGAGACAAGTCCTCGTCTGCACAGGGAGTGGGAGCACAAGGAGCGACTCCGGGAGATAGCGGAGACCCACGGGAGACACCTGGCAGAGATACAGGCACGGAACAGGGACCTGGAGCAAAAGAGAGACGGTACTGGGATACCTGGGAGACTGGGAATGGTGACTCGCTGATAGGGGGATGTGTCTGTATCTATGATGTTGTTTTCGTTCTTCGCTCTGTGTTGGTTCTCTGATGGGTGTTGCTGCTGCAGAGATCCGGCGGAGGCTGTCGGAGCTGGCCACTCAGGACACTGCGACGGGACACATCGAGACCATGCTGCTGGAGATGAGAGCTCAGGAGCAGAGGAACCAGCTGGCCCTGGACGAGCTCCGTGAGCAGATAGAGAGCATGCAGGCAGAGGCAGCGTGAGTGTGGGGGAGAGGGGGAGAGGGGAGAGAGGAAGGGAGAGGGAGGGAGAGGAGGGAGGGGCACAGGGGAAGCTGGAGATGGGGCAAGGATAGAGGGAGAGGGGGCATGGAGAGGGAGAGGGGCAAGGGAGGGGGACAGAGAGAGGGAGAGAGTGAGAGGGGGAATGTGTGCTTGTGAGATGGGGTAAGGGGACAAGGATGATCAGTATCAATTCCAGCAATCACTGCTTCTCTTCTGCAGGAGCAAAGCAGAGCCCGTCACCAGTGGCCTGGCTAACACTGCCCTCCCCGGGGAGAAGAAGGACCTGAGAGTCTCCTTCAACACGATCCCCTTCACCAGCGGGAGCGGCACCCTCTCGTCCGAGATCCGGTACGTGTGTGTGTTCAGAGCTCTGTAGAGTGCTGCCCTGACCCTGTGTGTGTGTGTGTGTGATCAGGAGCTGTGCAGAGTGGCCCCTGATCCCTGTGTGTGTGATCAGGAGCTGTGCAGAGTGGCCCCCTGACCCTGTGTGTGTGATCAGGAGCTGTGCAGAGTGGCCCCCTGACCCTGTGTGTGTGATCAGGAGCTGTGCAGAGTGGCCCCCTGATCCCTGTGTGTGTGATCAGGAGCTGTGCAGAGTGGCCCCCTGACCCTGTGTGTGTGATCAGGAGCTGTGCAGAGTGGCCCCTGATCCCTGTGTGTGATCAGGAGCTGTGCAGAGTGGCCCCCTGACCCTGTGTGTGTGATCAGGAGCTGTGCAGAGTGGCCCCCTGCCCCCTGTGTGTGTGATCAGGAGCTGTGCAGAGTGGCCCCCTGACCCTGTGTGTGTGATCAGGAGCTGTGCAGAGTGGCCCCTGCCCCCTGTGTGTGTGATCAGGAGCTGTGCAGAGTGGCCCCTGCCCCCTGTGTGTGTGATCAGGAGCTGTGCAGAGTGGCCCCTGACCCTGACCCCTGTGTGTTGCGTTGCAGTGCCCTGCGGCTGGCTTACCTCCAGAGTGGAGGGACAGAGCCTGTGATCCTGGCCCAGATGCACGACCTGCAGGTGGAGGCGCACGCCCTGGAGAGACCCCCCCAGAAACCAGAGCCCCGGAACAAGAAGAGAAGTGTGTGCTGCAGTCTGCGTCTGTGTGCCCCTTTCATCTGTAACACAAACACTGAGTCCTAAAATCAGTGCAGTCTGCGTCTGTGTGCCCCTTTCATCTGTAACACAAACACTGAGTCCTAAAATCAGTGCAGTCTGCGTCTGTGTGCCCCTTTCATCTGTAACACAAACACTGAGTCCTAAAATCAGTGCAGTCTGTGTCTCTGTGCCCCTTTCATCTGTAACACAAACACTGAGTCGTAAAATCAGTAGAACAACAAACTAAAGAAATCTAGCATATTTTTTCTATTGCTTTATAATTGCTTATCATTCCTTTACACTCCTGACTCGTGTAAAACCCTATTGTTTCAGCTTCATATGTTGCTGACACAGTCAAAAATACTTGGTAATCATTTTTATTTAAACAGAATAATAATTACTTACTAAGAATTACATAGAGTTAAAGGGAATTACTTTTATTTGACTTTATTTTCTTTTTACTAAATTAACAAACA
This sequence comes from Acipenser oxyrinchus oxyrinchus, assembly GCA_030684275.1. NCBI lineage: Eukaryota > Metazoa > Chordata > Actinopteri > Acipenseriformes > Acipenseridae > Acipenser > Acipenser oxyrinchus. The sequence continues at coordinate 34,421,328 of CM060260.1, forward strand.
TTTCTAAATTGCTTAAAACTCCGGAATTACTGAATTAAGTAAAGCAAATCATTTCTGATTATTTAAAATTACCATACAGTACTTGAAATCACTTTTATATACTATGAATTTGTGAAAACTACAAGTAGTTATTAGTTACTAGTTACTAGTTATTATTATTTCTTTTTTTAATCTATTAATTACTGAGTGTGGAAATGTGTCTCTCAGTGTAACCCTGGTCTGTGCCTCCCCTCCTCTCCCCAGGACCGGAGGCCAGTCACCGGGCTCTGGACACGGAGCTACTGACTGTGGAGATGGAGAACCAACGTCTGGAGGACGAGATCCTGAAACTGCAGCTGCACAGGGAGAAGCGCAAGGGGGAAGAGGGTAGGGCTTTACTGCTTAAGCCAGGGAGAGCCAAGGCAGGGTCCCGGGACACACCCCCCCTGCTCTAACACACTGAGCAGCAAGCGAACAGCAAGCCATCCCATTGAAAGATTCTAGTGCAAATGCTTGTCTCTGTTAGCATTGCTGTACTCACCATGGTGAATCCCATCCATTACCCTTTGGTACTTCCTCCTCAAGCAGTCTGTTTTATCGGTGTGCTTTCATCTGAGTGATGTTTGGAATCATATTTAAATGTGGAGGATCCCTAAGTTTACTGCAGTCTCTGTTTACTTTATGAGCTCTTAAAGACACTTACTGCATGAGAATTTCCATTGTTAATATTACCGACATTATACATCACATATGTTGTTTTACAGTCTACAGTGTACTGCATATTTTGAGGTCTAGCACAATTGTAAAGCACTGTGCAGGCTTTTTCAATTGGGTGTTTTGATGCACTATGATCATGTCGCTGTCTTCCCAGATTCAGCTTATTGCCACTGAGCTGTTTATATATTATTGCACTGTACAGGGCAACCCTAATGGAGTAGTTTAAAAGCATGCATAACTGACACATCACGATGTTCAAAATGATTTCAACAAATTATAACTCGCATTGCTTCTGTATTTAATAAAGCGATTGTTTGAAAGCTGCTGTTTCGCCTCTTCGTTTATCTTATTTGTGCAGTTAGGAGCCTCCTAAAGGGAGTTACGATAATAAATGGAGTACCAGAGAGCCTGTGCCTGGCTCACCCAATAGAGCAGCCTAGCCTTAGAGGAACCGTCTTCAAATCACTTCTCTAAGCCATGTGCAGTCATTACAGATGTGATGCTTGTTGAAATTCATTTTGGATGCTGTGTACTATAATGTCAAGTGCAAATGCTGCATTGTTTTAATTTGGGAGCAGGCAAGGGCTTGAATGAGAGCTCTAGCAGAACATTAGCTTTTGATACAGAGGCAGTGAGTCAGACAGGGTGGGAGAGAATTGCCTTAATGTTGTCAAAACGCAATACAATACAATACAATACAAATTTGCATAAAAAAGCTTGAAATACAGCCTTAATTCCCCCGCCGCTGCAGAAACACCAGCATACGTATCTTCTGAACACTGAAATCAATCTTTACAATGCTGCAGTGAGGCTAAATCGGACAAACGTTTGGACAAGAAGTCTGTCTTTCCTGTTCTGTTGGGTTAACGTACAGTACTTCTCCCCATGGAGCGTCAGTGGAAGTTGTTATTAATAAACAGAGAGCCCTCTCTAACCCCACCCCCACCCTGCCTGCTTTGCTCTTCCAGAGCTCGCGGACTCGGGCCTGCAGGAGATGCAGATGGAGCACATGCAGCAGATGGCTGGGCTGCAGGCTGAGATCGAGATCCTGAAGCAGAATGCAGAGAGGACGAGAGCCCCCGAGGAAGGAGAACACCCCACCCCTTCTCCCACCCCCACCCGCTCTCCCTCCCCCACCCCCTCTACCCTCCCCGGGGATGCACCAGCCAGCCTTCCGACCCGGCGCCATGGTGAGGCCAATGCTAGCATCCCCTCCCCTCCCCTGTTTAACATCCAGAACTATTAAACACTCAAAAGCAATACTTAAAGGAACTGAATAGAGTTAATAACAAACATCCCCACAGTTAAGACTTTGAGAAAGAAGTTGCATTTATATTTCTAGGGTTGGCTGGTATGTAATCTTTGATTCTCGGTGATTCTCTGGACAAGCTAAACGCTTAATAATTGCTGAACATTGTTTCCTTCCTTTACTGCCATACTGTAATTCAGTCATGATCTCCTGGGCTGTGTTGAGTCTCAGGGTGGTCAGCTTGGCTCTCTCTGTCTGTAACGACCCCTCCATACTGTAATTCAGTCATGATCTCCTGGGCTGTGTTGAGTCTCAGGGTGGTCAGCTTGGCTCTCTCTGTCTGTAACGACCCCTCCATACTGTAATTCAGTCATGATCTCCTGGGCTGTGTTGAGTCTCAGGGTGGTCAGCTTGGCTCTCTCTGTCTGTAACGACCCCTCCATACTGTAATTCAGTCATGATCTCCTGGGCTGTGTTGAGTCTCAGGGTGGTCAGCTTGGCTCTCTCTGTCTGTAACGACCCCTCCATACTGTAATTCAGTCATGATCTCCTGGGCTGTGTTGAGTCTCAGGGTGGTCAGCTTGGCTCTCTCTGTCTGTAACGACCCCTCCATACTGTAATTCAGTCATGATCTCCTGGGCTGTGTTGAGTCTTAGGGTGGTCAGCTTGGCTCTCTCTGTCTGTAACGACCCCTCTGTGTTTCACAGGGTCACACAAAGCCTCAGACTCCCTTGATGGGGAAGCATGTGCTGGATCCTCCGGATGCGCTGGGCCCTTCCCCGTACGACCCGGCGTAAGTTATTTCTCCTGATCTGGTTTCTGAACGGTCAGCAGTGGGGATTTTACCATTCACCTCGTTCCAGTAAGCATCCTTTTACAGCTACAGACCACAGCTCAACTAGAGACTTTACTCTGTATTAACCCTGCTGGTGTCCCCCCACCCCATTCTTAGCATCACTCACTGCGATAAAGATTTGGTGGACAGAGGCGCCTCCTCTCTCCTATCGGAAACAATCCCAGGCTCTGCATCACGCTACCACAGCCACAATAAAAGCAGCTTTCCAGACTGCAATCTAAGTCTGCATCTCAACAGCTCTCGCTTGCTCGTTCATTCCCCTTCTTTCATTGCAGCGCCGGGTTTGTGATATTTTACGACTTCCTGCTGGGTCTGGAGCCCTCAATGCGCATGGTGCGCTTGGTGGCCGGTTTGTACAACAGCGGGCAAGAGATGGGCCGGCCCACCCCGCTGCCAGGGGTGCACTGCGAGGTCGGGGGGGCCCTGCAGTACGTCACGGAGGGGTACCCCGGAAACCTGGCTGTGCTGTCTGTCAAACAGCCCGTCCCCAGGTGAGATGGAGGTCAGGGCTGGTAACCTGACGTCTTTGGTCTGTGCTCAAGTGTGAATGGGTGGCTCCAACGACAAGAATCTTTTAATCTGATCTACTCTAAGCCAGCTCAAGTCCGAGTTGTAAGTATAAATGCACGAATTGAGATCCACTATACTGCTCTTTTGATCTCATATCAGTGTAACGGGCAGTGCTGAGTGACGCACTGCTGTCACGGATTTTGCCCCCTGTTGGTTAGAAGGTTAAAAGCTCTTAAATCACGAATGCAGACGAGCCCGGCTCTTTTGCATTGTGGTTAAGATGCTTGCTTGCAGTGTGCAGGGTCACTGGGTTGCACTCTGCTTCCGCCCTGTTACATAAGGAGGCTGCAAGGGGAATCGGTAGGCATAAGCAGGTACATTTAAAAATGTTAAAAAGTATGCAGCAATATTGTAGTTTGATCTGGTAAAAACATACTCTTTTTAAATTATTTCTTTAGTATTGTTTAGCCAGCTTTTTAGTCTTTTAGTCTTACCCATTTTAGGAATGAAAAAGTTATTTTTTATCTGTTGTAAAATGTGTATATTTGTGGACCCATTATTATTATTTATTTCTTAGCAGACGCCCATATCCAGGCCACTTACAATTGTTACAAGATATCACATTATTTTTACACACAATTATATTATTTTTTACATACAATTACCCATTTATACAGTTGGGTTTTTACTGGAGCAATCTAGGTAAAGTACCTTGCTCAAGGGTACAGCGAGTAGCCAGTATAACCTGTTTCAGCCCTACCTGGTTTAGGAAGCTGCACATTCCCCATTCATTTGCTGTCCTGTCCCCCTGCAGAGTGCGTCCATCGCCCTCTATCTCCCTGGTGGTTGAACTGCAGGCTTCAGGGGGGTTCGACGCCTATGGGCAGGAGATCCAGAGGCTGGTGACCCGGGGCTGGACTAAAATAGACATCTTCGACCATCACAACCAGGTGATCAGCGGCTTCTGGAAGATCCCCATCCGCGTCCTACCGGTCAGGCCATCGCTGACCACCGGGCAGCTGAACGGTGTGCCGCAGGTATGAGCCGGCCTGGGAATGCGGTGTGTGATTTCAATTCCAGCATGCTGCCAGCCCGATAGATCTCTGTGTGTGTGTGTGTTTCTCTGTCACAGACGGGGGGCGCTGAACTGTACCTGCGGGTGGTGAATGCGCGAGATGCGGACATGCAGTCGCTAGCTAACATGGATCCTGGCAACGCGCTCGCCTACAAATACCCCTCCATGGTACGTGGACTCGCAACATGCAGATACCGTTATGCAGCGGCAACCCCACACTTGAATGTGGCTGTGCTGCATTGCTGCTGTGGATGGAGTCAGCCCCTGTTTTGTCTTATTGGTATTATCCAAATAGCATTGTGTGAACATTTTGTAAATTTAGATGCTGCATGACAAAAGGAAGAGTCATTATGACAGGACAGCATTCGAGCACCACATGTGTGGCAAGTGGAAAGGTCCTTGAGGTTAGATAATGCATTTATTCAGTGCCATGTAGACAATGCTATAAGTCTTGTTACTTGTGGTCTGTTGTCTTTAGCTGACGCTCTGTTTTGTTCACAGGTGTCTGCCCGCACCGTTGCCCGTGCCGAGAACCCTCCCCTTCACCTCACCCCTTATCACCCTTCAACCAATCATTACCTTTCTGTCCCTACTCACATTGATCAAATCGACCCTCCCCCTGTGGAGCCAGGCCCTGTCCAACACAGAGCCAACCAGAGGTGAGAAAGAGAGACAGAGCCCGTCCACGCCACGACCACACCCCACCCACGCCCCACCCACGCCCCGCCCACACCCACTCACGCCCCACCCACGCCCGCCCACACCCCACCCACGACCCGCCCACACCCCTGCTGTTAAACACAAGCGACAGGCTAGCTTTTATTTTTCTGATTCAAAATAAAAGGTAGTTTTGTTGTTTCTTTTCACACAAGGACTAGGTTAATATTTAATGAAGGAATGCACCGAAACAAATGCGATCCGTACATTTCACAAAAAAAAAAAGCTCCCCCTCACAACCACACTGCGGCTGGCTTTCTGTCCAGACATGTTGGGGTACACCAGGGGGCCGTGGGTGGGGGGATCTCATTTATCTCATTTATTTATAACAATATTTTACCTCTTCATACAAATCATTTGTCACGTGTGTTCATAAACGGCCGTATTATATATTGACATGTATATATTTCTTTTAATAAAGAACTGGAATTCAATCCAAAAGCATTCCGTTTTAGAAGTGCTGTGTATGTTTTTTTGGGGTGGGTTTCAGAGCTGCTGAATTCTGATCTCCTCTTTCTCACCTCCAGGGCTGATTGTGGTGTCTGACTCACAGATTCGCTCACTAGTCATGTCTCTCTTCTGTGTGATTCTCTGAGGCTCCTCCCAACATGCATGATTCACCCTTTCCACCAGTACAGACCAGTGCAACAAACAGAGATGCTTTATAAGAAATAATGCCAGGAGATTTCTTTGCAGAATGCTCTGCTTTGCTACCGTTAGTTGTCAGTTCCAGAGCGACCCAGGAGTTGCGGCCTGTTAGAACGAGGGGGGGAAGGGTTCATGTTTATTCCAATCAAACTGTCCGTACCCGCCCTTTCTATTAGACTGATAAAGAGTGATTCCGGGCACTGTGCAAACCTGTGTGAGGTGTCTGTGTAGCATGAGGGGATATTGGCATGAACTGGCTGCAAGCTGCAGGTGCTGTTATACACAGCCCTCACCGTCCTGTAACTCTAAAGCTGAGGGAACACCATGACACTTCACAGCTTGGGACCTGGTTTCAGGAGACTGGGTTTCAGGCCACTGCACGGCACACCAGGGGAGACTTGGCCTTTGATACAGCAAAGATGCTACCAACTAGGTCTCCTGAAACCAGGTTTCAAGCCACTGTTCCTGAAAAGGTGGCTTTGTCTTCCCTCAGCTTAATAACTACCAGTAAGCGTTTTCATTAGTATCATAATGTAAACGACAGGAGTGTACAGCCTTGTTATATATAGAGCTGTCGTGCGACACCTGGAAGATAATAAGGCTGCCTGTGCCTGTAGTTAATAAACACTAACGTGTTCCCCGGCTTTGCCTCAGAGCAGCTTCTTATCCCAGGTCCTGGTGAGATCAGTAAGAGCTGTGCCGGACTCTGTATCTGAGTGGAGGGGTGACTTTCCCTGCCCCTTTGCCTGCTTGGGTTTCAAATCTAATAATAATAATTTGGGTTTAAAAGGAGATGCAGGTATTTGAATAATGGGATTCTTTTTCGATTGGTCTGTCTTTATTTTCTTTTCCTGATTCTTCCGATGATTGTTTTTGCAAGTTTTGTTTTTATGAACACGGTGGCGTTCCTCGTTAAATTGTCCCACGTGGTGCGATGGCTGCCTCTCCTTGTAGCGTCTGTGGCTTCAGGTAAACAATCCCATTACCCTGAACTCTGTCACGCCCAGACCATGTACAGCACAAGCATGCAAATAGTCCAGTTACTGTATGTGATGTAATTGCGGCTTGCAATGATTACACCCTGGGAGGCTATATTATAAACATACAGTGCCAGATCACTGCATAGTAAGTGTATACGTATCTGTATCTTAGTTACAGGCTGTGGTTTTTCTGTACCTCACATACTGCAGGCTACATTACACAGCAGTATTGTGTGTGCAGTAGCTGTACTATGGTTTTGGCTTGTCCCTTTATTATGAGAATTCATACAGCATGATAACCACAATGTTGTATGTTCAGAATGGTTTTCATTACCTCTAAACCCTCTTGTTATCTGTGGGTGTTCAGTATGTGAGCACTATGGAATCTTCCTGTACTGTACCTCTCTGTGTTCTGTTCCAGTGTTCTGGAATCTTCCTGCACAGTCATGCCCACTGCACCTCTCTGTGTTCTGTTCCGGTGTTCTGGAATCTTCCTGTAGAGTCATGCCCACTGTACCTCTCTGTGTTCTGTTCCAGTGTTCTGGAATCTTCCTGCACAGTCATGCCCACTACCTCTCTGTGTTCTGTTCCAGTGTTCCGGAAGTCTCTGCCCAGACTGGGGCTGCTGAAGAGCCTGATGAGAAGAGCGTGGGCTTCATAGTGGACCGAGTGAGTGACGCGCCCAGTGGAGACGGCAGCCTCAGACTCACTGGGTACAGCCAGCGAACAGGGAGGGTAAGAGCAGAGCTGGGGGAGTGTGGAGTGCCACCCCTCTTTATTTAACAGTTATTTAGTAACTGGAACCACCTAACTTCCTGCTTCCGGTTCATATGTATATTTTTAGATGTTAGTAATTGTTTGTATTGTTATCTCTTTATTGTTATTGTATTGAGTACGGTCTACGTTGGTCTCTCTTTGTGTTAGTGCTGCACTATTGAGATGTGCCTGTGTTGGCCCTGCCTGCGGGCACAAACTGAACAAACTGAATAAACTAAACTAAACTATTGTCCTGCAGGTTATCTTCACCAAGCACTCAGGCATGGTGTGCAGCACCTCCACAGTGAAATCCAGCATCAAGCAGGGCTGCTTCATATTCGGAGAACAGGAGGTGAATATCAGCATGGCACCAGTGCAGATCAAAGTCTGCCAGCTGGCTTAAACGGCAGGCAAAAAACTCAAGTTTTGTGTGTCAAGGTATCAGACTCCCTATTAGTTTTCTCCTGTTTCTAAAAAATTGTTTAAAGTTTAGGGCTGATGTGTGTATATCATCTCCAGCCATTGACACAAAGTCTATAGGCACTGATGTTCAAACTTAGCCATAAACTCAGTCCCCCCCGAGATGGTTCATTGCGTATCAGTTAAATACTGAATAAATGACGCGTTACTGAACGTGCCCCTGGGTGTTTGCTGGCGCTCTGGCAGTGACCGCTTCGCTGCTTGTTCTCAGATGATATTCCGTGACGTCGAGCCCAAGGCAGACATGGTCCTGATCGTGCGTTTCTATCACTGGCCCGGTGGCAGCGATGCCACAGCTCCGTGGGACGGGGACGGGACCCTGCAGGGCCTGAGCGACAGGGAGGAGTGTGCCGTCGCCTGGGGGACCCTCCTGCTCACCAGACCAGCCGCCTCATGTGAGTTAATTTGCTTTGAATGCTGATGGATCATTAGAGGTATAACGAATGACTGTGCGTGTCGAGCAATCAGGATACTTTCTTTACATGATCTGTGGCATCGCGATGAAGGTATCGTTTGTATCGGGATGCATGACAAAAAAAGCACTACAGAGCTCATTGTGGTTCACCAAGTGGCGCTGAGCAAAGAATAGGTTTGTTTTCTAGTTGGTATGAACACATACTGTCCATTACTTGTTTATTTTTATTTTTTTAACAAAATAGTCATTTCATCTTATTGTGCTTCATACAAGTAGCTCATCAGGAACATCACAGGTATCGTGATGCATATCGTATCAGAACCTGCATATCATGATATGTATCATATCAGGACCTGCATATCAGGATATGTATCGTATAGAACCTGCATATCATGATATGTATCGTATCAGGACCTACATATCATGATATGTATCGTATAGAACCTGCATATCATGATATGTATCATATAGAACCTGCATATCATGATATGTATCGTATAGAACCTGCATATCATGATATGTATCGTATCAGGACCTGCATATCATGATATGTATCGTATCAGGACCTGCATATCATGATATGTATCGTATCAGGACCTGCATATCGTGATACATATCGTATCCTGACATTAGTGTATCGCTACACCCCTGGTTAGCTGGGCTGCTCCTTTGGTTTAGTGTTCCTATCCTTGGTGTCCTGGGATTCATCCCTGCTAAGGGCGATATATTCGCTGAAAGGCAAGCAGCAACATTGGGCTCTATTCACAGAGCTATTTAAGCATGTTTTACAGTCTGTTTTGACGTGTTAAATGTACAGAGGATACTGCATGGCCGGTATGTCATATCTCCCTTGCAGGTAAGCACTCGAGAGTCTGTGCGGAGGTGGTGTGGAACAGCGGCACGCACTCTGTCCCTCTGTATCACGTGCCAGCACCCCCGGCCATCGGCCTCAATGCACTGGTAAGTTAGTTAATCCTGGATCCACTGAGCTTTTAAAAGCACGCAAAACATGTGGATTTGTAGATGTGGTCACAGAGACACTGCACTTCTACTCCCACACACTTCTGTATTTTGTAATTCCACCTCTTGAGAAGTTCAGCCTCATAGGTAATAGCAGTAGAATTACAGGTTTGTTGTTACCACGGTTCCTGTCTGTCTCTGATTCCAGCCCGGTGATCGGCTGGTCGAGGCCTTTGAGCCGTACGGGACCGCGTCGGTGCGTCTCCACATGTACAGCGGAATAAAACCGGAGTTTCCCTTCGCCCCAGAGTCTCCGATCGACACGCGAGTCTACCAGGAGTGGCCCGATGTAAGCAGCTGTAATATTGTCATAGGGGCTGAGGACACAGCTTAAACACACAATACCGCAGACCCGTGATGACTACGCTCTTCAGACACACAATACTGCAGACCAGTGATGACTACACTCTTCAGACACACCATACACACAATATTACATTTAGACGCTTTAACAGTTTGTTCTACAAACTAGCTTTTTATCTTAGTTTTTCATAATTTTACAATTTTTTTTTTTTATTTCTTTTAATTTGTTTTTTGTTCTGTATTAGACTGTTTTTTTATTTAATGGTTTAATTGTTCATTTTTGTATGGGTGTGTGTGCTTGTGAAGCGCTTTGGGGTCCTTGTGATGAAAGGCCCTATAGAAATGGGAATTGTTGTTGCTGTTGGTGTTCTGGCTCCAGCTCTACAGCGCTTACTAGGTAAGCTTAAGGAGCCAGTATGGTATTGGCCTGGTGGTGCTCAAACAGTTGTGGCTCAGACAGCCTCTAATCATTCCTCTGCTCTCTTTAGATGGCGTTCATTTACCGGCAGCGAGAGTGCGCTCCCTCCCAGCCCTTCGTCTCTGGGGACGGGATTGAGCTCTACATTGATGGGGCTCGCTTCCTCCCGGACTCTGTGACGCTCAGCAGGGTCACCGGACGCATCTTCAACAGGAACTACAACCAGTGAGTATCGAGGAGGGACAAATGCACACAATGTGATCTTTTCAGGCCCTCCTGTCTCACGGTTACAGTGGAGCGTGCTGTTTGATTGCTTGAGTGATCTGTCGCCTGGTCAGCATGTGATCCGTTTTGTTTTGCTCAGACACCACGGCTGTTCTTTGCTACCTGATGGTGGAGGCTGGAGAAGCTGTGGCTTGCTCACCCTCTTCCCGTTCTCAGCATCTTCTCGTTTATTAACAGAATCGGTCCCGACATCTCCACTGGAATCAACCTGAACAGCAACATCTTTGAGCCGTTCTATAACCACCACGTGGAGGTCCGCAATCCCACAATGCCCCCGTCAGCCACTCTCTTGCTGAAGGTACGAGGGAGCTGCCTTGTATTAAACATGTTAATAAAGTTCAAATCTGCTGTGGCAAAGCATTTCCTCCATGAGCCGTGAGAGCAACCAAGACTGTGTTGTGGGAGGGGTTAGGGTTAGGGTCATCTAAATATTGCTGTAAGATCTTCAATAGCTACAAATGAGAGAGCCTTGCCCGAAAGCACCTCTTAACCCTTTAGGGTACAAGGGGCACATGTGTCCCATGAATAAAATGATGCCAACTTACTTATTTTTGCAATGAGGTGCACCAAACAGGGTTTCAAATATACTGACAGGTTGGATCCAGTCATCCAAATTGTCAGATTCCTCCTTGTGATACTTGAGTTGCTCTCAAATGTATTTTAAGAAGAAACCGTTTGAACAGCCGCTCATTTCCTTGGGTACCTTAAGAGGAGAATGAAAGACAGCTGTTTGTGTTTTGAACTCCTCACACTGATGAATGGAGTTGTTGAAATACTTCTCAAAGGCAATTCGGCGCACGAGCAGGATGATCAGCACGTCCCTTGTCTGTGTATGTCTGTAATGGAGATGAGGATGTGAGGAGACGAGGAGTGGCTCTCCTCCTTCACCCTCCCGGTGTGTTTGTTCACCCAGGTGTACGCTGTGGACCGCTTCAGTTTGAAGCTGGTGCTGATTGGCTGGGCTGCCCTCAGCCTCTTCGTGGAGTCAGGCAGTGAAAGCCAGCCCAGCGTGGACACGGCAGGAGTGCAGGTAACAGAACCACCAGGCTGAGTCTGCAGGGAGGGAAACAAGACTCCTATTGCACAGCAGCTTCACCCAGTCCAGGTCTTAGTTCCATCTCTGCCGCTATGTTGAAGATGAACTGATTGGCCTAAGGCTGCTCCTTCTGCCATTATCCATGGTAAACGCTTTGCCTGCTGTGCTGGGGCACTAAATGCTTGAACCGTTACCCCACTCTTCCAAAGGAAGATCATGTTAGCTGGCATCGTACACAGTTCTGAGGACCACCCCTTATAAAAATGCACCTCTGTAAATTTGCACTGTATTTTTACAGGTTTCCACCCATGATTTTCCCATGGTTATACACTATGTATTTACCATAGCTTACCCTGGTTTGCCATGTTTATTAATGTGCTTTACCACACCTCGCTGAGCTTCACCATGGTTTCACTGTGCTTTATTACTCTTTGCTATGTTTTTACTATGGAAAACTTTTATAAGGGACTGCATCATAGATAGGATTCTTCATTCCAACAATTAAAAGTCCCCCAAACAAAAACCCCTTTCCTTTTCTTTCTCAGATCTCGTTGAATGAAGGGGCACATCAGCTCAGACTGTACCACCGCGGGCCAGACCCTGACAAGCCTTTATCAGCCAGCTCTCTCGCAGCAGGGGGAGGAAGGTGAGGGTTTGGGTAGGAAGCGTACTGCACATGAGGAACAGTGTCTGCCTGTCTTGTATATGGTTGATTTGCTTGTATATGGGTTGTTGTATATGGTTGATTTGCTTGTATATGGGTTGTTGTATATGGTTGATTTGCTTGTATATGGGTTGTTGTATATAGGTTGATTTGCTTGTATATGGGTTGTTGTATATGGTTGATTTGCTTGTATATGGGTTGTTGTATATGAGTTGATAGCTTGTATATGGGTTGATTGCTCTCACATGCACTGCCCTCCTCTGTGCAGGCGTGTGCCCTGCGCCTCTCTGCTGGTGAGGCTGGTGAAAGCTCCAGTTGATAAGAACCACCGAGCCCTGCTGAGAAGCGCGGTCCCCGAGGCGGACTGGGAGAGACTGGGGCTGTTCCAGCCGAGACCCCGCTACTCCGACGGGGTTTACTACTCCGACACAGCCAAGCCCAGCCAGGGGGAGGCCTGCCTCCACAGCGCCATGACCAACAGGTGGGCAATGACCCGAGCCTTCAACAAACATCTTCCTAACGCCCCTCTCATCAGCACAGCGACATTGTCTCCAGTACCTAATGAGCGTGTTGTTTATTGTCACCGTGAACCCGTTTTGTTTTCTTCATTGCTGAAACACTATAGTTCACTTTGAGCATCACAAGGAAGATACTATGGCCGTACATTTACATCCCGTTCTACACTTAGGAAAGTATGTGGGGTCAGGTGGGGTCCTGTTCCCCTTAACGCAGGAAGCGAATGGGGAGAGGTATCCTCACTGAAATGAGGCATAGTAAGAAAAATAGGATCTTAATGATCTGAAATGTACGTTTGAGACATAGAGTGGTGAGAGTACGGAATGGTTTACCAAGACACATTGCTTAATCATTGGGATCCTTAAAGACCAGCATTGACAAAGTTATGGGAACAGTGAGCTTCTAGGAACCGGACCTCTGGTTTGTGAATGTTCTTCTGTTCTTACGAGCCCATTCAGACGTGTGGATGAGTGGGAGTTCTCTCCATGTATGCAGTGTCTGATCCAGTGTGTTCCTCTCTGCAGGTCCGTGGTTCTGGTTCGAGAGATCCTGGACCTGATAGCGGGGAGCCGAGTCCAGGAGCTGGGGTCGGACCTGGAGATCTCAGAGTGGATCAAAGACAAGCTGAACCGCATGATGGACAGCAAGCCCCAGCCCTTCGACCTGGACCACGTCTCACGCTACCTTACCAGCTACGGAGTGAAGGTGGGAATATCCAGCCAACACTCTCTGTAAAACACACAATAGTGCGGAAATTTAGAATGATTAAATTATATTTAAAGATGATTTTGGTGTTTAATGAAACACTGGTGTGTCTGTGTTTTCACACTGTGTCTGTGTTGTGTCTGTGTCACTGCTCTGTATTTTGTAGGTGTCTGTGGACCGCGCCAAGAACCTGCCGTGGCCAGCCTTCACGCTGGCTCTCTGTTCCTTCAGTCCTCCCGCTGCGTTCTACCACGGGGCGTCCCGGGTCAGATACGACCGGCCAGCATTTGTGGATAAGCTCGATTTCAACAGCAGCCAGAGCGCCCCCATGTGGCTAGATGGATTTAAGGTAGCAGACATACTTTCAGATGACTTCCCACTTGGCGTTCAGTTTATTCAGTAACGTTAACAGATTCATCCCAATTAAACGCACTTTCATGCAGATATTATTATTTTATTTTTTTTTGGTTCAGAGTTCTGCTGAATCACGTAAATAATCAGATTTTAATCACATGGCTGTTCCCCTGGTTTAAAACGTCTTCAAGGACTACCCACTGGAAAGACTTGGTCCCAAATCAATTTTTTTTTTTTTTTAGTTGAAGGAAATGTCTGGATCATTATCAAAATGTAAACCATATCTGAGATATGAGCCGCCTCATGAATCTGAATAATGACTGCAATATGAGAACAGCCTTAGTGAATTATAAACCACGTGTAAATCACAGCTGGGATATACAGAGTGGGACACAGAAAAAACACAACAACCCCTATAACTCCACCATGACTACTCCTATCCCTAACCCACTAAGCATGTACCATAGTTTACCCTGGCTTGCCATGTTTATCAATATCTATACCTTGCTGGCCTTTACAATGCTTACCTGTGCATTCAATATGCTTTGTTACATTTCACTATGGTTTTAAGATGGTAAACTTTCATAAGGGAAACCACATTACTAGCAATGTGTTTGTTTTTCCATGCATGTGAATCAGATTATGTTCAATCCTCCCCCTCTCACATGACCCTGTCTGCTCCCTAGTCTTTTCCCAAAAGGATCCATGATAAGTTCCTGGCTGTGGTTGTGCATCTCCACGCGGTCTCGGTACACTCGGGCCAGGACGCCCCAGGAAAGAAGGCGACAAGAAGGAGGCGGGAGGAGGCGAGAGGAGGTGTTGACCTACAGCTTGGGCGACCAGGCCTGGACTGCCCTCCCAGTCTTCTCCAGAGGGTACTGCCACACTGGATTCTACCAGCTTCCCCTGTACCAGGGAGCACCCTCACAGGTAGGGTTACTGCTCTTTAAGGAAAGACCAGTGCAAGCAGCAGAGTAAATTAGCATCTTTGTAGTTCTTAATGCTTCTCCGACACTACGATTGGTAGCTAAATAATGTCATCCGAGGAGATGTGTTGGTGTCGGGTATTTCAGCTCATTCTGTTCAATTTCTCAGGCTGCCCTAGCTGCCCTGTCGCAGGGGGAGTGCCGGAGTGTCCTCCGGGATCTGGTGCAAAAGAACAAGGTGGGTTTGACAGGCTCTTTACTGTGGGGTCTTTGTTGTCTGTATCATTGTGTAAAACTGGAATAAAATAACTGAAGCAGGCAAACATTTCTACATTGACTGGAATGACTGCGTGAAGTTAAGGAGGGTCTAGTTCCGTGCTGACTGGTAAGAAAAAAGAATTGCCAAATAAGTTAATGAAGGAATGAAATACCACCCCTGTTTCTAACGTATAAAAAATGCTGTTCACGCTGCCAGGTCCAGCGTCTGAAAGGCGCGTCCGTGTTTGTACGGATTGCAGACGGCAGGAGAGATGAAGAGCTGGAGGGCCTCAGTGAGAAGGTAGCGTGGCTCAAACCCCACTGTCCTCTAACGTATATGGATGCTAATGGAATAGGCTGGAATTTTCACATGCTACACCACTTGCTGAAGATACCGTAGCTCCATTAAAATCCTTTTCCAAGTGTGTTGCACAAAACAATCACTTGTATGCACGTGCGGCACACTCGTGCAAAAGTGCCTCGCACAAGCGTGTCTCACACAATGAGTACAGCTCATTCTTAGTTGATCAGTGGGCCTGTCTGCAGCCTTTTCCGAATCCAGCAGATTCCAGTTTTTACTTGTGTCTCGGTTCCGATTCCTCCCGTACAGGAGACTGACCAGTCCTACCTGCCCCTGGATCAGAGAGACTCGTACAGTGTGGAGCACGGCGGGGCAGGACTGTCCCAGTTCATCCCAGCCGGGAAGTCACGGGATGAGTTCCCCGGACAGCTGGCAAACAGGTTCCGACAGGTGAGGGAGCTCTACCTCGAATGAGGAGAAACAAATCGGATACACTTTCAAACAAGGACACAAATTCCAATGCATTACCTAGTATCCCTGTGGTGTTCCACTCAAATTCGTTATGAATTTGTGGCCACTTTTTTAAAATTATCCTCAGGACTAGAAAAAACATTTTTGGTTGCTCAGACATTATTCCTGTGATACAAATGTGTAATTCCTGTTGGAATCAACACAACCCTACAGACCCTCCACTTGCTACATCCATATGTTTTTGATTTTTTTAAGTCTTAATTTGACTAGTAAGAAAGATAAAAGCACACTGCCCACGATGCTGTACCATGGGGGTCACATTTTGCTTTGTTATATTAGTATATGGATGTTTGTGTTGTGATTGGAAGTGACCTTTTCAGCTGAAAACACAATCCAGTGTAATCTGTACTTCTTGCAGCTGGTTTACCAGACCCTGAAGAACGCAGCTGAGAACAGCACAGGACCGGCCCTGATGGAGCTGGGTAAGGATGGGGTTGAAACAGCTCCACACCCCAGGACAGCAAACCTCAAACCCAACCCCACAAACACAGCACAGCCGAGCAATGCAGCCCCCGACATTCTCCAAACACCATCGCTGAGGATCCCCAGATCAGACTCAGCTCAGCAACACCCCCCTAAACCCCCATCAGCACCCCCTCCCCCTGAACTGCTTAGAGCCAGGGTCCCCAGCTCACTGTGACCCCAGACTTATTCTCAGGAGGATGGGGGGGGGGGCACAGAGCACCAAAATTGAAGCGTTTATTTTTTATAAACTGTCAATGTAGATCTCTTGACAAATGCTGTGTTTTTTATATTATACTCTTAAATAAAGTAATAATCAGATTACTTTTTTTTTTTTTTAATTAATCCAACACATGCGTGTTTGTTTTTGCTTCCACATAATGGGCAGTAGGGACTACAAGTTTACTGAGGTATATATAAATATATATATATATATATATATATATATATATATATATATATATATATATATATACAGTACTGTGCAAAAGTTTTAGGCAGGTGTGAAAAAATGCTGTAAAGTAAGAATGCTTTCAAAAATAGACATGTTAATAGATTATATATATCAATTAACTAAATGCAAAGTGAGTGAACAGAAGACAAATCTAAATCAAATCCATATTTGGTGTGACCACCCTTTGCCTTAAAACAGCATCAAGCATCAATTCTTCTAGGTACACTTGCACACAGTTTTTGAAGGAACTTCGGCAGGTAGGTTGGCCCAAACATCTTGGAGAACTAACCACAGTTCTTCTGTGGATTTAGGCAGCCTCAGTTGCTTCTCTCTCTTCATGTAATCCCAGACAGACTTCGATGATGTTGAGATCAGGGCTCTGTGGGGGCCATACCATCACTTCCAGGACTCCTTGTTGTTCTTTACGCTGAAGATAGTTCTTAATGACTTTCGCTGTATGTTTGGGGTCGTTGTCATGCTGCAGAATAAATTTGGGGCCAATCAGATGCCTCCCTGATGGTATTGCATGATGGATAAGTATCTGCCTGTACTTCTCAGCATTGAGGAGACCATTAATTCTGACCAAATCCCCAACTCCATTTGCAGAAATGCAGCCCCAAACTTGCAAGGAACCTCCACCATGCTTCACTGTTGCCTGCAGACACTCATTCGTGTACGCTCTCCAGCCCTTCGGCGAACAAACTACCTTCTGCTACAGCCAAATATTTCAAATTTTGACTCATCAGTCCAGAGCACCTGCTGCCATTTTTCTGCACCCCAGTTCCTGTGTTTTCGTGCATAGTTGAGTCGCTTGGCCTTGTTTCCACGTCGGGGGTATGGCTTTTTGGCCACAAGTCTTCCATGAAGGCCACTTCTGACAAGACTTCTCCGGACAGTAGATGGGTGTACCAGGGTCCCACTGTTTTCTGCCAATTTTGAACTGATGGCACTGCTGGACATCTTCCGATTGCGAAGGGAAGTAAGCATGATGTGTCTTTCATCTGCTGCAGTAAGTTTCCTTGGCCGACCACTGCGTCTATGGTCCTCAGCGTTGCCTGTTTCTTTGTGCTTCTTCAAAAGAGCTTGGACAGCACATCTGGAAACCCCTGTCTGCCTTGAAATTTCTGCCTGGGAGAGACCTTGCTGATGCAGTATAACTACCTTGTGTCTTGTTGCTGTGCTCAGTCTTGCCATGGTGTATGACTTTTGACAGTAAACTGTCTTCAGCAACCTCACCTTGTTAGCTGAGTTTGGCTGTTCCTCACCCAGTTTTATTCCTCCTACACAGCTGTTTCTGTTTCAGTTAATGATTGTGTTTCAACCTACATATTGAATTGATGATCATAGGCACCTGTTTGGTATAATTGTTTAATCATACACTTGATTATATGCCTACAAAATCCCTGACTTTGTGCAAGTGTACCTAGAAGAATTGATGCTGTTTTGAAGGCAAAGGGTGGTCACACCAAATATGGATTTGATTTAGATTTTTCTTCTGTTCACTCACTTTGCATTTAGTTAATTGATAAATATAATCTATTAACATGTCTATTTTTGAAAGCATTCTTACTTTACAGCATTTTTTCACACCTGCCTAAATCTTTTGCACAGTACTGTATATCTAGATTTACTTCTGGAGTGTTGTTTCGGGGTGTAATGACACCAATACATCTATGCAGATAGCAATATGATATGCATCACTCACAACACATGTAGTGGTCCTGGTGAGCTACTTGTGCAGTGTATTAGGATCAAATCATTTAACACTCAACTTCTTTGTTAAAAGCCAAAAATTAAGTGAGGTAAGGAGAGTGTGTGTTCATGCCAACTATAAAACACACTTCTTCATTCAAGAACCACTTAAAACCATAAACCGCAGTACGAATGCGAACACCACAATTCACCCAGAATCGCAGTACCAATGTGGTTTCTCAGTGCCAATTTTTCTTGCAATGAAGGAGTTAACTTACTTATTTTCCTGCCAGCTTATCTACACTTGCTTTCACCCTAGGAAGGCAACATGCTGTGGTTTATTGCCAGTCCCTGAATGCGTATATGCTTGCCTGTAAACCAAATTTCCGTAGTCTTCAAATCAGGCTTGGAAGAAATTCCGATTCAGAAAACTCAGTTTGCATTCTGGACAGTGGAGACAGCTGCACCTCCACCCTGTTAAAGCCACTCTGTCTACCACAGTGCAAGATGCTGGAGCCAGAAACAGAGTCTGGGAGAGCTTCCAAATCAGCTGCTGTTCTAGGTTACTGAAGAGCTCGTCAGCTATACCCCATTTAAAACATGACGTGAATGGCACTCTCTAGCTTAAACATTAGATATTTAATATATAGTATAGTAACTAAATGGAAGTCCAAATACTCCACTTTTGCAAATAACCTTTATTGAAATGTACTACAATACTCCACTTTTGCAAATAACCTTTATTGAAATGTACTACAATTTTACAAAAAAAACAAGTTGAAAGACAGACATTTGGACTCATACTTTATGTACAAAAACACAAGAGCTGCATGGGGGTTGAAAATCTGCCATCTTCAAGAAGCACCATCACACCGATGTCTCCATTGCGGCACCAGCAGGTTTTGCAGGCTGTGGAAACAGGAGCCATGAGTGACAATTTTAGGTCTGAGCAATTAGAACAATAATCCAGGGACAGTTTATCTACCCTCTCTCCTAGAGCACGTTCTCATGCCATTTTATTTATAATGCAGCCAACCGCTTGCAAATGCATGGAGGTTTTAGCCAACATAAGGCATTGCAATGGCATCAGGAATAGAAGCCACACCGATCTTGGTCTTGTTAGTTTAACCATGTATATCTCAGGGCACTTAAGCCTGCAGAAAACTGAAGCACACTGAGTAATCAAGCCTTTAGCATCTACAACTCTTCAGATGGCACAAGCTGCAGCAGGACAATGGCAGCTGTTAAAGAGACCATCGACAGTCAACACGGAGCGCTGTCAAACAAGTTTTAAACAGTCTTAGACCGCTCACTCGCCTCCTTTTTGTCCTCAACAGCATTGCCGTTGGTGGCAGTGTCCCCGCTGCCATTGACTGAAGTGTTGGGCTTGGCTTTTTTAGCATCTTTGTCCTTTGTGGGGCTCTCCTCTTCAGGTTTCCGCTGCAGGAGGGACAGAGATTAGGGGAGAACAAAATGTTTCAGACCTCCCATCATCTGCCAATGCAGCATGGCACACTACCACCAAAACTACCTGAAACCCGCAAGCACCCCTTCCTTGTGCATTGCTGTAGCTGATTCTACACTGCAAAGTCACATCCTTTTTAAAAAGGCTGCTGAAGCAGCAGCAGCCGCAGCAAGTTCAAGAGGCTTCAAATCTAAAATCCGGACACTTGCCTTCTTTCTGATCAGATGGGAGATGTCCGATACAGACTTGGAGGATGAAGCTACTTCAGCTGCTTTAACAGGAATCTGCAATAAAAACACAATCAGTATCACAGCTGAAGGTCACGTTCTATTGAGTGAAAGCACTCAAGTACTTATTATAAAAAAATTACAACTACAGCAATGGGGCTATACACCACACCCACACATTTAAGATATTTCCAGCACTGCCGCTACTTACCGTGGATGCAGACGTCCCACTATTCTCTCCTGAAAACCCAGATGTAGAGCCCCCAGTCTGCAAATCAAAAGCCAGTTAAGAAATGCGTTTAGTTTCTTCTTGAACAGTTTACAAGGCATAGCCATTCATGCACAAGGTGCATTCCATGTGCTGGAGCAGAACCCATTGAAGAGAAGAACGCCCCCTTGGACCACAGATTTCCAATGACCCGACATACCAGCGTCTCCAGGATCGCTGCAGAAGCCACTTTGCCAGTCTTCTGGCCCTCTTTAGCATCCTCAATTTTCTCTCTGATGTCAGGAAGCAGCAGTTTTATTTCTTCCATTTCCTTCTTGTCTTCCGATACATTCTCATCGCTTTCCGCTTTGTCAATGACCTCCTTCAGCATGGCTGGTGGAAGAAACAGACCCACAGCTTGAGCAAAACTAACCTCTTGCAGATTTACAAAACACAAAAAAAAAAGTTTTCTTCAGCAACCAAAATGAATCATGCAGGAAAAAGAACCCTAGTTGATAAATCGGTGTGCACAAGTGACGCTTGTGTTAACGCCTGCTCATGCCATGTGGTAAGGTGGCACAATCTCCATTGGTACTTACCCAGCCGGCTCTCTATGACTTCCACAGAGTGGTTGAAGTGCTCGATGGCTTTGCCGTACTGGTTGATGTAGCCGAAGACCAGGCCCAGCTGGTAGTGTGTCTCTGCGAGTAGGCGGCTGTGGGGCTCCAGGTGCTTCTTCTGAATGGCCAGGCACTCCTGGAAATCTTCCGTCGCCTGTGGGTAGTTCCCTGCAAGACACAGGGGTTAATGCGGCCACTCCATGCAAAAAAAAAGCTGACATGTATAGTGTGATTCAGCTGTGTACATTACAGACTTCACAGGGAAATACAAACTTTAGGACAAGCCATGTTACAGTTTCAAGATCAGGTCCAGAAACAAATTTAGGACAGGGCTCAATAAACTATGGTCACTTGAATTTCTCAAAGAAAAGTTAATTCACAGCAGTCCGTATCTGAGAAAGGTGAATACGAACCTGATTCAACGCTTATTTCTCCAAGCTTAAGGTGGGCTTGAGCAGCAAAGAGCTGGTCTTCTTTCGACTCTTTCCTTAAAGAAATGGAGAAAGTAAGTTACACATGTATTGGAATACATATGGTACAGTGGCACATGTAAATAAAGCACAAAGTTAGCAACCTGTCCAGGGTCAGGGTCACCCAGATGTGGTAAATATTACTTTCGTTATGTATTAGGCTCTCAACGTATAAACTAAAAGGCTTACAAGTTGTTGCAATGTTATATTTAAGCCCTACAATTGACAGATGAATTTTAGTTCTGTTGGTAACAAGTACATGCAGTCCACACTGATGGTCTACTCAGTACATCGATATGGTTTGATCTTAATTCTCAATATTACAACTAATGTTATATGTCAAGGTAGAACAGCATTTGATGAATGTTAAAATTACTGTTACACACTTTGTTGTACTTTGTGTCCAACACAAGGAGATAAAGATTTCAAATCCCTTGCAGATTCATGTACAGCAGTACCTTTTATAGATCACTTTGGCGATCTCCAGCATCTCCCAAGCCAGCTGCAAATTTCCTACTTCCTCCTCTTCACTCTCCTGAAAGACATTATATGGATTGGTTTTCTAGAGAATACATTACATAAACCCACAAAAAAAAAAAAATCATGAAAGCTACAGAAATTGAGTTATCGTGCCACTCTATCCACAATGACAGCCAAGATCCAAATTGCCTGTGCAATATTTTAATGCCATTAATTGAAGGTGCTCACCTTCTCGTCTTCTGCTGTTGCCTCCCCTTCACCTTCCTCCTCATCTCCCTCTTCTCCATCTGAAACAGAACGCAGGCATTAGCAGTCGCTCAGTCAGGGTGAACTTTCTGCTCACAAGCCCTTTAGGTTATGAAGCAGTTCACATCGGGTCTCTGTTACAAAGTCAGTGTGTGTTTCTCTACTTCAAATCATACTGTAGCGCGTTTAAAAACACGTTTCAACCATTACAAAGCTTTAGCAGTTCTATGAGAAATGCCCAGCGACAACCTTGTTGTGCAATTCTTCCTTTGTTAATGCTAGGGATGGGGAGGAAGATTAGTCAACCCTTTACATTATTTTCCAACAATTTTAGCCACAAAAAAAACACCCACACACCACTCCCCAGGTGCTCAGTTAGGAAGACACATTTGCCTTTCATTACTAAAAAAGGACAGGCCACCACACTTGCAGCATACACGATGTATCGAACGTGGCACACGTCAGGAGGTTGATCAAAATATCCAGTTGTCACTGTAACGTGTCCACCGTGTCCCAAGGCTACAGATCGGTATCCCAGCCCGCCGCCACCATCAGGAGCAGCAAGTGTAACGAGACCACCATGTGTGCAAGACTGCCCCCTGTGTGCCCAGGTTTACCTTCACCCTCTTGCATTGCCTCTTCAGCAGCAGTTTCTTCTGTGGCTCCCGTCTCCCCATCTTCAACAGGCTCAGATTGTAATGCTTTTGCTTCTTTGGAATCGTCCCCCTTATCAGGCTCACTGCTCTCCTTCTCAGACTTGTCTTCCGCCTCCTTCCCCTCTTCCTTCTCTTGTTCCTCCTTCTCTGGAGTTTTACCCTTTTCTTTCTTTGGAGATGTTTTTCCTTCACCCTCCTTTGCCGGAGACTTTCTCTTGTTTTCTTCCTTTGTCGGGGTTATGGTTTTGTCCTCCTCTGCTTTATCAGAAGATTCAGACTTCTCTTCTGTTTTCTCCTCGGTTTTGTCTTCCCCTTGCTTCTCAGCCATGGCATCGTACACCTGCTCCCTCAGCTCATCCCTTGTTTTCTCTACACACCGACGACAGGAAGTACAAAACCAGGTATTAAAAAGAACTTGGTATTCAAATCTTGTTCTCTCCAGAAAAAAAAAGGTGTTCTGTTTTTCCAACATTTTAGAAATTAGACAAATCAGCACAAAAACATGCTGCAAAAATAGTTTAAAATCCAGCTGTCAATATGAAGACATCAGGCTATACAACTACAGATACCACAACACTGCAAAAAGGAAATTCCATTAGATTTTCTGTATAGCCATCACACTGCTTGATCAAAGTCAAGCAGAGAATGGATTTCCTAGCTAACCCATTAAAAAGTACCTAATTCTTTGAAAAACAAATCTGAACAGAAACTGCATTTCTGTAACTTCATACATTACATTTAACACTTAGCTCTTGCAGTTAAAATAAGTTATAATAGTAACATTAAGTGAAGGGAGATGCCACGCTTCACTGAGCCTCTACTGCAATGAAAGCACAATGTCAGCAGTGAAGTGGTTCACTAGGAGCCAATGCCACCTCGTCACTCGGTGGAGTGAAGATACTAACCGTCCAGGTTGTCTGCACTTTCTATTTTGGAATCCTCTTTCTTCTCCTCCTCCCCTACCTCCTCCTCCTCCTCAGGAACTCCCTCGAGAGCATTACCCAGGACACCGTTCTCCACTCTGCAACACAACAAGACACATTCACAACAAAGCACGCTGGACAGCCAGGACAGTAAAAGTAAGATCCCAACATATCTGCGTTTAGGTCTGTATACTCCAGGTGTTGCATTTGGAGTAAGCACCGGAAACTTGGGAGTGAAGCAAGGCAACACAGATAATGCAGGTTTGGTGGGTTCAGATGTATTTTAACCCCTTCAGTGCTAGGGGCGTACGCCCTAAAAAAATAAATCTCACTGCAGCGCTGGCTGTGAGCATCTGATCATTTCAATTTTTAATTTTTTTTTTTTTAAAAATATAAAAACAGTGTGTAGAAGGGTTTAAGCTCTCCAAATGTGAATGGTGTATCAGTCATATCATTTATTAAAAAATAGAAAAGTGCATGATTGCAGGGCAGCAGTGTGGAGAAGTGATTAGGGCTCTGGATTCTTGACAGGAGGGTCGTGGGTTCAATCCCAGGTGGGGGACACTGCTGCTGTACCCTTGAGCAAGATACTTAACCTAGATTGCTCCAGTAAAAACCCAACTGTATAAATGGGTAATTGTATGTAAAAATAATGTGATATATTGTAACAATTGTAAGTCGCCCTGGATAAGGGCGTCTGCCAAGAAATAAATAACTGCCCTGTATACGATTTCCTTTATTCAATGTCGGATGTGGAAGTCAAACATGCAAAACAAAAAGGCTTTATTATTTTAGTGCTTTGATTGGCACAGCTTTTTGATGGATACAACATTTAGGGGATCTAAGGACCTATTTTGAGCAAACTTAATCTTACTTTCAATAGTTACTTTCAGAACTGATCGATCACTAATGATTACTGTATGCTGTCTGTTGTACCGTGGCATACGCAGCAGTAACTCAGTGCTTGTGCACACTGTTTGACCAATTGCTTCCGATATTTTAGGATGTGTGGGAGGGTTTAGTCTGCAATAAGTCTTTAGATTTTAAAGCGACTCTTACCTTGCCAGTTCTAAAAGAGATTTCCCACAAAGGAAGAATGCTTCAGCGCACTCATCTGCTGTATCACCGTATTTCTGGGCCCTTTCGGAGGAAGGAATACAAAATAGTGTTAAATTGACAGCTATGGATTCAAGCCATTATTTGGTTTCACACTGTGCCCTTCTTGCTGGGGTGAGAGCCACAAATTAAAGATTATAGCCACATTTAACTTTTTATCCATCCCCATGCATGAAAGGCTTACCCAGATAAACCCCAATGCACAGGTACTCACAGCATGCCGCAGGCCTCCTGGAACGCATTCACTGCAGCTGGGACGTCACCCATCACCAGGTTCTTGTTTCCTGTGCCGATCAGCTTACTGGCTTCTTCCAGGACATCCACACCAGCACTGCAAGACAGACACTGTAAAGCAGTGGCACTCGAGATCCAGTCCAGCTTCTACAACGGTTAACTAATTTAGGATCTGCTTGGAATAAAGACCAGGACTGGAACGGATCTCTGAACAGACTCGAGCACGCCGCTGTAAAGCAAGGGCGCTGGACTCCAGGGCGAGTGACCTCTGAAGGAGTCCTACAGGATGGACAGCTGCACTAATCCAGCCAAGCATATTCTGAAGTGAGGACATTGTCACACGCTGTCATTACGCGTTTATAAATAACCATCAATAGTAATAACCCGGAGCATCGAGCGTGGTCAGGGTGGGTGGGGTGGGGACAGCTCCCATTTTAAGGGATATCCCATTCGTAATAAGTCTGGTTTGACAGCATGTTCCTGAAGGGACTATTCCAAGTGTGGCTCTCTATGGTAAACAGGGTGAAATTCCTGGTATACTGTGCTGGGTCAAGCTTTTTAAATAACACAGCTTAGCTCTAGCAGCTTACATTGCAAATTAAGCTTGTTTTGCTGTATGTTGTAAAATTAGGGCTTCTGGCATTTAAAAAAAAAAAACTTCTGCAAAAAACTCCTACCCAATTCAGTATGCATACAGTAATGCAATATGAACAGTACCATCAATAAAACATGTAACAAAAAATAAAGCCAACTTAAATCAAAACTCCCTTTTCAACAATAATTTTAAAATTGGTCTGATTTGATTGTAGTAAATGCACACATTTCTGAGCTGGCCGCAGACATTGCGGGCTGTTTCTGGATGTTATAGAAAATGTAAAGGAGTGTGCAACAAACCAGATACGAACTGACGCGGGAAGCTTTCTCGCGTATGCTCTACGCGGGGCATGCTGGGAAATACAAAGTAGAGACTCTGCTTTTACAAAACAAATGCCGGCAACTTGAACATTAAATTCGGCATGTACTTATCAGCAAACATGGTATACCAAAAACCGCAACCCCCCCCCCAAAAAATTTTTTTATAAAAGATCATTTAAGTGCGCTTAGTTTCTGCTCACCCGTCTGCAGCCGTGGCGCTGGAGGAAGCGGCGGTTCCTTCATCCATGCTGAGGAAACAAAGACAAGCCCGTATGTTAACATGCAGCTAGCAATAATAAACAAGTGTGCCAGGACAGCAAAACAAGCCCGTCAGTCTAGGACACTATACTAGACTGCTTGCAGGGAAAGCCAGCAATGACCAAAACGTACATTGGAGTATCCAATGAGAGCGCTAGACAACTTTTTGTCTAAACAAACGCGCGCATACCTTTCGACTATTAATTAGCAGAAGACACAGCAAAAAAATACATAGTCGGCTGCTGTTTAGTTGTCTGGCTCGTTTGCGTCCTTCTAATTTCAAGTTTATACATGAATTCGGTGCAAGTCTCGACCACACACACACACACACACACACACACACACACACACACACACACACGCGGCAATACTCGCTTTTAAAAGAAAAAGCATCGTGCTGAAACACAGAAATAAATCTCCGTTTACTATCCATACCAATCGAAAATCGTACACACGCAACTATGTTTCCCCCAAACCAGCATAATCCACCAGGCTTTCTTCGCGTCCACACAAGACTGAAACGACGTGTTCTCAAAGCAGTAACAAAAGCCCTCTCTCTTTTCATTTCAATCGAATCTTTGTAAAAAAAACGAAACGCGTTTTGTAAGATTTATCTGCACCAACCTCACCTCTCCGTTTTTGTAGCCGAAGACGCGGTTGCAGTTTCTTCAAGCATTCCAACAAAAAAAAGTGTATTTATAACAAAACAAAAAGTTCGTATTAATAGCTAAAATTTGAAATCTCTCCACAGCAGCCCTGTCTATATGAAAATGGCAGTCCCCGCTCTCTTTGTCTTCGTTTCCCATAAGCTTTTGTTGGCGCGTTTAAATACAGAACCAACCCTCACTTCCGCTGAACTTTAACCTGTGTTAGCTGTGCGAGCGAGAAACAAAACTGCGGGAGAACATTTAAAGGGACAGTAACGCTGTTAATCTTCAGAGCGTGTTTATTTAGTATTTCACCAGTAGTGTATCTGTGCCACACCATAGTGTTAATTTGTTGAGTGTTTTTTTTTTTAAAGACAATATTGCATGCTAACAGTGTGTCTGTTGTGAATCACGGATAAGAGACATTATCGAATTTTAGCAGGGACACCATACTCATCATCACGCTCCCCTGGTCACCGCGTTACTGCCACCTCTCGGCCAAAACATATAATGCAGCTCGGTTGACGTTTTCAGGTCAGCAGCCGGTTCGGTGTGAATATAATGTATTGCTGATTATGTATAATTAATTCCACATCACTAATTCATCCACACATGACGTCATAACATGCACTCCAACTACAAAACACATACAACAGGATTCCAAAACAAATGCATTTTCTATTAAATGGGAAACTGGCTTAAATCTTTATGCTTTATTAAAAAATAAAAAAAAAATAAAAAAAATTATAACTTTCCATGGATGGAAACTACATCCAGATCTACACCTCAGTAGTATACAAAAATCAGACTTGAGTAGAGGCCAGTATTGAAAACATGGCCCCTACACTCGATTCAAGTCGTGCTAACCAATGGTTTAAAATCATTTTAAACCTTGAATTCACTTTAATAACATTATATTGTGATTGGTTATTTTTGTGTTTTTTTTTTCTAAAGCTTCATTTAGGATATGCAGATATGTCAAATCCAGCCGCATGCTGTATAGATGAACCGTCAAACACAGCTGCTGTAGAGCATGTGGTCTGATTGCAGCTAGACCACTGGAAAGTGAGTCTGAACTGCACCACGGACATCGACAAGATATTAGGGAGTAGCATCTGTAGCGTTGTCTTTGAAATATCTACACAATCCAAACTGAAGCAAAGCAAAACTAACTTCAGTGAAAAGGTACCCAGTCATTGGGGTTGCCCTCTGGCCCGGTTTCCCTGGATCGTCCCGGTTTTGAGGAAGGTGTCCCGGGAATTCAATATCCCTTCCCAGGACACTGAACACCAGGACCAGGGATTGAACACAAGTTAGATACATCAGGATACAATATTACTGCAATAGACATACAATATGAACTGGCTGTCAATACCATAGTAGTAATAATCTGCATGTTTCCTATTGGATGAATGTAGGATTTCTAAGAGAACCAGCCTCCACAGTCCTGTGGGGCTGCTGGTTACTCCAGGACTAATACAAACCCAGCAGGAAGGGCCTTTTCTTGTAAAGCTCCTGAATTCTGGCATGCTCTGCCTTCCTCTGTCCGGGAAGCTGGGACTCCTACTGTTTTTAAATCAACACTGAAAACATATTTTTACACAATAGCTTTTTTTTAAAAATTGTATCATAGTTTACCAATTCTCTAAATCAAAATTCCATGTTCTTTTTGTCCTTTTTTAAGATGCCAGTTTTATATATTGTTTTGTTTTATACACTTGTTCTATTTTTACAAGCTAGCTTTTTAATCTCAGTTTTTCTAATTTTACAATTAACACCACCTTTTTGTCTCTTTTTTAATGTATACTTAATAAAATCCTGTATTAGTTTTTAACTGAAATTAGACTGTTGTTCATTTATTTATGAATTTATTGGTGTGTGTGTGGGAAGCACTTTGGGGTTCTTGTGATGAAAGGTGCTACAGAAATGTGTATTGTATTGTGTTACGTTGTAAAAGATCCCGGGACACAAGGACCATGAGTTAAAGACGAGTGTTTATTTCTGCTGGTCAGTGACAAAGCAGGTAAGGCAGTAGTAGTGAGGTGTTGCCATGCTACAGCAGGAGTGTGAAGGCATGGCAAGGGGCCAGCGAGAATCTCAGTAGGGCTCGTTGAAGGGGTAGTGGGGGTGACCTGCATCCCGAGGAACAGACTTCCCATCAACCTGCAAGACAGCGAGCAACACAGCAGCGTTACCACTGTGGACGAGCCAGCTCCCATGCACCCAAACGATACAAAATCTCCACAAAATACATTGCACAGCTGTACAGACTTGCAAGAACCACTAGGTGGCAGCACTAACTAAAATGCAATCCTGCAAGTGACAACAACAAATCAGGGCACAGACAAGACTAGATATGAACTAGCTCTGTCCAATCACAGATCAGAGAGCAGGTTGGTTTCTAGATAGACAGTAATACTGCACACGCAATGTTTTACAGCCGGTAACAGATCAGAAACCATTGATATTAAATGTCAGTATCACTTCTCCATTACATTACCCAATGGCCCTACTTAATTTATGTTTCAAAATGAATACTGAAAAGGATGAGATTACAACACCTCTGTTTTCAGTTACTGTATCAGGTCAATTTCACCTGACTCCTACCTCTTATCAAAGTTCACCACTGTATTTTTGCAGTTTTCCCATGCTTCCCTCATGGTTACACTATGCATTTACCATAGGTAACCCTGGTTTGCCATGCTTTTTAATATGCTTTACCATACTTGTGCTTACCTATGCCTTACCATGCTTTCACTGTGCTTTATCACACTTCACTATGCTTTCACTGTGCTTTATCACACTTCGCTATGCTTTCACTGTGCTTTCACTGTGCTTTATCACACTTCACTGTGCTTTCACTGTGCTTTATCACACTTCACTATGCTTTCACTGTGCTTTATCACACTTCGCTATGCTTTCACTGTGCTTTCACTGTGCTTTATCACACTTCACTGTGCTTTATCACACTTCACTGTGCTTTCACTGTGCTTTATCACACTTCACTGTGCTTTATCACACTTCACTGTGCTTTCACTGTGCTTTATCACACTTCGCTATGCTTTCACTGTGCTTTATCACACTTTGCTTTGCTTTCACTGTGCTTTATCACACTTCACTGTGCTTTATCACACTTCACTGTGCTTTCACTGTGCTTTATCACACTTCGCTATGCTTTCACTGTGCTTTATCACACTTCACTGTGCTTTATCACACTTCACTATGCATTCACTGTGCTTTATCACACTTCACTGTGCTTTCACTGTGCTTTATCACACTTCACTGTGGTTTCACTGTGCTTTAATCACACTTCACTGTGCTTTCACTGTGCTTTCACAGTGGGAACCCTTTCTAAGCCAGTGTTGGCACTGGGCTAGGCATGCTTACTGTGATCATGGGTACAATGTAGCGCCAGTTCTTGTTCATCGATCCCATCGCCTGCATCTCTTCATCCGCCAGCGTGAAGTCGAACACCTGCATTGAGCAACACATACAGGGTCAGGCAGTGGGTAGCTGGGGGGGGGGTTAGGGTTAGGGTTTGATCCCCAAATGAATTATTCAACTAAGTGGGACAAAAAAATATCAGTCATGTGGAAAAATCTCCCCTCCTCCTCCACCGCCCCCTCCTCCTCCTGAAATGTAATCCGAAGCAAATTACCACCCCCACCCCCCATCACACACACACACTGGTGTCAAACTGTCAACTTCAGCACCGCTTAAACAAGGGGACTTAAAACAAGACAAAGAGGTCAGTGCACCTAAAATAATTAAATAATTCTGAACCTCAGAAACCCATTGGGGCATTTAAGGGTCAATGGAAAAGCAACATAAAAAGATTCACCATCCTTTTTAGTTTATAGTCTGGCACTAATTATAATTAGGAATAACTTCCCTCCAAACAAAGGAAACCTGTCAGAGGAATCAGAATTTTTTTTTTTTTTTAAGTTGCCAAGTTTGAAGACTGTTCAGATGTTACAGCAAGATTTTGTTACCATGTGCAGGAGCGTCCAGCGTTCTCACCTGGATGTTCTGAAGGATGCGGGACTCGGTCACGCTCTTGGGAATCGTCACCACCCCTCGCTGCACCTGCCACCTGTCAACAGAGAGGACACACCTGTCAATGCGCTCTCCCAGAGGGGCAGGTTTCTGCCAAGGTGTCCCCAGACGGAGAGCTGGTTACCTGAGGATGACCTGCGCTGGTGATTTGCCGTATTTCTCAGCCAGCTTTTTGACGATGGGCTCCTCCAGCAGCACTGGCTCGTCGGGGTGCTTCCAGGCACGGTCCGGGGACCCCAGCGGGCTGTACGCCGTCATCACCAGCCCGCGAGCCCGGCAGTGTGCCAGCAGCTCCGTCTGCGCCAGGTAGGGGTGGCACTCCACCTGCGCACAGAGGGAAGCAAGCACGCCCGTTATTAACACATGCAGCGGCGCCCCTTCGCTGGGCACTGCTGCCCGAGCCATTTACAAAAACCTTTTGCTTTTCTTTTAACAGATTAAATAAAGTTAAGTAACATGGAACTGTTCTCGACTGCTGTTTCTAGAATGTGTTTGCGAATCTCAAACTTCACTGAATCCATGTTCTGTCTAAATATCTTAACATACTGAATTGCATTTGTTTAATACAAATCAGAAAACAAATGACCATGAGGGGGCCTTTGTTATTCTACTTCAGTTGATGTTGTGTAGAGCTTACTGGTGGATAGGAGCATCATTTGAGCATAGTGTTAAGAACTGAATCTCTAAACAAACAACATGAAATTGGTTAAAGAAGACACTTGAATTGCAGATGTTCTGTACTGAATTGTAGACCCACAGCACACAGAGCTCTTGCAGGAACACCCTGCTGCTCCCCTGGGCCTCCTCACCTGCAGGACGGCAGGCTTGATGGTTGCTATGGTGATGACGTCGTCGATCTGCCTGCTGTTGAAGTTGGAGAGGCCGATGGCCCGCACCAGCCCCTTCTCCACCAGCTTCTCCATGGCCCTCCAGGTCTCCTTGTAGTCGATGTGATCGAGAGCAGCGTGCCGTCCCTCGCTCTTCGGAAGAACGGCGTCCCGCGCCTGCATCCAGAGGAGCAGACGAGTCAGTGATCCCAATCAGTACCCTTCAGAAAGCCTGGACTCCAGGCTTCGTTCATTCAGGAAATCCCACATTAATGAGAAACAAACATCGTGAGAGTGCTGAAGACATCTTATTAAACTGTATTCAGTGCCACCTGGAACCGTTACAAGGAGGGCTGGTCCTGGCTTGCCTTTGTCCCATGAAACCATTCCACTAGCCCTTGCATTGTGGTTACCATGCGGAACACAAACAGCACGACTATGGCTCTGGACAGCAGTGTTTATAACAGGGACACACGAGTTGTTTGGTTCTTGTTTTGTTAAAAAAATAACAGGTGTGTTTCTCCATTCAAAGAATAGGAGATAATTAAGGACTTTGCCTGGTTCCCTATATGGTTAGCAGAGAGACAGCATGACTCTAATTAGACACCCAGCTATGAGAGCAGGACTCCCCACAGTGACAGGAGACTGAGACTCCTGCAGAGAGCTCAGCAAGCCTTTCACTGATTGGGAAACAAAGGCAGGTCCATACCTGACTCACACACACACACACACACACACACACACACACACAGGGCACGTTACTAGATAAAGAGGGCGACAGGTGTGCATGTTTTGAAGTTGTGTTCAGTATGCACGACCTTGCTAGCTTTGTGTATAATGATCTTTAAAATGCTAACATGAGACGGGCAGAGAGAGATGAATGGTTATTGCTATTATTATTAATATTAATATCATTATTATTATTATTATTATTATGGGGTTTAGCAGAAGCAGCTCCAAGTCATTCCACAGTATTTGTGTCTTTATAACAGGGATAGAATTAAGACTCCTATACACAGCAGTTTTACCCATTCCAGGTTTTATTACAAGCTTCATTAGCCCCAGTGTATAGGTAACAAGCTCAGGTATGTCTTATTGAGCTCATATTGAAACCAGGAATGGATCAAAGTGCTGTGCAAGGGGCGCCTCATGTCCATCCCTGGACCCCGGTCAGCGTTGCTCCACAGCGGGCAGTGCAGGAGGGGCCGGGCGGGGACTCACTGGAAGGCGTGGGGCCAGTGGATGAGGTAGAGGTCCAGGTAGTCCAGTTTCAGGGCCCTGAGTGTCTTCAGCAGGGCCGGCTCCACATCCTCTGGGTGATGCAGGGTGTTCCACAGCTTGGACGTCACAAACACTTCCTCTCGCTTCACTCCCTGCAGGCAGAGAGCGAGAGAGCGAGAGAGAGAGGGACAGTGAGAGAGAGCGAGCGACAAAGCGAAAGCGAGAGAGCAAGAGTGAGAGCGAGACAGCGACAGAGTTTCAGGGTCTCACCTTGTCCTGCCCGCCTGCCTGTTCTCACCGAGCTGTCTTACTTGTTTCAGGGTCTCACCTTGTCCTGCCTGCCTGCCTGCCCTCACCCAGCTGTCTTACTTGTTTCAGGGTCTCACCTTGTCCGGCCCCAGTTTCTCCTGAAGGGCCGCTCCGATCTCGGCTTCATTGCCGTAGACAACAGCGCAGTCAATGTGCCGATAGCCAGCCTCCAGAGCATATTGCACAGCCTCCTTCACCTGGAGAGAGAGGGAGCCAGCACTGTGAGAACGGGACAATACAGCACTGCCATCCCAGTACAGCCATCCCAGTACAGCACTATCATCTCAGCACAGCAATGCCATCCCAATACAGCCATCCCAGTACAGCCATCCCAGCGCAGCACTGTCATCCAAGTACAGCATTGCCATCCCAGCACAGCCATCCCAGCACAGCACATCCCAGTACAGCACTACCATCCCAGTACAGCACTGCCATCCCAGTATAGCCTTCCCAGCACAGCCATCCCAGCACAGCACATCCCAGTACAGAAAAGCCATCCCAGTACAGCACTGTCATCCCAATACAGCCATCCCAGCACAGCCATCCCAGCACAGCACATCCCAGTACAGCACTGTCATCCCAATACAGCCATCCCAGCGCAGCACTGCCATCCCAATACAGCCATCCCAGTGAGCACTGTCATAACAGTACAGCCATCCCAATACAGCAATGCCATCCCATCACAGCAATCCCAGTACAGCAAAGCCATCCCAGAACAGCAATCCCAGCACAGCCTGCCATCCAAGCACAGCCATCGCACTACAGGTCACTGCCAATGCACCTTCAACCAGGAACCAAGACACTCACCAGACAACACGGATGCAAAGATCAGTCTGGCTGAGCTGAAGAAAGCGCATGCTGTGTAATTTGCAAGCTCTGCAAAGTCCTTACAGGATTCATTTCTGTTTTATTTACGTACGAAAGTCCTCTAGTAATGCTGAAAACCATCAACGGAACAGCCTTATCAAAAACAGCTGCATGTAGTTCCTTCTAGTGTCACTTCACAATGTAAGAGAGCTTAATAAAGTTATGCAGCTCCTTATAGTGAGAGTCCAGGGAAGTACATTGATACTAAACAATACACAGTAAGCACTGAGATGTACAGTAACAGTGTACAGTAAGCATTGATGGATTGTTAGTTCACAGCAGTGTTTGTTGATGCGAAGGAGCAGATATATTGTATGTTGGCCCCTGAATAGAGCCGTGAGGGGAGCTTTGATCTGCGGCCCACATCTGCGTTTTAATAAGAGTTTATTGTTGCCATGCCCACTTATCAGGCTCTTCATCTGGTTCCCATGGTGCTGATGCTGAAGGGCCTGCAGCTCGTACAAAGCCACACGCACTCGGCTAAACAGGGCGGCAGGAAATGAAACCAGCATACAGTAGAACCTGAGGACAAAACATGTGACACCGGCACACTGTTGGGTTGCTTTCAGGATTACGCTGCACGTAGACTTTGGGTTGGTCTTTCTCTGCAAGGAACTCTGTGAAATGAGCAAACTTACTTTTTATTACTATGATTGTCATTGTTGAATTATTATTATTATTATTATTATTATTATTATTATTATTATTATTATTATTATTATTATTGTTTTTACATCTTTTATAAAGTACTGAAATGAAAGAGATTGTTGTGCCCAATGTGAAATGTGTATTGGATTGAAAAGACACTCCCATTGCAGAGCAGTGTGATCCATTCCTGGTTTTACTGGATGGAGAGCAGGGGCAGTGGTGACACCTACCTTTCCAGGCTCACTCTTCCATGTGCCCAGACCAATCAGGGGCATCTTCCTCCCGGTGTTGAGAACTGCATAGTCAACCATGCCGGACGTGTCTGCCAAGGTCAAAACAAACACACACATTTTTAAACGCAGCAGGACATTCAACCTGCAAGAGAGCCTGGGGGCGTGTGTAGCATGAAGATACAGAACCCCAAGCTGTGTAGAAACTCAATTCAAACCAATCCTTCCCACTATCTGAATCGTACACAGCCTTCTGATAGCGTGTGGAGCAGATACTTGTACCTGAGGGGACGAGACCCCCTCTCTGTTATGTGCTTCATCACACCTGAATGACTTTCTTCTGATTGTGTCTGGTCTGGTGCGCAGGTCTGCCCGCTGCCTCCTTCTTTCAGAGGAATTTGATTTGAAATTTGATTGTTCAGCTGCTTTCATTTGAAGCCAGTTTAATTGACTAACAAACAGTGACTTCAGTTTAAGTTATTTGTTGCCACTGTCTGTGAAAAGCTCATTTCAACAGAATGCTTGTAATTGCAATTCTGATCAACGATGTGTTGGAATTGAATAAAAGGGAATTGAAATTTGATTTTTAAAAAGGAATTGGAATTAACCCTGACCCTCATTGTGTGCACTTTGGGAGGGCAAAAGGACTGAAATTGGTTTTCTTTTTTTGGCTGAGCTTGATGACTAACAACGGGAAAAAAAAAAAATGCTTTTAAAGGGTTAGTCTGGTTTTCCAGAAACAGGACCGAAGGAAGTGCAGTGAGGCGCTGTGCATGTGTCACATGACTTCTCTCAGTCCTGCAGAGCTCAGCTCATTTCCAGAGTCTCTGTTTGCACAGGACACATCACTGCTGTGCTTACAAACACGAGCTCCAAACCTTGAAGATCCTGTACAGTACAGCACCGCCCAAAAATTCTAAACTTGGCTGACCTTTCAAAGCATTCTTATTGTCTTTAATCATTTAAAACAAGGGGGGAGAGACAGAGAGGTGGGTGAAAAAAAACAAGCAGTATTAAAATATAGTTCATTCTAAATTCCATTTAGAACATTAAAATGACATTCAATTCAAAATAATAATGTGGCTTTAAATATTAGTTTAACTACTTTTAGCATGTATATGTTACTGTGTAAGAAAATATTGTTTTTTGTTTGTTTATTTTTTCAGTAAGTCATTACTGGGTCTTGAAGCAACATCTGGGGTCCTGCTACCCCCCAGTCCTCACCCTCCTCATTAGCCCTCACTGACTGCTTAACGATCTGCTATTTAACAACAAAAGTGTTATTTCTTGGCTATTATAACTAAATAATCCCTGGTGGTAACCTTTCTAAAAGTGTCCCATAGTAAAAGCACAGGGAAGAGCAATAAAACACAGTGACAGCATGGTAAAGGACAGTGACAGCATGGTAAAGCACAGTGACAGCATGGTAAAGGACAGTGACAGCATGGTAAAGCACAGTGACAGCATGGTAAAGCACAGTGACAGCATGGTAAAGGACAGTGACAGCATGGTAAAGCACAGTGACAGCATGGTAAAGGACAGTGACAGCATGGTAAAGGACAGTGACAGCATGGTAAAGCACAGTGACAGCATGGTAAAGCACAGTGACAGCATGGTAAAGGACAGTGACAGCATGGTAAAGCACAGGGAAGAGCAATAAAGCACAGTGACAGCATGGTAAAGGACAGTGACAGCATGGTAAAGGACAGTGACAGCATGGTAAAGCACAGTGACAGCATGGTAAAGGACAGTGACAGCATGGTAAAGCACAGTGACAGCATGGTAAAGGACAGTGACAGCATGGTAAAGCACAGTGACAGCATGGTAAAGGGCAGTGACAGCATGGTAAAGCACAGTGACAGCATGGTAAAGCACAGTGACAGCATGGTAAAGCACAGTGACGCATGGTAAAGCACAGTGACGCATGGTAAAGCACAGTGACAGCATGGTAAAGCACAGTGACAGCATGGTAAAGGACAGTGACAGCATGGTAAAGGACAGTGACAGCATGGTAAAGCACAGTGACAGCATGGTAAAGCACAGTGACAGCATGGTAAAGGACAGTGACAGCATGGTAAAGGACAGTGACAGCATGGTAAAGCACAGTGACAGCATGGTAAAGCACAGTGACAGCATGGTAAAGGACAGTGACAGCATGGTAAAGCACAGTGACAGCATGGTAAAGCACAGTGACAGCATGGTAAAGCACAGTGACAGCATGGTAAAGCACAGTGACAGCATGGTAAAGGACAGTGACAGCATGGTAAAGCACAGTGACAGCATGGTAAAGCACAGTGACAGCATGGTAAAGGACAGTGACAGCATGGTAAAGCACAGTGACGCATGGTAAAGGACAGTGACAGCATGGTAAAGCACAGAGGTAAGGATTGTAAAGAAGGTATGGCAAAAACATATGAATAAAAATTGCAAACCATGGGAAAAGGATGGGGAAACTGCAAAACCACTGTGCACAAATAGCAGCGTAAACTTTTAGAAAGGAATACATCAACACAAAGGCCCACAGTTTTATTTAGTTTTTGCTTCTTGATAACCACAAAAAAAAAATGATAACAATAATAATTAGGCTCATGTAACTTAACAAAATACTGTACTAACATTGCACACCCCAAAAATCCATCACTGCACAGAGCACAATGGCGTTCAATACATATACGTGGCATTTAGCCTCAAAGCTGTCTGTTACTTTAGATTCATACAAAACTGCATTTCAATTGCGCGCGCAACTTTCAATTACTGTGCAGCAAAATATAGAAAGCAGCGCTGGCGCGAGTCTTTTATTATAAGGTATTTACAGTGACTTTAAATCTGAGTAAGGCAGCGGCCAATTAACAATAAAGTCGGAGCGCTGCTTCATTGACACTTTTTTTTTATATATTACTTTGAGTTGCGAATGTATTTGTACAGACCTGGTCGTGTAGCGTTGCTCGGTCAGTTGAAGACGCTGAGGTTTATGGTTCGGAATTAATTAGTTTTGTTGTATAACGGATTTCTTTTCTGAAGTTTCCGTTTCCGGTTTTTTTAAACGCTGCTCATCCTGTTATTGCGAAGTGAAACTGAAGTTACGAGATTTTTAGGTATTGTTTTTGCAATGAGAGTGTACATTGAAACCCTCTTACGGCGATCGTGTCTGCATAGCTTCACTTAGTTTGATCAAATTAAGCAGTTGATTCAATAAAGGTTTTGCATTGGTTGAATTTGAAAGGATTTTGGTTGAATTGGAAAATATATTTGTTTTATTAGTATTACAATATGCAGTTGATTCTATTAGAACATAAGAACATAAGAAAGTTTACAAACGAGAGGAGGCCATTCAGCCCATCTTGCTCGTTTGGTTGTTAGTAGCTTATTGATCCCAGAATCTCATCAAGCAGCTTCTTGAAGGATCCCAGGGTGTCAGCTTCAACAACATTACTGGGGAGTTGGTTCCAGACCCTCACAATTCTCTGTGTAAAAAAGTGCCTCCTATTTTCTGTTCTGAATGCCCCTTTATCTAATCTCCAATTGTGACCCCTGGTCCTTGTTTTTATTTTCAGGTCAAAGATGTCCCCTGGGTTGACATTGTCAATACCTTTTAGGATTTTGAATGTTTGAATCGGATCGCTGCGTAGTCTTCTTTGTTCTAGACTGAATAGATTCAATTCTTTTAGCCTGTCTGCATATGACATACCTTTTAAACCCGGGATAATTCTGGTCGCTCTTCTTTGCACTCTTTCTAGAGCAGCAATATCCTTTTTTTGTAGCAAGGTGACCAGAACTGAACACAATATTCTAGATGAGGTCTTACTAATGCATTGTAAAGTTTTTACATTACTTCCCTTGATTTAAATTCAACACTTTTCACTATATATCCCTATATATCCGAGCATCTAGTTGGCCTTTTTGATAGCTTCCCCACATTGTCTAAATGGATAGTTCATGTGTATATATATATATATATATATATATATATATATATATATATATATATATATATATATATATATATATATATATCTTCATTTATCATAGTGATCAAGTTTGGCTTTTTTCCCCCAGAAACCTGAAGCCCAGTTTCTTTCCCATAATCGTACCATATCGACAAAACTGCAGAGTCATACTCATTCAGCACGGAACAGACAGCCACGCAATTCACTGCACGATTTGAACGAGGTGGAAAGCATCGCGATAAGTGTGGGACGTATAAAAACGCTGAACATTTCATTTCGCTTCTGAAAGCTGCTTCCTCTTTCTTCTAAACAGAAACTACTGAGAGCGAGCGAGAACAGTGAGTGTTTACTGTTTTATCATGTAATTGTATGGCTTTGGCAAATGATGCATAGCATTATTTGTGTGTGTTTCACAGGATTGATACCGGTCCATGTGCTTTGAATAAAGGGGCGTGTCATTTTCAGTTAATAAAATAATTGCTGTATTAAATATATGTGTGTGTTTAATAATGTTATATCGCATCTGTTTTTATTTAAACGATTTTGTTTTGCGAGTTTTCAAACTGTAGCTGGTATTTAACTAAATTAAAGTTACGGGCAATGTATTGTACCATTGTGTATTGTCGGCTTTTAGAAATGAAGTGCAGATCATGTGGCCTGATAAAGTAATGGCTTCAAACACTGAACCGAATGGAAGTTTTATAAATGTTGAGAGTCCGTGCTAAAATAATCTGCTGCTCTTTGACAACAAAGGTTTTGTTACCAAGACCGTTTTCAGGAAACTATATGCTACAGTATTCCAGTACGCCGTTTTTTGGAGCAGAGAATGGGTGAAACTGCTACTCTGTCTTCTGTCTTCTTGTTTCTTCTCACTCCTCAGACTTCCGTTCATTACAGGGTTTGCTTTTTGTTTGGTTTACATATCAATTATCTGGAGAAACCCGACTGGTTCATCTTGATTAGTTAAGGATTATAGAAATATATAATGCGTCCTTGCAACGACAATTGTGTTATTCAAGTTCAGGTCTGCAATTTACAGCGCAAATTAATCGAAATGAAATACGCAATGCACTAATACGACCCACTATGCAGTTTAGAACCGTCACTGAAGTTCAGTGTCTTATCGGAGGTCATTAGTGACTGTGTTGTACTTGGGAACGCATGCGTGCACCGATTTCTTTTAGTTTATCACCTTGGCTATAAACTAATAAACAACCTTGTATCACTCACAAAGCATTTACCACCGTGCAAGGTTGGCACCGGTTGTTGTGGTGGTTTTTTTTCTTCAGTATGGTGGTGCAACCCCACAGCACCATGGTTGTAAATGGTGTGTATGTGGCCCCCTACTTCTGACGTATTTAGTTTGTGGTTTTTAAAGCCTTGGTTACCAGTCCTTCAAGCCTCATCCACTCCTGATCTGTAATATACCAGCATCACCCAGCATTTGCATGTAGCTTTGGCCAGTGATTGCTGTTAAGTTTACACAACACACCAAATAATCAAGGAAATGAAACGGCGTGTTGGTCCTAATTAATATTTATGCTGTGGTAGCGTGTTCAAGTGCAGTGCTGTTTAGCGATGAATTGAACACGCAGACTGTCGGCAGTCTCTGGATTGCAGAGTAATTGGGGACTGATCTATTTTAATTTCTTGCAGGCTTTTTCAACATGTCTGCCGGTAACGCTCAGATAGGAAAACCAGCTCCTGACTTCAAGGCCACTGCTGTGATGCCTGACGGCCAGTTCAAGGACATCAGCCTGTCAGACTACAGAGGTAAGGGCCCCGCGGCAGAGAGGGGGAGCTTCGGACCCACGGCACTCGCAATAGGACTACAGTCCAATAGCATCTCGATCCATTCTGGGTTTTACTGTGTGCCACTGTCTGTTACAAGCTCATGAAGAAACCTAGACTGGATTAAACTGCTCGCTCTGGAGTCAGTTTCTGTCCTTGGTTGCTGCAGAAACTGTTCTGCAAAACCTGAGTTTTGGCTGGTTGGGTGTTTTGCTTAGTTTG
Organism: Acipenser oxyrinchus oxyrinchus; assembly: GCA_030684275.1. NCBI lineage: Eukaryota > Metazoa > Chordata > Actinopteri > Acipenseriformes > Acipenseridae > Acipenser > Acipenser oxyrinchus. The sequence goes on from CM060260.1 coordinate 34,462,218, forward strand.
CAGTAAAGGGGGGTTCATGTCATCGGATTTGCCTAATGATCTTGTGAGTCGCGTGGTTAAAGTGCTAAATGTGTCCTCCTTGTAAAATGTACCTAATAATGAATAACTCGACAAACTGCTTCGTATGCAAACTTTCTGAATTGGAGCCTGTTAGGTTGCTGGCTGTCCTTCCTGAAGCCTGCCTTCATTCTCATTGCATTCCAAGCTGGTGATTTGTATTGCATCCTGTAACCAGGGTCCATTATCACTGTGTACCACCTGAAATATGAAACTCTCATCTAATGCAATATTGGGTTATACAGTGTGCTGACAAATGTAAGCAAAACACCCAGCTGATTTTCAAGCTCTCTGACCAAGTTAGCAAACAGTGTGGCGTGTCACTGTACAAATATTGACTCTTTGGCACTCCGTAACCAGTTGTGCAGAACTAACAGGATTTATGATTTTAATGACCCGTAGATAAGCAGTTAAAGCACTAGTAAATGAATAAATTAAGATCGTCCTGTGAGGTTATACTCTATTCTGTATGTTTGTGTGTGCAGGCACAAGAGCAACCACCACAAATTGCATGCTTCAGGTCTTGACCACTGTCATCCAATTGCTAGGAAATGATAAGATAGGGTGTATTTGAGCCCCGCAGTGCTTACCCAGGCCCTCTGTCTATATGTGTATCGTCCCTAACTAGAAATACTAAAAGGAACTAGTCCAAATCTCTGACCAGCTTATTGAATGGGGAGTGTTTAAGGCAGTGTTCTGTGCTTGCAGGGAAGTGCTGGTGTTCTTCAATGGGGAGTGTTCAAGGCAGTGTTCTGTGCTTGCAGTGCGTGGTGTTCTTCAATGGGGAGTGTTCAAGGCAGTGTTCTGTGCTTGCAGTGCGTGGTGCTCTTCAATGGGGAGTGTTCAAGGCAGTGTTCTGTGCTTGCAGTGCGTGGTGCTCTTCAATGGGGAGTGTTCAAGGCAGTGTTCTGTGCTTGCAGTGCGTGGTGCTCTTCAATGGGGAGTGTTCAAGGCAGTGTTCTGTGCTTGCAGTGCGTGGTGTTCTTCAATGGGGAGTGTTTAAGGCAGTGTTCCTGTGCTTGCAGGGAAGTACGTGGTGTTCTTCTTCTACCCGCTGGACTTCACCTTCGTCTGCCCCACCGAGATCATCGCCTTCAGCGACGGCGCCGACGACTTCAAGAAGATCAACTGCGAGGTGATCGGAGCCTCGGTGGACTCGCACTTCTGTCACCTGGCGTGGTACGTACCGCTATCCAGGGATGAAATAATGAGGGTTGCAGTCCGTATTCAATGTTTACAGGCTGTTTGGCCCGTCTGCGCTCATCTAGTTTCTGGGTTAATCTCAAAACGTTGTCGATTTCTGATATAAAAGGTGCCAGTGATTCAGCATGGACGACCACATGGCTGGGTCAGCCATTCTATCCCCTCGTCGCTGTCTGTGTAAAGAAGTAGGGAATGTCCAAAGTGAGTTCCGGGTGCCTCTGCTTTTCCTTTCAGGATCAACACCCCCAGGAAGCAGGGCGGCCTGGGCCACATGAAGATCCCGCTGGTGTCCGACACGCGGCGCTCCATCTCTCAGGACTACGGTGTGCTGAAGGAAGACGAGGGCATCGCCTACAGGTCAGGAGGATGGCCTTCGGGCTTCACGCAGAGATTTACTGCACTAGCTGCTTTCAGCTGGCGTCCAGGACCAGTAAACAGATGTCTCCTGATGTAGGAGTTCTACCATCTAGGGAGAAATTGCATGCATTAAATCACCTGTGCCCATCCATGTGGAATTAAGCCCAAGCCGTGCATCTCGTTTGCAGGGTGAATGTGTTCAGGTTGAAAGCTGCATGTATTCACTCCATGCCTCGTGTTCCCCAGCACCACGTCTGCAAGCCTGATTTTTTTTTTTTTTTTATGCTAGAACCTGGAAACCAAGTTTGAAACTAGGTTATGCGGACAGGTGGTTGGTTCTGAAAGCTAGATTTACCAGCATGTCCCCTCCGTCCTGTAGCCTCTCCTCCTGAATGGCAGTCTTGTTCTACAACAAAGCCTGTGAACTTGCTGTTTCCATCTCCCTCCAGAGGCCTGTTTATCATCGATGACAAGGGGATCCTGCGGCAGATCACCATCAACGACCTTCCTGTGGGCCGCTCCGTGGAGGAGACCCTGAGGCTGGTGCAGGCCTTTCAGTTCACAGACAAGCACGGAGAGGGTAAGCATGAGCACGCCTGGACACCGGGGCTTCAGCGCTAACCGAACAGGCTGCCATTCTGCTTAACTGAACCTCATTATCAAAGGAGGGTAGGTTATTCTAACATGCTCCAAGACTGATACCACACCTTTTTAGATTTGAGTTAAACGGTACCATTGCATGGCAGTTTGCACCTTTTCCTGGTTTTAATACAAGCTAGATTACACTGCGACAAGCTTGGGTTTGTCTTCTGATTTCAAGGATTGAAATAAGACTCCCATTGCATAGCAGTTTGATAAGACACCCCTGAGCTTAGTTGGCGTACACTGTGGCTAATCAAGCTCGTAGTGAAACTGCTGTGAAACAGGAGTCTTATTTCCATCCCTGTTAAAGGTAGCAGGAGTTTTTCATTTGTAATCTTTGAGTAGGGCCCAAACCAGTAGTACACAACTAACCCTGTATTTTCTACGTTTTCAGTGTGCCCCGCGGGATGGAAACCCGGCAGTGACACCATCAAGCCAGACGTCAAGGAAAGCAAAGGCTTCTTCTCCAAGCAGTAGCAAGCGCACTCGAGTCTGCTCAGTGCTGTAGCTTCAACATCTAAAACACTGGTGATGCGAGTAGATAGCAGTGTGCCAGGAAGAAAAAAATAAATAGATATTGTGACCTATTTTTGTATTTGTTACTGTAAAGAGAGAGAATTCACAAAACATGAGAGCAAAGCTCATTTGTTTGTGAAATCTCTTTTGATGTTGAGGTGTCGGTTAGTTGTCATAGCAACGCTTGTAGCTGATGCCGTTTCTTCGTTTTGTGCTTGAATGGCATCTGTTTGTGTCTCTCTTTTGAAGAGAACGGTGTGTTCTAACTCTCACAGCTGCCCCCAGCTGTCAACATACTTTGTGGCAAAAACATCTGACACAAATAAAAAACGTATTGTGTACCAGTGTCTTGTCTGTGTTATTTACATGGGTACTGCATGCGTTCCTGTTGCGAGAAGTCTGTTGCACGAAGGCAATGGGCTTCTCGCATGTAAACCAATGTATTTAAATAGAGTACATTTCTAAAGTTACCTGTGCTATCCACCACTCCACAGTAGCTAGCTCTGAGTGTTTTTACTGCTGTTGTGACCTGACTGGGTGAAATCCATCAGATATCATACACCTCACCCTATACTGGTAGGTATAAAGTAACTAAACACCTTTATTTCATTGTTGCATTGGTGCTGCTATCTGATACCATGTGAAACAGAAAAGTGGGGTTGGAACAATTTAACAGAAAGAAAAAATTACAAGAAAAGTGTCTGCAATATTCATGACATCTCATTAAATGCCATTTTTAATGGAGTTTGTATCTTATTTATTTTTTAAAATCTAAAGCTATTGATACCGGCAATGTTTTGATTTGTTTGTATGGTTACGAAGCGCCCCCGTGTGGTTACATATTGTATAAATTATATACAGTATAGGTTTAAAAAAAAAACACAACACTTTTTTTGCACTTCTCAATCTATATGTACAACCATAGTACCTCAGACTTTACTGTATACACGGATTATAGTTCATGGCCTGATATTTTTTCACTAATATAATCCTCCTGTGTACTATTAAGAAAAGCAACTCACCAACCGCATTCACGAAAAGGAATTTGAAGAGCCTCGTGCACACGGTTCGTTTGGTCGGTTGCTCTGTCCTTCGCTCGAGCTCCTTGCCACGAGGATTTTTTTGGGGGGAAGATCTTCATTTTTCAGTTATAAATTAAAGTTTTGCGTTTTATTGTGGGAAAATAGTAAAGGCAAATCTCTGGCGTCTTGTGTCTCATGAACTACACAGGGTTTTTTTTTGGTTTTTTTAAATATATGTTTTTATGGTGATGTGTTTGTTCTAATTTACCTCGTGTTTAACCGTGTAGAAAATATATATATATATATATATATATATATATATATATATATATATATATATATATATATATATATATTGTTTGTAAATTAAGATTTCATAAATGGCAACTGCCCAGAAGTTAAGAAGTCGCGTAAAACAGGCTGCATCTCAGGTAGGTAAGGTTTCAGGACGTTTGGTTTTAATAATAATGTTCTAGATGAGATGTACTGTGTGTAGCGAAACGCCATTGAAAAGCCGTTTCAGGAGGATGAATTAGTAAACGATGCAGTTGTTTTTTTTTAATATTTTGGATATATCGTCTGGTACCAATATTATTTGCTACTGTTTTAGTTTTTTTAAACTACCGTACAACACTGTAACATAACTACGAGCTGGATAAAACCAGACTACCAACTGGCACACAACAACCAAGGTACAGATCCAGCCATTCGCGGGGTTTTGCTGTGTGAGAATTGCTTCAGGGGAAGGACAAACGTGATCAATTTATCTATAGAACATAACAAATGCATAAGATTTGTGTATATTCTTTTTTTTTTTTTACTAGAGTACTAGAGATGATTTGGTTCATACAATACTACAATTTAGTCTATTATCAAGAATAGCTATATGACAATGAACTTTAAAAATCCCTGTATTTGGTACACCAACAATCTTCTTGGACTGCAGTACGCTTCAATTCTGCTTTGCATCGTTATTACAATGTGTTATATCATTAGTGAATGTCACCATGTCACGTATCTATGAATACAATAATCCAGTCAGGTTACAGAATACTTACAAATAAAGAATTACTGTCTACTGCACAGTTTTTGTATTATTATTATTATTATTTTGTATTTGTTATTATTATTGTAAATGTATGTAAACCCTCCCCTAGTGGACTTGTCTGTTTCCGAATGAGATTAAAACCCAGCAGCAGTCTCTGGTTTTCGTGAAGAGAATGATGGCAGTTGCTGTGTCTTCTATCACCTACCTTCGAGGCATATTTCCCGAAGATGCCTACAGAAACCAGTACCTGGAAGGTAGGAGACGCTAGCTTTTGCATTTAGGTGCTGGCATTCTGATGCTTTGAGTTTTTTGTTGAAAACAACGAACTAGAAAACAAAACAAAATAAAAGACCATTCATTAGGATGGGAATTATTGATTGAGTTCAAAATAACTATGTTAAATGGTGGTTGATCAGAAAATCTAAGAGGAGAATCAATAAAAACCTCAGGGCAACATATTTAGATCATTTAAAAAAAAAAAAAAAAAAAAAATTGCTCTTGGCTCATATGCACATTACAGTTCAAGTTCCTGCATTGATGCTGTTTTTAAAGACATTCTTGATCAAATATTAGCCTTTTATTTCAGATTTGTGCATTAAAGTTTTAAGAGAAGACAGTACCTGTCCTGGAGCATCAAAAATTGTTAAATGGTATGTTTGAAGGCTTTTCCATTGGATGTTTATTAACTAAAACAGACCTGCATTGAGGTTACATGTGTTATGAATACACACAGCTATGTTATGAACCACTTTCTTTTAAAGTAGAATTTTAAATGTTGTTACAGGCTTCTGCAAAATCTGTTTTAATAGTACAGAACCTGTGATTATTTTCAGGATGACGGGGTGTTTTGATGCTTTAGAAAAAGGATATGTAAGTTGTTTTTATTGAATTTAGTTTTGATAGTATATTTCTAACAGTACTGTATATAACATTGAACTGTTTCTTCTATTGTTTTCTCAACAGTTACAACTAGTGTTCATTGGTGTAAGTATATAATACAAATAAAACACGACTACCACAGTAAGTTAGCTGTAGTGGATGTAAGTTATTTTTATTCATGAATAATTTGAGAGTGTTTTGTTTTTCTTTTGATCTTTTTAGATCAATATTTTTTACAGTGTCTAACATTACAACTTTAGAAAGCACAGCTCTTTGTTATTGCAAGGGGGTTATGAAAAACATCACATTAAAAAAAAGTGTTTATTTGTTATAATACAGATCTTCCTAGGCAGTTAGAAAAACGATGAAGTGGGATTAATCCAGATTAAGTGTGAACAGAGGTCAGATTTTGTATATTTCAGGTTATCTGATCACTCCCTGATCTCCCCTGAAACATGATCTGCAGCTCTTTTGATTGTAATAATTTCACCTTTTTATGCACATATATAGGTACACACAAATCCAGCTGACCCAAATGTAAGTTTTTAATAATTAGATTTTCTTTATCTGATTATTGTTTTGTGTGGGTATGTGTAAACATGTTTATTTGAAAAGTATTACTAGTGAAATGATGTAACTGATGATTCGGTGTTTGATTTATACTTGCTATTCAAGAACAGGTGGTGACATTTGATGTAAAAAATAGGTTCTTTTGTACACGTATTTTTTTTCTGAATAAATAATAAATACAAAAAATGCCCTGGAACTTAGCAGGCTTTTTTTTTTCTTAAATTTAGTCATTGCCAATGATTTTACCCCATTTTTCTCCCCAATTTGGAATCGCCAATTGTGTTATTTATCTCGGTTCACTGCTGCAACCCCCTGGCGACTCGGGAAACGGCGGCTGACACACACGTCCTCCAAAACGTGTCCCTGCCAAGCTGTCTTTTTTTGCACTGCGGATCCACAGTGAAGCCACCAGACCTATAGTGCTGCAGGACAACACAGATCTGAATGGCTCCACTGCAGTCCCGCAGGCGCCCCATCAGCCACAGGGGTCTCTGGTGCGCGGTGAACCGTGGATTGCCCTGCCGACCTAAGCCCTCCCTAACCGGGTGGCACTCGGCCAATTGTGCGCCGCCCCCTGGGAACTCCCAGGAACTTAGCTGGCTTTAATGTTTTTTCCATTTTATTTTTTCATTCTGTCAGAGCATAATTGAGTCTTATCAGTTCAAGTTCAGATACACCCCAGATGGTCCACAATTGGATATACTGAGGTAATGTTTATTTCAATAGATTTGATAGACCTGCCTTATACATTATAAAAGCTGTTCCACTTTGAGTTTTATTTTTCAAAATATTTCTATAGCAATTGATTTTTTTTTTATTTACAATGGGCCCACTTTTAGAAAATATACAAATTATTCAGTTTGCTTAAAAAAATATTCATCTGAAAACAAAGCAACTACTTTACATCTAAATGATTTAGTAAACAGTGTTTACTATTAGTATAAAAATAATCATGCAATTTTATGATAGGGCTCATAAACTGTTTTGAGCATTCTGTTTTAAAGGAAAATCCCCTTTTTTTTCTAGCAACAAGAATGTTGAATTGAAGCTAACCATGAAGGACACAAAGAAAGCATCAGTCCTCCTCATCCGAAAACTTTTTCTCCTCATGCAGAATCTGGACACTCTTCCGAATGATGTTTCTCTTACAGTCAAACTCTACTACTATGATGATGGTAAAATACAAACCTGTAGTTACATCCAGCAACTACTAATACATCTTTGGATTTTGTGACTTTTTTATACAAAATTAAATACAATTCATGCACCTCAATAGAAACGGTAAGACTTTAAAGGAAAATGTTCATTGGGCTTCTGTTGAGCAGTATAACTTAAAGTATGCATGTCTTAAAACTTTCCCAGTGCTTTCAAGAGCGACAGAGACGTTTGTTTCAACATGAAATTGAGACCCTTACCAGCAATACTTCTTTTGTGCCACTATGGGGCAGCCTAGAAGCTTGTTAACTTGCTGTTCAGTGCTGAAATTACTGCTGGACATGACCAGACATTCAAACTCTGATGCTAATTGGATTCAATTCAGGAGTTTCATCCACATTATTATCAGTGTACAACACTAATGGAGTTAAATGTAGAATAGTAATTAGGAAAAGGAACATTACAGTACAGATTCCTGCTCACTTTTTAATGTCTGAGTTGGATATCCTAGCAATTATATTAAATGTTAATATCTAATTTAATAGATATTTTTAAGTACTGTTAAAGCCCAGAGTCTTAATTTTGATCAGATTTTTACTTTCGTATGGGTTGGAAATGCTTGTTTGTCTTTCACAGTGACCCCAACAGACTACCAGCCTCCTGGGTTCAAGGAAGGAGAGTGCGACAGCTTGTGGTTTGAAGGGACGGCTGTACATATCAAAGTGGGAGAGCTGAAGAGTGCCTTCCACGTTATGAAGGTGCAGGTTACTGCGGATGAAGAGAAAATGGAGCGAATGCAGAGAGAGAACGCTTTGAAGGAAGACATTGGCAGTTCAGAAAAAAGAAAGGATTCAGAAACAAAAACAAAAACAAAAAAGCTGCATTGAAATAACTAAACATGCAATTTGACCCGTATCCACTAGAGGGCATATGACTCCTAACACCTTATTATAGACAGTCTGTCGATAATGTGTAGTTATTACTTTCAGTTGTTATAGTACCCATAACTATTTATTGTTAGGACACTGAAATGTGTCTTTGATAATGCGATAATGAAACTGAATATTGTTTTTAATCTTTTACATGCAGAAAGCGTTAATTTACAAACAGAGGCATTAAATTGCAATGAATTGAATTGAGTAGCTCTGCTCAAATCAACAGACATGTACAGAAGTACAGACTTGTGTTCAGTTTTGTTGCTAATAAAACAGATTTTAAACAAGGTTTTCAAACATTCTTTCACCCTTTATCTATCCACATGAAAGGAGGATAGCAGCTTGTAGTGCAGTAGTCATTTTAAGCAATCAGGAGTTTCCCCCAATATTTATTTATTCATTTATTCATTTATCCAGGAGAATTACCCACTGAGACGAGGCCTCGTTTTTAAGGTGGTCCTGTAAAACAATAAAAGGACAATTGCAAAGTACAAACTTAATCAGCAGCATACAGAGACAGAATAATTAAGACATATATGTTTGTTAATGTGGACTGAATGTGTGAAAAATGTCTTGTGAACATCCATAGTAAGTACATCAGATTGTTAATGGAGAACAAATACATGCAGTTGGGATGTAAACATGAAGAGGGGATAAATTGGTAAAATTGATAAAGGGGATAACCTCATTCCATTCCATACCATTCTTGAGCTCAGTTACAGAGTCTTTGTGATTTTTGTAACATTCAAAAACTGGATGCTGCTTCCCACAAGTAAATGTTGCTGTAACCAATACACATTCTAAAGTAGGTGTTAATATACAGGACAACTAGTAAAAGCTGGTATAGTTAAAGAAGACACGTAAGATCACACAACACCTTCTAGACAGTATATATCTGTAGACTAGCAGAGTGACATCAACTATATTAAACACACACTGCACACTTCTGCCCCATTATATAAATATATACTACCGTCTAGCAGCTATTGGATAGATTTAATGAGCTAGACCACAGAGTAAAGATTGACGTGTAGGCTCCTTATTGGACTGTGTAAGAGAGAAGCAGTGCTGTTTAATTCCTTTGTTTCAACCCAGGTTAGCACTGTTAGAGAGAACAGCACAATTACATCTGCACATGCTCTAAAACTGTTTCTAACGCCTTTTACTGTCCTGTGCTGTCTTTTTACTTCATATATATATATATATATATATATATATATATATATATATATATATATATATATATATATATATATATATATATATAGGAATAGTTACATAGTATTAATGGTAAAATGAAAAAAATATTCTGGTGGCTCTTTCATGTGATGTTGTATTTCTCTCAAAGTATCTTGTTATTATTTTCTAAAGTTTTGGTGTTTAATATTTGAAGTCCAGTTTTGGTAGCACTTATTGCCATCGTCTTAATTTGAGGACAGGCTACTTTGTATTGTTTTGGAGGATTTTTAACTGGCATCTACAGTACCTGTTATTTTAATTTCTCTTTAACTTATAATTTTATGGTCACTTTGTAACTGTGTTCACTACAAAAGTTAAGTGTAAATGTAATTGTTGTTCTGCAAATGTAGCCCTTCAGATGGTTTTTTGATGCCTTAATAAAAATGATACATTTCTTGGTATTTTTCCTCCCCACAGTGACGATAAAGCTCAGTTTTCTATGTGTTGAGCTTCATAGCCGGTGTTGTTGAAGCTGACACCCTGGGATCCTTCAACAAGCTGCTTGATGAGATTCTGGGATCAATAAGCTACTAACAACCAAACGAGCAAGATGGGCCGAGCTTTCTTATGTTCTTATGAATACAGCTTGTGTTCTGCTTTTTTCAAATAAATTGTAATTTGGTACTTAATAGGTTACTGTTAAATGTGCTCATAACAGAAACTGTTTTATCTTGCACTGCTGTTGGAAATCCCCCAGAGTTTCAAGATGGGGATTTCCACCAGGAAACAATGACGGGACTTTCCAAGCTCGGAAAGTCCCTGGCTTCAGTTCAAGTGTGATGAAGGCGGAGATAATATTCCAGCAATTACAACAAGAAAAAGTTATTTTTATTTAAAGATTTGTTTTATTTTATTGTTTGTTTTTGCAGTTTCTTCCATTAACAAATAAATCTGCAGACAGAAGAAAAATGTCTCCTCCTGATATTTCTTATGAAGACCACAGTGTGATTTGCTAATGTAAAGTATTAGGGTTTTGACCGTTTCATTGCGCGTCATAAACCCTCTTTTTACATGGTCATTTTGCCTGGTCATTTTGTAGTTTTTTCCCATGGTTCCACTTTGTTTACTATACATGTTTTACTATGCTTTTAATGCTTTACTGTACCACACCCTCAATGCTTTATGCTTTATTACACTTTTCGTATAGCTTTGAGTCAAGGTGCTACATTGAATCTTTCACTAAAGGCCAAATGAAAAAAAAAAACACATGATTTGCGCACTCGTGAAATGCATTGAACAACAAAGCTCAAGACTGTTTGGGACACAAATTTAATTCATAACAGGTATCAACATCAGAAAGCGTGTTTGACCCTCAAACATTGACATCAGATATCATTCAATTGAAAGTGCAGTGCAGTGTACTCAAGTCTTTCATTCATTTAAACATGATAGATGCTACTTGATTATTATAGTTGCATATTTTATAAAGGCTTTGCTTCAAGGCTCTTCATTTGAGGTAGTGTGATACATTTGGATCTGCTCTTGCTGCAGGCGTGTTTTAAAACTAGATCTTTGCATGTGAAGAGGTTTCAATCACACCATTGGGTGTTTACTATCTTTGCCCTGTGACTCAAGTCATGATTAAAAGCATTCTGTACTACGGGTAACGTCTAATGAAAAGTTTTAGCTTTTTTCTGCGTTTTAATTTGAGCTGATTCAACTGTTTGCTGTACATTTAAACACGCTGCGTGGTTGTGTGGCATTTAGAGTAATCAAAGGGCGTGCAGGGTGGAAAGTCCCAACTGTGCAAAGGGAAGTTCTCAAATTACAAAGCCTGTCGTGTGTCATCTGTGGACTGCTTGCTTGGGTATGATGGGCCAGTTATGCAAAAAGGCAAAATCCTCTTCATTATGTTTGTGTGTTTCCTCTGAGGCGCATGTCAGCTGCTTACGACTGTGTGCAATTTAAATCAGACTTCAGATTGCAACGATTGCTCCGAGGGCATCAGACTCAAATCAAAAACAAACAAAAACAAACAAACATCTGAAACACAAAAAGTGGATTATTAGTGGGTAGCCTGGTTTGAACAGGTGATTTGGTGGGTTAATGTTTTAAAATGTTTGCTGTGGTGATCCATAGCAATGGTATAGTAAAGAAGAATAATAATGCATGCTGTTAAAGCAGAGGTAAATGCGTACAGTACTGTATGGGCATTGAGAAAACATTGTGAAATGCAGCAACAACCTTCTGGTAGAAACGCAAAAGGAACCTCATACCCTGACTCTGTGTTCAGTTGCTGTGGGGACGAGACGCGTCTGCAGGTAATCTGGACAGATCCGCGAATCCTCCCACGCGTGTTTGCAAACATGAATTCATCGGAACAGCTCGTTATCAGCACTAAATGCCTGCCATCACAATGCTCGTTTATTGCATTGGTTTCCTGCCCTGTATTCATAAGGACCCTGAAACGCAGTAATATTAGTAATAATAATAATAATAAAAATGTTTTTTTTTTATCAGTAATACTAAATAAATTAAAAATGCATGCGAAAGTTGCAACAGAGTATCTCTATCGTGTCTTTATGTCTATCAGTAGGGCATGAGAAAAAAAAAAAAGAAAAAAAAACTTTAATCTTTAAAACTACTCCCAACAACCAGTGAACTAACTCCCGCTGGACTTAGCTGTACTGAAATCTTCATGATTTATATCGACAGCGACTCTGTTTATCTCCTATGTTGGTGTTTGCAGCAGGGCTTGCTCAGCCTCTATCTATACCGCTGCTGTACTCCTCAGTCCGCAGCGGGTGCAGGTGAACGCTGGTCCAATTTATCCTCATTAAGAGTACGGTGCATATGAACACTTTAATGACCACATTTCTTTGTCCTGTTTAAAAACGTTCCGTTGTAATAAATACGCACGTCCCTTGTAATATAGCAGGGTAGTATACTGTATATATATATATATATATATATATATATATATATATATATATATATATATATATATATATATATATATATATATATATATATATATATATATACTGATTAAGCAAACCCCCAAATAAAGTGGTGTACCCAAAAGGGTTGAATTTGGGGCAGCAAATTCAAAGTGCCTCTGAGCTGGTTTTGTGCAGAACATGCAGTAGACTGCTTGTAGCGTCTCATTCTCTTCAGAACTTTAAACCCGTCCCACTGTGCAGAACATGCAGTAGACTGCTTGTAGCGTCTCATTCTCTTCAGCGACTTCATGTACCAGTTTTAGAAATTAATTCATGAATAAACATGCATTAATTATTAGGCCTAAGACTCTCAGACAAACACTGGGCTTAGCTGAGTTGGGACAGAGGGGGGTGATGTTGGGACGCCAGAATCACTGTCGAGCCCTCTTGAGGTGTCGTGGGCTAGTCGAGGAAACACCGAGGATGGAAGGTGCCCACTTGTAGACCCCAAAGAAGTACTCTACTCAGCTCAGTCCAGACGGTTGTCACGCTGACGCGCTAGGGAGGCAATAAGCTGATCCCTGGAGCCAGCATTACACTTCAGCCATCAACACCAGGCAGAAGGATATCTACATCATCATGTGGAAGGAAACGCAGATTGATCACATTAGTTTACAATAAACTAAGCTATTCTTGGCGAGAGCTGAGTCCAATATCAGCATTCAGTTTTAACACCTACTCTCATGTAATGGAAATCAATATGAAATGTCCATATAAATAATAAATAAATCCATACAGTTACTTGTTTTATACTATTTAAAGTTGTAATCGTTCACATTTTGCTCTTCTGCTGTTTTAGTTTTTCTTTCCAGAATGTAATAAATAAATGCTGTGAAAACCTGATGTAGTGAAAAATCCTGAAGACACTAACACTGGTGTTTTTGTGTGTATCCAAAGATTATTCTCAAACATCAAGTCTGAGAATAAATTCTCAGAGCTATCAAAAAAAAAAAAAAAAAACAACTAAAACAATTGAAACAACATAAGACAATTCATAAGACCCAGGATTATGAGGTATGGGTGGCTTCATTCTAGTTGCCGTTCTATCTATCTATCTATCTATCTATCTATCTATCTATCTATCTATCTATCTATCTAAATACACACATTATATATATATATATAATAAATAAATCTATAATACACACATTATATATATTTTATATATTACTATAATATATATATATATATATATATATATATATATATATATATATATATATATATATATATATATATATATATATATATATATTACTATAATATATTGTACACTATCAAAAATAAGTACACTTCAATCAAGTTCATGTATAAAGCATATCATATGGTCTCAAATATTTGCCACTTTACTGTGATGTATAAAGAAAACACTTCTGCTGTTGCCTACTTTAGGTTACAATATTCAATATAGAAAACAATACAAAAGGCAACCTTTTTATTTAAAATATTTTATTAAAAGTCATACACCTTTCTGTATTGCTCTGTAAAGATCACTGTTGAAAATACTCAATACAGCATGGAGATTACACCTAAACATATATGGTACCAAAAAAAAACTGAAATATTCTGATGCCATTTCTTTTCTTATAAAACTTATTCGTTAAATGGCCCTTTTCCCCTTTTTCTAAACTGAAGGCACGGAAATAAACAAGTTTCCAGTCTGACAGCCAATCGGATCGCTCTGTTCTTCATATCCGCCCACTCTGAGGTCTATATGACGACTGCATGCTCTGCTAGTAGTTTTGCAGGGAAAGCCGAGCGGTGAGTGTTTCTGCTACAATGTCCTGTCTCATGTATTTGTTTTCTTTCTATTTGTTATTTTATCGATTGGTACATATGAAGCCAAAACTGGTAAGAAGACATCTTGCTGAAATATTTCATTTTTTGAAAATGAAATCTACAACACGATGTTTTTTCATGTGAGTAACAAGGAGCGAGAATAAAAGCATGCAAGTGTGTTAATCAGACACATGACCTCGTGTGCCTCTGTTATTTGATATTTTAACTAACTTCTTGAAATATCTTTCGTAAGTTTATTTTTGTCTATAATTCTTATGATGTACCAGTAACTTGTATTCCAAGTATTTTAACATACAAACTATTTTATTCGAAACTATAATACTAAAATTAAGTTATATTACACAATAATTTGGTAGAATATTGTTAAAAAATTGAAATTGATTAAAAAAACTTTACAAGGTAATCTTTTTAGGGTTGGGTTCAGTAAAAAGAAAAACAAGGTCACTTTCTGACCCCTGTTCAGCTCTGTTCTATACATGGCTAGTCAAGATTTCTGTTAACATTTGTTAATTGGAAAATCTGATGACATGCCTCCACAGAAATAAAACTGGGTTTTCACAAAACCTGATTGAGGGATGGAAATAAGACTCCCATTTCATAGCAGTTTGCTCCATTCCTGGTTTTACAATGAGTTAATAAGACACACTTGGGCTTGCTACCTATACACACTGTGGCTAACAAAGCTCGTAGTAAAAACTGGAATGGGTGAAACTGCTATGCAATAGGGATCTTATTTCCATCCCTGCTGATTAAGTCTAATCTTAGACTATCTTTCCTGGGTTAACATTAGGATCTGTAAACCCTTAGGGAAGGGTTTCATTAAGATGTGTGAAAGGGGTAAAAAACTGCTGTTGTGGAGCATTAGATTGGAAATGTCTCTACCTGCATGCAGTTAAGATGGATTGTGCTTGTTGTATGTGTATCAATAAAAAAGTGACAATAAATTGTTTACCTTATTGAAGTGTTTCCAACTCTCTCCTAAAAAGAACTCGTCTCCAATACCATGGTGCCACCCAGTGTGTCAGTACTGCGATTTGTAAAGTGTGTGTACTGTCAGGAGTCCGTTCCCACCATCACAAAGCGATAGACATGGTTTATTGAAATAATTAAGACTGGGCAGGAACAAAGACCAGGAATGGATTAGCCTTCAGGGACCAGGTCTGGGTACCACTGTAAATGTCAGGGTATTTCCAGGGGGCGTGGCTTGTCTTATAGTTTATATAAAGACTTGCTGGATGCTGTTCATTATGCATCTCACAACTGAACAGTGCAGATCGTCTTCTGAAACACTCAAGATGCCAGCTCTACCAAACACATTCTTTTCGGTAAGTCTTTTAAGTAGATGCCATCTATGAAACAAGCAGTTAAGATCATTTGTTACATTTATAGTCCATATGAGCTTACATTGTGTATTGTATACATATTATTGTTATTAATAAAACATTGTTTTATACACTTACATTTGAATATTGAGGACCTGTAAAAATGACAAGGGTATTTTTCAGTAATTTCACATGGTTACTTTTCCCATCCACAGATACAGATAATAGCAATGGGATCCTGCAATGGCTGGAAATGAAATAATTTCTCAGTACAATATACTGCTTGTTGATTCTTTTGACTCTTGTTTAAAACCTAGTAAATGTTTGTCTGTTCTCTATGGTATGGGATGTTTAAAGATACAAATATACTTAAAAGGATAAGACATCCATTTGTAAGGATACTTCAATGCCTGAGATGGAACATGTGCTATCCTCTATAAAATGGTGTCTGGAATTCCCCCTCCAAGCTCACCTGGTACTTTCCTCTGGAATTCCCCTGCTGGAATTTCCCTTCACATAATGGCAAAGACAAGCTGCCTAACCCAAATGTCCTCACATACCCAACACCAATACTCAAGCCCACAACCACTCTGATTTTTCAACCAGTTATTTATTTTATTTATTTACATGTTTTGTATTGTATCCTAATGTTAACAGAGCAATCATTAAACGTTTTAGAGAAACAGTACATGCATATTCTGGTTGGCAACTGCCCCCACATACACCTGTAACACCCAACACCCAGTGAATGGCTTTGGTTTTGAAGCAAAACATTGCATTGCAAGTTATTAATTTTAACAAGTGCTATTTTAAACACAGCAACATGCGCCCCTTATTACCATTCAGCATGCTGTAAAGAAGCAAGCACCCAAAGAGACACCTGCAAAGCCCACAGAAACCCTTCTCATCCCCCTTCACAGCGTGTCTGCTGTCCTGCAGAGGGGACCAGCTGAGCAGCTTTACCTTGCACGTGCACAGGGCTTTAAGCACCTCAGTTTGACCCCAGGTACACACCCCATGACATGCTGTACCGATTTTAATCTAGCCGGACTGCGCAGTACGCAGCATTCACTGAAAACAGAAGCAACCTTTTAAAAAAATGAAGGCAGTGGTCTCTCGGGCATGCCTCACACGCTAAATTCACTTTTCTAGCATGGAAAGGACTTGCCAGTCTCTAGGAACTACTGGGAAGATGCCACAAGGCGATGGACAGGAGACGATACACAGCTGGTGTGGCTGAGCATTGAAGCTTGGTCCCTGGATTCAGAGATCAAAGCGCGCAGGCATTCGGTACGGCGACTTTGCAGTGCAGTACTGAGTTAAGGGGAGAGTTCATTACATACAAAAAAGGGTTGGATTGAGACATTGTCAGGACTGCCAGCAACAGTTTGGTCCAGTTAATGTCCAGGCTGGCGTGTTGGGAGTACAGTATTAGCCGACACTGAAAAAGTCTGTTCGAAAAGGGGGCTGAATACGACGCGGTGCACTGAAGTGTGACTCGGATTCCCTGGTCGTTTCCATACATTTAAGGAAAGCACTGTATGTAACGTGCTGATGCGAACCGAGGTACACCGTGTGCAACCAAGCTAAAGTTAAAAATATGCGTTACTTTGGAAGATGGGGTCAAGAAGAGTGAGTGCCGAATTGATTTCAAGATTTTCTTTTTAAAGGCACTGTTAAAGTTTTAAAGAAGACAGTGTTGAGCAGATACACGCAGGACGGGTGGAAAGTCGGTTGCCGATTTTTTGTTGTTGTTTGTTTTGTTTTTTTGCGGTGGCTAAAAACTTAAAGGCTTTATTTAAAAAAAAATGTAAAAGTGAGAATTCTGAAGTTTCCATGGTTCCTTAAAACGAATTAAATACACCTGTTATTAATAATGTACTCATCTAGACTATGTACTGTAAACTGCTGTGCAACTAACAATATGGGCTTTGCGTGTTGTGTGTTTACTAAACTTCCTAACGTTACGCTGTCCTCTTCATTTGTAAATGAACAAACCGTTTCATACCGAGTTTCACACTTCTAAGACGATACACTCCGTTTGAAAGTACGCGTTCAGGATCGAGCTTAAACCCGACTTTCACAACTATTAAAACACACCTAAAATATTCAGCGATCAAAATACAAATACACCATCACAGCCACCTTGTGTGCAGGCGCATGTTGATGACGCTTTTGTAGGCACACTTTCTACATCGCTTTTAGAGTTTCAAGTGCCTTGGTCTATACTGCCACCCAGTGGAAATGTGGATTAAAGACGAAATGACGAAACGATTTAGTCAAAAGGAGTTCGGGTTTGGTTAACCAAACAAATGGAGTGATCCTAAAAATAATTCTCGTGCATGTTCTATTTTCAGGGAGTCGGCCCGGAGACTCTTAATGGAAACTGGACAGGTATGATTTATTTTCATATTGTATAATCTTTATAATTTGTACCACTTTACAACTGTCAAATGTGCTTAGTTATCATAATATGCATTGTAATGCACACGTACCGGTAGATAGTGCACTGTTCTGTAGTTTAAGCCTACATGTTCTAAGTTTAAGCATGCATGCTTTTGTTTTTTACTTAAACTATAGGCTGTGTACCCTAATAATGAGGAGATTGAGGGCCAGGGTCCGGTTGCGGTTGTGTTTCGATTAATTCTATTACTCATATACAATTAATTTGGACAGTATTTATACAATAAAATAAAATATATAAAAATGAAGCAGGCTAATTCACCAGCTTTTGGCTGAAGTCACTGGTGAAACGAGTTTGGAGATATTAACTGGTCCACCGGTGCAGCACATGGAAGGAGCAGCGTATCATTTTGCATGCGCCTCACATGCATAGTCTCCACTTGACAAGGGGCCACGATTGAGGTGTGAGGGGCTTTCAAGGGGCCACAGTTTGAAGGGCTAAAAACATTCGATCTGTTTACAAAAAAGACAAATGTGTACAAATTAGAAAAGTTAAACAAGCAACAAGTGAAGCACATTTATCAATGGACAGCGCAAGACTGATTCCTAAACTAAACCCTGTGAGATGGGTTCACAGGCCTCCATTAGCGCTAGTCTTGTCTAAAGTTACACGGAGTACTCCAAGATCAGCGCCAATCTGGGTGTGTGAAACCAATGCAATGCTACTGTTTTCCCCATTAGGATCCAATGACGGCAGCATCACTGTGGATAACTTCATTTTCCTAACGGTTGGAATTCTGATTGGTTTAGTCCTGTACCGTCTGCTTACAAGCACGCGTTCATGGCTGGAGTATGGTAACTTGAGAGGTAACACATCCCCTATCCTATCAACCAAATGATAGACAATGAAACGTGGGACGCGGTGAAAAGTGCTTAATAAGAATCAAAATGCAAGCGGTGACTTGGCGCTACACAGGTCTCTATAGAACAAAGCAAAGACACAAAAAAAAAGATCACATTTTGTTTAGCTGAATCATCCATAACTTAATGTTTAAGGAAGGTTTTGACAAGCTGTCCATCTCTGCGTTCTTGAGAATAGCTGGTATCAGCCTATGAGCTGACGTCACAATACAAGCACTGAAAAATCTTTACACCGCGTGACAGCCCCTCGTCCCTTTAAAGAGCTGGCGACTGTCTATGTGCACATGTGACAAGTCCATGGAAACGAATACAATTCACACCTGCTGCCTAAAACAATAACCCTGCCATGAAGCGTTCTGGGGGGTGTTAAATAACCCGAACTGCCGGGGTGTAGAGTCCCCTTACCGCTCCAGCCCAGTAAGTGGGGGTGCTAATGCAGTACGGATAGGGTCTACAGTATATATATATATATATATATATATATATATATATATATATATATATATATATATATATATATACAGTACTGTGCAAAAGTTTTAGGCAGGTGTGAAAAAATGCTGTAAAGCAAGAATGCTTTCAAAAATAGACATGTTAATAGATTATATTTATCAATTAACTAAATGCAAAGTGAGTGAACAGAAGAAAAATCTAAATCAAATCCATATTTGGTGTGACAACCCTTTGCCTTCAAAACAGCATCAATTCTTCTAGGTACATTTGCACAAAGTCAGGAATTTTGTAGGCATATTGTCAGGTGTATGATTAAACAATTATACCAAACAGGTGCTAATGATCATCAATTCAATATGTAGGTTGAAACACAATCATTAACTGAAACAGAAACAGCTGTGTAGGAGGAATAAAACTGGGTGAGGAACAGCCAAACTCAGCTAACAAGGTGAGGTTGCTGAAGACAGTTTACTGTCAAAAGTCATACACCATGGCAAGACTGAGCACAGCAACAAGACACAAGGTAGTTATACTGCATCAGCAAGGTCTCTCCCAGGCAGAAATTTCAAGGCAGACAGGGGTTTCCAGATGTGCTGTCCAAGCTCTTTTGAAGAAGCACAAAGAAACGGGCAACGTTGAGGACCGTAGACGCAGTGGTCAGCCAAGGAAACTTACTGCAGCAGATGAAAGACACATCATGCTTACTTCCCTTCTCAATCGGAAGATGTCCAGCAGTGCCATCAGCTCAGAACTGGCAGAAAACAGTGGGACCCTGGTACACCCATCTACTGTCCGAGAAGTCTGGTCAGAAGTGGCCTTCATGGAAGACTTGCGGCCAAAAGCCATACCTCCGACGTGGAAACAAGGCCAAGCAACTCAACTATGCACGAAAACACAGGAACTGGGGTGCAGAAAAATGGCAGCAGGTGCTCTGGACTGATGAGTCAAAATTTGAAATATTTGGCTGTAGCAGAAGGCAGTTTGTTCGCCGAAGGGCTGGAGAGCGTACACGAATGAGTGTCTGCAGGCAACAGTGAAGCATGGTGGACGTTCCTTGCAAGTTTGGGGCTGCATTTCTGCAAATGGAGCTGGGGATTTGGTCAGAATTAATGGTCTCCTCAATGCTGAGAAGTACAGGCAGATACTTATCCATCATGCAATACCATCAGGGATGCATCTGATTGGCCCCAAATTTATTCTGCAGCATGACAACGACCCCAAACATACAGCGAAAGTCATTAAGAACTATCTTCAGCATAAAGAAGAACAAGGAGTCCTGGAAGTTATGGCCCCCACAGAGCCCTGCTCTCAACATCATCGAGTCTGTCTGGGATTACATGAAGAGAGAGAAGCAACTGAGGCTGCCTAAATCCACAGAAGAACTGTGGTTAGTTCTCCAAGATGTTTGGGCCAACCTACCTGCCGAGTTCCTTCAAAAACTGTGTGCAAGTGTACCTAGAAGAATTGATGCTGTTTTGAAGGCAAAGGGTGGTCACACCAAATATGGATTTGATTTAGATTTTTCTTCTGTTCACTCACTTTGCATTTAGTTAACTGATAAATATAATCTATTAACATGTCTATTTTTGAAAGCATTTTTACTTTACAGCATTTTTTCACACCTGCCTAAAACTTTTGCACAGTACTGTATATATATATAAATCAGATCTTAAAGTTATCAGCACACGATTTTAAGGGACAATGTATCATTATATTTTATACTATGTAACTTTCTTTTGTCACTGCTTTTTAAAGTAAGGTTAAAAGCAGTTTTTAATCATTTTAACGTGTGTAATTTCAGATCTTTGACTAATTTCTCAGAATGGTTCAGTATACGATTACAATGCGTTGTTGTTTTAATCTGTAAAAATCTTTGAGCCGATTCATCGCAGAGAGGCGCTATATAAGAAATACACATTGATTGACCACTGTGGTAAAGTAGGGCTGGTAAGAAATAAGTCGTTTTGTACATAAGAACATAAGAAAAGTGTGGGAACGAGAAAAGGACATTCGGCCCATCAAGGCTGGTCCCTTGCTAGCACACTAATTTCAAAGCACAGAATCTCGTCTTTTTCTAATGTTCCCAGTGTTAAACATCCCACTACTTCACCTGGTAGGCTATTCCGATTTAAAACAGTGCTTCCTGCCTTCGGTTCTAAACTTACTTTTACTAACTAACTAACTAACTAACTAACTAACTAACTAACTAACTAACTAACTAACGAGCTAACTAAGCAAAAGTCATTGAAAAAATGTCTTGTTTTTCCAGAGCCCCGGATTCCTCGTCTGTCAGTTGAAGAGACCCAGCCTCACACAGGGCCCATTGTTATTACCTACAGCTAAGACCTGCTCCAACACCCAGCAGCAGGACCGAATGTGCCGCATGTGTCCATCGCCGTTGTTTTATTGAACTGAGAGGAGTGGTAGCGTAAAGAAGAAAGAAAGAAGGAGACTGGTCATGCTGTGGCTATTCCTAACATGGAGTCAGTAAACCTGTTTTAAAGCCATGGTTAGCATGGCCTTTTACTTACTCTCAACTACAAAGAACAAAAAAAAACTCAGGGACCGGACTCAGCATTCACTGGCAAAGTGTTTTAACTCTTAGTTTCTAAGCACTTTGGCATTACACTGTACAGTATTTTATGCACTGTGTTAAATTGTATATTTGTGGGAAAACGTTTACAGATGAATGCCATTTAAACTGAGTTTATTGGACCAGGTGCTTCGCTCAGGTGCGCTGACTGCGCCATTAACCAACGTGAGTGCTCCTTCAGCGACTTGAAGCAATGCCGTGCGTGGAGTGACTGATCCTCCTTCATTCAGGGATACACGCCCACCTGTGTGAATATAATACAGTATGCTATGCCTAAGTGTATGACTTTACAAATCCAGTGGATCAAAAGAACATTCGCCAATACTGCAGCCCAGAGGCGCGCATGACTCCGAGGTGCTAACGGTGCTTAATTTAAGAGTCTAACAAGCCGTGCAGCGCTTGGGTCTGACATGGGTGCTATGTATTTTGTACATTTTGTAAATGTGTAATATATGTTTTAAATAAAATGTTATATTTATTTTAAATGTGTTATATTATGTTTAAGTTACAGCACGTGTCCCACAAGGTAATGTTTGATATAAAATTCATACAGCGCTGGATGAGCCGCCGTGTGTAACATTACCTTCCCTGCTGAGGCTGTTGGATCTGCAGGAGCGCTGCGGAGAAAACGCTGTCAATTTCAACCTTTTTAAATCGTCCTATTTATTAATCCGGTAATCAGGAAAATAAATTGAACAAATACGAGTATTTAACAATATTTCAATTTTATATTTTGTATTATTTTTTTTTACTGTTCATGCTTCGCTTGCATTAGCCTCGCAGTCCTGTCGCAATCGCAGTGGACTGGCTTCAAAATCCCTACTGCAGTGAAACAGACTGCACGTGTGATTTATTTAGCCTGCTACGAATAGAATATAGGAGTTCTTGCATTATGTCAGGACACAGGTGCACAGCGGTACGCTCCTCAAGGGCCATTACACACCAGGGTTTAGAGGTCAGCAGTTACATCATAAACTGGTATGGCTGAAATACATATCCCAGATAGAATGTATCGGTATCGCTACGGGTATGCTGTTTGTAATTAAATACAAAGTCGGGTCAGTCCTAACAATGAAAGGGCAGCCTTTTTATTTTTATAATGACATGTTTTATTGCTGTTTTTTTTTAAGATAGTTTATTTCAGCACCTATGCATGTTTACGTTTTACATTTAAATTGCCATTGTGTTGCGCAGATAACGTTCGACAAACACTCAGTTATCGTTTATGCTACATTGAGCATGAACTGAATGCCTTTACAGGAAAAACAGAAAATAAAAAACTAGAAAACTAACGAAACAGCTCGTGTGTTGAATAACACGGCTGCAATTATGAACAAAACAACACAAGTAATATGTCCTGGTAAAGATTCTACAATAGCACACAACATAATGAAAATCTACAACAATGAAACTGAACTAAATTAAAAAGAGAACTGCCAACGTATGAGTCAGAGGGGGATTTTCAGCAGACGGGACTTTCCGCTGTGGGCTGCGCGCCAGCTCCCTCCCTCGTCTCATTTCCTGCCCAGGCTGGGCTTGTGACAGTATAAATGCTCAGTTCTGCGTCAGCTCTCTGCTCCTTGGAGCTTTGCAATTTTCAGGACACATGCTTCAAGTTTTCGAGCCAGAAGATTCTCGGCAATACGGAGAGGAGTAGACGATTGCACCAATCTCTTGTCATTGTCAGCCTGTAAGTTAGGGGACACAAATTAAAGGGGTTTAAAATAAACAGGTTACAAAGCTTCCAGGTTTTGCAGACCAAACAGGTTTCAACAATCTCTCTCTCTCTCTCTCTCTCTCTCTCTCTCTCTCTACTCTCCCTCTCTCTCTCTCTCTCTCTCTCTCTCTCTCTCTCTCTCTCTCTCTCTCTCTCTCTCTCTCTCTCTCTCTCTCTCTCTCTCTCTCTCTCTCTCTCTCTCTCTCTCTCTCTCTCTCTCTCTCTCTCTCTCTCTCTCTCTCTCTCTCTCTCTCTCTCTCTCTCTCTCTCTCTCTCTCTCTCTCTCTCTCTCTCTCTCTCTCTCTCTCTCTCTCTCTCTCTCTCTCTCTCTCTCTCTCTCTCTCTCTCTCTCTCTCTCTCTCTCTCTCTCTCTCTCTCTCTCTCTAAACGCCAGTTTTCCACCCAATACACTGTTATGTATATTTATAATAGTTTATTATACGTTTTCCTATTAGTTTTATATGTACTGTACCACACAAGCACGCACACACACACACACACACACACACACACACACACACACACACACACACACACACACACACACACACAAACAGGTTTTCTCATAAGGGACCCCTCTGTAACTGTAAGGTGGACAATATCAACATTTTAAAAACAACACAATAATGAGTTCATTGTTTTTAGGCTACTTATAATCTTTAAAAAAAAAAGAAAAGAAAGCAAAGAGGATATTTTATTTTTTGCAAGGGATATATTCGCATTTTTATTTACACAGGAATCGCGACTGAAACAAACGTACTGTGTGTGTCACTTCAAACTATCGCGCAAGTTTCTTAAAGACACAGGAGCATGTTTTGTGTCGCTCCGCCCATTCAGGCCCCCGTTACTGACTCGTGTTACAGGACTCACGCCATCGATATATTCGCGGGTGAAGACACGTTTTACAGGGACCCTGGGTGCCTCGACCATTTTACGTTTTTGGGAAAGTCCAGAAAGAGGGGGATTTCCAATAAAAAAAAAAAAATCACAAGATAGAGAAAAAAAAATCAGATCTACTGAAGGTTTGTTTGAGTGCACATCAAGTTCCCCTGTGGATACAATTTGCATTTCAATTCTGTAGGAAATGGAAACGATACAGTTGGTAAGACTTTCACACATTATTTAAAAACTACAAAGCATGTTTGAGCGGTGGCATTTGGCGTTTCTTTCGAGTACCGTGCAGTGACCTACGCAGCTTCCCAGATGAGGCTGAGGCAACGTGGTACGGTGCCACTAGCTTGGTTGATTTGTAATATGCTCTGATGCTTA
Source organism: Acipenser oxyrinchus oxyrinchus (assembly GCA_030684275.1). Lineage (NCBI taxonomy): Eukaryota > Metazoa > Chordata > Actinopteri > Acipenseriformes > Acipenseridae > Acipenser > Acipenser oxyrinchus. The sequence continues at coordinate 34,487,261 of CM060260.1, forward strand.
GATGAGTTTAGTGTTCTGTTTAATGTGTACACACACACACACACACACACACACACACACACACACACACACACACGCGGCTCTTCTGCAACACATTTGTTTACTTTAAATAGAAATGAATACATTTGAGAATGTGTGGGTGTGGGTGCCGTAATGCTGCTGTTTTCAATGTTTATACACTGAAGGCAATCGTCCATGAAACCAGACACAAGAGGTACTATTAATATAAAGAACAGTTACTGTACAGATTGGAGTAATGTACTCATACCAAGAAGAGCTCTCTTTCATCTCACTGAGGTCAGCCATTCTAACTGGGATATCGAGAACATATTTTGTTGATAGCAATGATTATATTTCTAATTAAAAAAGTTACTGTTAATTAAAAGTTACCGCTAATTACTTTTACCAGATAATTGTATATTATTATTATTATTATTATTATTATTATTATTATTATTATTATTATTATTATTATTAATTACCCCTAATAACATGTATCCTTACCTCATTATAATGCACAGTTATAACCTTGTAATGACATATAATTTATAATTACCTCATTCATTGCTGTATTGTTATGGGTAATTGTAGCCCATTTATACACTGTTATAGACAGTATCTATAGGGATACACTGTTATAGACAGTATGTGTAGGGATACACTGTTATAGACAGTATATGTAGGGGTACACTGTTATAGACAGTATCTATAGGGATACACTGTTATAGACAGTATCTATAGGGATACACTGTTATAGACAGTATTATTATTATTATTATTATTTATTTCTTAGCAGACGCCCTTATCCAGGGCGACTTACAGTCGTAAACAAAAATACATTTCAAGAATCACAGTACAAGTATTAATACAATTAAGAGCAAGATAAAATACAATGACTTTGGTTCTAGTAAGTACAAGTATATGACAAAATACGATTCAATAACGGAGCAGATAAGTGTCAGTGATAGTTACATCAAGATGTAATTAAATACAAAATACTACAGATTAAACACTTGGCAGATTACAGTACTCTGAAGTACAGGATTAAATGCAGTAAAATAGGGGGCAGATAAGAGCAAGTAAAGCGCATTTAAGGAAGGGTGATAAGTGTCCCAGGGGAAGAACAGAGGAGTTTTACAGGTGCTGTCTGAAGAGGTGAGTCTTGGTCAGGGACTGGGCAGTTCTGACATGTGTAGGAAGGTCATTCCACCACTGCGGAGCGAGGGTGGAGAAGGAGCGGGCTCTGGAGGCAGGGGAGCGTAGAGGAGGTAGAGCCAGTCTTCTAGTGCAGGAGGAGCGGAGAGGTCTAGTGGGGGTGTAGGGAGAGATGAGGGTCTGGAGGTAGCTGGGTGCAGTCTGGTCAAGGCATCTGTAGGCGAGTACAAGAGTATTGAACTGGATGCGAGCGGTGATCAGGAGCCAGTGGAGTGAGCGGAGCAGTGGAGTTGCGTAGGGATACACTGTTATAGACAGTATATGTAGGGGTACACTTGTACAGTATAGAGGTAAGATACACAGTCAGTCTTCCTTGTATATATGTAGGGATACACTGTTATAGACAGTATGTGTAGGGGTGCACTGTTTTAGACAGTGTAGGGATACACTGTTATAGACAGTATGTTTAGGGGTACACTGTTATAGACAGTATTTATAGGGATACACTGTTATAGACAGTATCTATAGGGATACACTGTTTTAGACAGTGTAGGGGTACACTGTTATAGACAGTATCTATAGGGATACACTGTTATAGACAGTATGTGTAGAGGTACACTGTTATAGACAGTATCTATAGGGATACACTGTTATAGACAGTATCTATAGGGATACACTGTTATAGACAATATATGTAGGGGTACACTTGTACAGTATAGAGGTAAGATACACAGTCAGTCTTCCTTGTGTATTAAGTGTCACTGTCTCCCGTCTTCATGGTGCACAGATCTGTATTACTGCTGGTGAACCCCTGAAACTTTCTTTCCAAACCGCTTAAACCATTTAATTTTCAAGGGGGTCCTGGCAAGAGAAGGCTGCGAAATGTAACATAATAACTGGTGAGAAATTCTTTCTGGAACAGCGGCTTGAAACCTGGTTCCAGGAGACCGAGAGACTTGGGGTTTGAAACAGCAAAGCTACCTCACACAGTGGCCTGAAACCTAGTCTCCTGAAACCAAGTTCCAAGCCACAAAGTTTAACTTAAGGTTGTCCTGTTTTGTAGGAGCAACCCAAGCCACTGGGAGTGACTGTCAGGAGAGACCAAGGTAACCCGCTCCTGGGTAAGACAGTGATTCGGCAGGTTGTGATTAACTCTTTGCAACTGAGTCCTTGTGCCTGGGTGACATTGCCTGATATTGCCTGAACACCAACTGTACACCTATAGTGAATGATCCTAGAGGGAAATAAGGAGGCATTAACAGTAGAAATTGATGAAATTGTTGTCCCTGTGTTTGCTAAATATGTTGCTGTCCTATTTCTAAAAAACATTGAATAATTGAAAAAAAAACAAAGAGTTCGAAAATAAGCCTGTTGTTTTTAGATATAATTCCTGTTGTCCTATACATCTGCAGCTGAGTCTCGTCGCTCTGTTCTCTAGTCAGTGCTGAAGAGATATTTCTCTTACTCTCGCAGGAGGTGCCCTAGCCTGGGTAGGTTATTGCCATGCCCTGGTTGATCGGATGTTTCAATGCTGCCAAAAATGCTGTGACGGTGAATATCATTATGATTTATTTTCTTATTACATGAAGAACCTCAGTGTGACCCCTATGGTAGTTTTATTACAGAAATGCATTTTGTTTTCTGCATACTGTATATTTGTAACAGTTGTATGTTGAAAAATCAAAGCAATCGCTGTTCTTTATACAATACAATACTCTTAGCTGAATAATGGTTTTTCTTGCCAGATTTGTAAAAAATATTTTTATTTAACTGCAGTGTTAACAGCAATACGCCCTCTGTTGGTCAAATTCAAAAAGGACATTTTAAATCTCAGTACAGTTTAACCTTTCAACTCCGCCTGACATGTGTATGGCATGATTTCTGCAGAAGCAGGAAGCATAAAAAACAGAACTTGGAACCATTTAGAAGTTTCTAATATTGGTTAAGTATATCACATGAGACACAGTACAATAGGTGGATCAGGGATTCATCTTGGTACAGTACCGAACATACCCAAACACATTCTTACCGATGAGCTGAAAGAAATTGCACAGATCATCGTATCACCTCATTAAAACTTAACAAGATATGTAATACTTATCCTTTTATTTGCAGAAGGAGAGACTGTAAAGCTATCTGTTGAAGAAACACAGCCACTGATACAGGGGAGCTCAGTGCGCAGATGGAACTAGAAAAGAAACCCCTTTTTTATTTTATTTTTTTACCTCATTATCTTTGCTGCTTGTCTTTCAGACATTCTTTTATACTTTATATATATATATATAGCTTTAGTTTAAAAATGATAGATTGGTGCTGTCAAATGATACCTGTGCGCACTGCAGGTACAAAATGAATAAGCTAAACGGTTTCAGAACAGCGATAGGAAAAAACAACAACAACAAAAAAAAACATTCCAGGTGTCCTGCAACCGTTTACATGAAGTTTTAAAAAGTAAAACAATGTGCTTATTGTTTACAAGCTATCCCCAGTCTGCTGCTTGTAGTAAATGAGGCATTTAATCATTAATCTAATAGCATTGCACACAATGAATTCAACCATAAATGAAATCACTTTGTACAGGTGGCTGCAGGTACAAACAGTCTTGCTGCTTTGTAACATAGGTAGTCAGCGGACATACATCACTCAGCTGCTATACAATGTTATACTTGAATAGACTGGCAGCTTCATCATGTGTGTGGTTGCAATGGGAAGTGAGTGCTCTACATTTATGCTTTCATTTGCATTTAAGTGCCATCTATAATTATGCACTGCATTTGCATTTGAACCCGATATTTTGCAAGTGTTGCAAGTGATTGAGCTATTAGTGATACACTGTCACAGTAATCTCAGGGTTAATAAGAACTTCAAGTGTGTGCAGTCCTTTCAGAACACACACGATTCCAAGAGGAGCACGAATCAAGGAGTTTGTTATAAGAGGGAGTACAGGGTGTCCACAAAGTCCTGGGACCCCCATGTTTGTTTTGACAGTGCACTGACCAGCCACTGAAACATGTGGAAGAATGTAACATTATCCTTTACCAATCCCCAAAACATGGGGGAGCAGGACTTTGGGGACACCCTGTAGTTTTAATTGATAGACAAAAGCTTCCATGTTTTGATTTAAGTGTTCCTTTTGTAATTATTGGTGAGGAGTTTAAGTTTAAATTTTGACAAATGCATCAGCACTCAACCCTGCTGAACAGTACTGTGCTCAAAACCAGTCCCACTCACCCACAGTGGCAATGGACTCGGGGATAAGCTATTAACCTGCAGCCACTTGTACTGTCTGTGAAAGTGTTTCAAATGCTGTAGTTTTGATAATGTTTTATTTTCTATAAACCGTCTTTTAATATATATATATATTTCATAAAAAATGTTTTAATAAAAAATGAAAAGGACGTGGTACTGCCTGATTGATTTTTATGACAATAACATGTTTTTAACATTTTTTAAAAAACAAAGTAAATTACTGACTGTAGTTAAATGAACAGAACAGGGTCTGGTGAGGTGGAGCAGCAATTATCCCAGGATGTTGGTGTCCCAGGACAATTAAAATGCTCCTGACAGCAATGCACAGGACAGGACACAGCGCAGCAGTTGTTGGTAATTCAGAAACTTTAACGTGACCAGAACTCCTGGAAATACGAGTGTCTTCCAGTAGACGCTACTGCACTGTGCGCTGCTAAAACTGACCTCAATGGACAGGGAAGAATAATGTTTGGACTGCAGACATTGACTTGACTAAGCTTCTTTTAGTAAGTAGGAAAGAATAACCCTACCCTATATGAGGCATGGGCACCGCTACCGTTTCATGGTGTCTGTCCTGGTAAAGATATAAGGAGTCTATTCACTTCATCTGAACAGCCATGGCTCCAAATATCACCGTCATGTTAATAATTTTAAACAGGAACCTGTTTATATACAGTACTGTGCAAAAGTTTTAGGCAGGTGTGAAAAAATGCTGTAAAGTAAGAATGCTTTCAAAAATAGACATGTTAATAGATTATATTTATCAATTAACTAAATGCAAAGTGAGTGAACAGAAGAAAAATCTAAATCAAATCCATATTTGGTGTGACCACCCTTTGCCTTCAAAACAGCATCAATTCTTCTAGGTACACTTGCACAAAGTCAGGGATTTTGTAGGCATATAGTCAGGTGTATGATTAAACAATTATACCAAACAGGTGCTAATGATCATCAATTCAATATGTAGGTTGAAACACAATCATTAACTGAAACAGAAACAGCTGTGTAGGAGGAATAAAACTGGGTGAGGAACAGCCAAACTCAGCTAACAAGGTGAAGTTGCTGAAGACAGTTTACTGTCAAAAGTCATACACCATGGCAAGACTGAGCACAGCAACAAGACACAAGGTAGTTATACTGCATCAGCAAGGTCTCTCCCAGGCAGAAATTTCAAGGCAGACAGGGGTTTCCAGATGTGCTGTCCAAGCTCTTTTGAAGAAGCACAAAGAAATAGGCAACGTTGAGGACCGTAGACGCAGTGGTTGGCCAAGGAAACTTACTGCAGCAGATGAAAGACACATCATGCTTACTTCCCTTCACAATTGGAAAATGTCCAGCAGTGCCATCAGCTCAAAATTGGCAGAAAACAGTGGGACCCTGGTACACCATCTACTGTCCGGAGAAGTCTGGTCAGAAGTGGCCTTCATGGAAGACTTGCGGCCAAAAAGCCATACCTCCGACGTGGAAACAAGGCCAAGCGACTCAACTATGCACGAAAACACAGGAACTGGGGTGCAGAAAAATGGCAGCAGGTGCTCTGGACTGATGAGTCAAAATTTGAAATATTTGGCTGTAGTAGAAGGCAGTTTGTTCGCCGAAGGGCTGGAGAACGGTACACGAATGAGTGTCTGCAGGCAACAGTGAAGCATGGTGTCCTTGCAAGTTTGGGGCTGCATTTCTGCAAATGGAGTTGGGGATTTGGTCAGAAATAATGGTCTCCTCAATGCTGAGAAGTACAGGAAGATACTTATCCATCATGCAATACCATCAGGGAGGCATCTGATTGGCCCCAAATTTATTCTGCAGCATGACAACGACCCCAAACATACAGCGGAAGTCATTAAGAACTATCTTCAGCGTAAAGAAGAACAAGGAGTCCTGGAAGTGATGGTATGGCCCCCACAGAGCCCTGATCTCAACATCATCGAGTCTGTCTGGGATTACATGAAGAGAGAGAAGCAACTGAGGCTGCCTAAATCCACAGAAGAACTGTGGTTAGTTCTCCAAGATGTTTGGGCCAACCTACCTGCCGAGTTCCTTCAAAAACTGTGTGCAAGTGTACCTAGAAGAATTGATGCTGTTTTGAAGGCAAAGGGTGGTCACACCAAATATTGATTTGATGTAGATTTTTCTTCTGTTCACTCACTTTGCATTTAGTTAATTGATAAATATAAACTATTAACATGTTAATAGTTTATATTTACCCAAGCCTCCACTAACAACCCACGTAAACTATTCTCCTCCCTCCTAAACCCTCCCCCCCTCCTCCTCCCTCCTCTATCTCCCCTGATGACTTTGCCTCCTTCTTCTCTTCTAAAATCTCAGATATCCGCAAACTCTTTAACACCTCTCTCCCCCGCACCCCCTCCTGCTCCAACCCCTACACCCACTGCATCCCCTACTAACTCACCCTCCTTCTCCACCTTCTTGCCCCTCTCAGACTCTGACCTCTCCTCCCTGCTCCAGGGTCACAAACCCACCATGTGTGCCCTGGACCCCCTCCCCACTCACCTCTTTCAAGCTGCTGCTCCTGCTCTACTTCCCTTCATCTCCTCCCTTCTCAACACCTCTCTACTTTCTGGTCTCTTTCCCTCTGCCTTCAAAAAAGCCTCTATCACTCCCATCCTCAAAAAACCTACTCTCGACCCCACCTCCCTCCAGAGCTACCGTCCTGTCTCCCTCCTACCCTTTCTCTCCAAAACCCTCGAGCGGACTGTACACCGCCAGCTCTCTGCTTTCCTGTCCAACCACTCTCTGCTCGACCCTCTCCAATCTGGCTTCTGCTCTGCTCACTCCACTGAAACCGCCCTCCTGTCTGTCACCAACTCACTTAAGTCTGCCCGAGCTGCCTGTCTCTCCTCTGTCCTAATTCTCTTCGACCTCTCTGCTGCCTTTGACACTGTTGATCACTCTATTCTACTATCATCTCTTGCTGACCTGGGGATCTCTGGCACTGCTCTGGCCTGGTTCTCCTCCTACCTCTCCAACCGCACTTACCAGGTAACCTGGCGTGGAGCAACCTCCACACCTCACCCTCTCTTAACAGGAGTCCCCAAGGGTCAGTCTTGGGTCCTCTCCTGTTCTCTCTCTACACCCGCTCCCTGGGCCCCTCATCGCATCCTATGGTTTCTCATACCATTTCTATGCTGATGATGCTCAGATTTTCCTCTCCTTCCCCACCTCTGACTCCACCATCTCCTCCCGTATCTCTACCTGTCTGTCTGCTATTTCCTTCTGGATGCACTCGCATCACCTCAAACTCAACCTCTCTAAATCTGACCTCCTTTTCTTTCCCTCCTCCTCCCCTCCTCTGATCTCTCTATCTCTGTTCCTCTGGAATCTACCACACTCTCTCCTCTTCCTCCGCTAAGAACCTCGGAGTCACCCTGGACCCCTGCCTCTCTTATTCCCAGCACATCTCCACTCTGGCACGCACTTGCCGATTCTTCCTGAGCAACATCCGAAGAATCCGACCCTTCCTCACCAACTACGCCACCCAGCTCCTGGTCCAGGCCTTGGTACTCTCCTGCCTAGACTACTGCAACTCCCTCCTGGCTGGCCTCCCTCGTCCGCCACCCGTCCGCTCCAGCTCATCCAGAACTCCGCTGCCGCCTGGTGTTCACTCTGCCTCGCTTCACCCACGCAACTCCACTACTCCGCTCACTCCACTGGCTACCGATCACCGCTCGCATCCAGTTCAAGACTCTTGTACTAGCCTACAGATGCCTTGACCAGACTGCACCCAGCTACCTCCAGACCCTCATCTTTCCCTACACCCCCACTCGACCTCTCCGCTCCGCCTGCACTAGAAGACTGGCTCTACCTCCTCTACGCTCCCCTGCCTCCAGAGCCCGCTCCTTCTCCACCCTCGCTCCGCAGTGGTGGAATGACCTACCTACAGATGTCAGGACCGACCAGTCCCTGACCACATTCCGGCGCCTTCTTAAGACTCACCTCTTCAGACAGCACCTGTAGAACTCCTCTGTTTCTCCCCTGGGACACTTTCACCCTTCCTTAAATGTACTTTACTTACTCTTATCTGCCCCCTATTTTACTGCATTTAATCTACTTACAGTACTTCAGAGTACTGTAAATAGATTACAGTACTTCAGAGTACTGTAAATAGATTACAGTACTTCAGAGTACTGTAATCTGCCAAGTGTTTAATCTGTAGTATTTGGTATTTAATCATATCTTGATGTAACTATCACTGTCACTTTTATCTGCTGTATTATTGAATTGTATTTTGTCACACTTGTACTTGCTTGAACTAGTCGTTGTATTTATCTTGCTCTTATTGTATTATTACTTGTACTGTAACACTTGAAATGTATTTGCTTACGATTGTAAGTCGCCCTGGATAAGGGCGTCTGCTAAGAAATAAATAAATAATAATGTCTATTTTTGAAAGCATTCTTACTTTACAGCATTTTTTCACACCTGCCTAAAACTTTTGCACAGTACTGTATGTGTATGGCTTGAATAAAGACACAACGTGTGGGTGTTTGGTTTGGGTGGTTAAATGATAATTGCACATAGGTTTTTATTATGCAAGGATGTAATAGTTATTCAAATTAACCAGTTTTATTGCAAAAAAAGCAGACTAAACGAAATGTCCTTTGTTGGACAGATGCATGGCCAGACAGATGGACAGGGGCATGGACAGGTGCATAGCCAGAGAGAGATGGACAGGTGCATGGCCAGGGAGAGAGGTGTTGGATATTTATGATATAGCCTAACTTAAAAAACAAAACATGACCGGATAATTATGAGTATTACACAGGTTTATTTATTTATTATGTTTTATATATATTTATAAAAAAGTGTGGGGGCTCCCGAGTGGCACATCCAGTAAAGGCGCTCCACGTGGAGTGCAGGATGCGCTCTATAGTCTGGACGTCTCGAGTCCAGTCTATTCCTTTGCGGACCGAGGACGGGAGCTTCCAGGGGGCGCCGAGCACCGCTCGGGGGGAGGCCAGGGTGTCCTGGGCTCACTGCGCACCGCACCAGCCTGCGGGCTTGCCTGTAAGCTGCCAAAGAACTGCGTGGTCCTCAGACGCTGTAGCTGCATGTAAACGCTGCATGGTGAATCCGCAGTGTGAAAGAAAGCGGTCGGCTGAGCTTGAAAAAATAATTGTCGATTCCAAATTGGGAGAAAATAATTGGCAACGACTAATTTATTTTAAAAAAGTAAAAAAAAAAACTTTTAATGTTTGAATTTTCTTGTCTGAATAACCTGCATATGGAGCGCAACACCATTGCAGCCTGCATTGTTTGCACAATATCGCCATCACTCACAATGTACCATCCGTTGACGGAGAGGATAAATATGTGAATTGTGTACTGTAATACTTATTTGAACATACAGAGTGTGTTTTTTTTTAGCGAAATATCCATGTTTTGTGATTTAAAAGTGAACTCATCCTTCGCAGTAGGATCAAAATTATCATGATGTTATGGATAAGTGATCCTGATCTCTCTACATTCTGAAAAAGACAATTCCAACATTTAAATTAAAATTGCGATGGGATTACCAAAGCGAAATACGGATCACAGTAATCCGTTTGCATGCTGACGTTTTGAACAACCCAAATTTCATAATATCATCCCGATCAAATGCAGAAATCGGATTATCAAAGTTTAAAAAAAAAACTGTCCCCACGTGCATGATTGAAGATGAATTGCTTTAATTCTTCAGACTGGGGCTCTTTCCGATTGCGTTAGTGCAGGGGTTTTGAACCGGGGGTACGCAGGACGACTCGAATAAAAATGAAAGCAAGAGAAAATAATGATCTTGAATTGATTTAACGGTTTTACATATTGTCTAAACCACTGTGTATTCTTATTTTACCTGATATGCAGGTAAAGCAGGTGTCTGTTGACTGTGCCAGGAGAGCGCTCTGTGTGTGCTTCTCACGATCTTTGTGGCTTTATCTTGAGGTTAATGTTTTTTTTTTATAAGACTACTTAAACATTTTAAACAGCACAATTATGTCGAGGTGGGAAGTAAATAGTAACATGATACACATTTACAGTGCAGACTATTTTGTATTATTTATAGAAAGTGAATACGAGCGTTTCCAAAGATTCCTAAACACTGTCTTTTAATTCTGTGCATCCAAAGACGTAATTAAGTTGTAAGAATGAAGCCTATTGTTCAGTTTTCTGTCTCAGCGGTTTGTCAGTCCCAGACTGTTGTGAAAAATGATATATTAAATAAAACAGGTAAAAAGAAACGTGTTAACCAGATACTGCCTTGTATTGCAACTGTGGTACCATTCAGCGAGCAAAAATTGTAAAGAGTACTTTAGCTGAAACCTCCCAAAAAAAAAAAACAGAGTAAAAAACCCTGCATTAGTGTTTAGGATCCCTCGTAAGAGCTATAATCTTAAGAGGTGTCACAGCTTCATTTTACAAAGAAATACAAATCTGATGGAAGGGGCTGATATAACCAGGCTGTATCTATCTATCTACCCTCTGCATACCCACTTGTTTATCCTTCAAACCCAGCTGTCTTCACCTGCCCCTGGAATATCTCATATTGTTAAAAAGAGTGAAAATGAATAACATAACACTGCCAACCCCCCAGCTGTGGTCTGCACAGAGACCACCGGGCATCGCAGCTGACAGTTTAGAGAAGCTGCTGCCAGTGTGCACTGCGGAACAGTGAGGGAGCAGAGGGTTCCGGGTTCTAGAAGGGACTCTCCACGTCTCCCATCTCCATGACAACAGGATATACCTATCCACACTACAGGGATATTGCCATGCTGGTGAAGGGATATCCCTCTCCACACTACAGGGATATTGCCATGCTGCTGAGGGGGTATCCCTCTCCACACTACAGGGATATTGCCATGCTGCTGAGGGGGTATCCCTCTCCACACTACAGGGATATTGCCATGCTGCTGAGGGGGTATCCCTCTCCACGCTACAGGGATATTGCCATGATGCCGAGGGGGTATCCCTCTCCACGCTACAGGGATATTGCCATGCTGCCGGGGTATCCTCTCCACGCTACAGGGATATTGCCATGCTGCTGAGGGGTATCCCTCTCCACACTACAGGGATATTGCCATGCTGCTGAGGGGTATCCCTCTCCACACTACAGGGATATTGCCATGCTGCTGAGGGGATATCCCTCTCCACACTACAGGGATATTGCCATGCTGCTGAGGGGGTATCCCTCTCCACACTACAGGGATATTGCCATGCTGCTGAGGGGGTATCCCTATCCACGCTACAGGGATATTGCCATGATGCCGAGGGGGTATCCCTCTCCACACTACAGGGATATTGCCATGATGCCGAGGGGGTATCCATCTCCACACTACAGGGATATTGCCATGATGCTGCCGTGTGAGTCGGATTGATTAACTGCTATCAGGGGCAGGATCACCCACTCCGGCTCCAAACAGTTAGTAAAACGCCAGACAATTATTAGTTAATACTAATTCCCATACAAAAAGAAGGAGAGAAAGAGCAGGGAAAGTCAATTATAATGAACTGGTTCCACTGCCCAGAAGACCTTGATCACCACCCAATCCCACCTGTGAAAATAACACAAAACTTAATAAAAATCCACAAAAAAAGTAAGAATACACAGAGCTCAATCCTGCATTAAAGTGAAGTGCAATACCAAAGCCAAATACCGCAACCCTCACATTTTTATTTTATATATATATATATATATATATATATATATATATATATATATATATGGACTGGTTTAGATCAAGGCCCCCATGGAGCACTATAGTGCCCTGCTCTCATAGCTCCCCACAACAACAATCAACACTAAAACACAGGAATATTAAAACAATACAAAGCTGAAACATTCCATGTGCACGATTAATCCAATGGGAATCTATTCAACACAACAAGCCCGGCTATCAGCAACATAAAACAAACACACAGAAAGCAGTGGCTGACGGCAGTCCTGCCCCTAAAACAAAACAGAACATGATCATATGCCCTTCAGCCACAAATACAGAAAACTGGAACTGCCAGGCAGTTTTACAGCTTCCAAGCTCAGTACCAGGTGGAAATGTTGGCAATCTGTAGCATTGCAGCACAAGTGTCAGCAACAGATCAGTTTTATGGAGCAGTTTCAATTCAAAATACTGCATTAGTTCATTATCTCACGCTGCTTAATAACTTTAAACACTATTGTAACCATGTCCCTATCTACACACTGTAAGGAGCTATAAGCCAATTTTACATTTAACTTTAGAGAGGTCAAAGGCAAGGTGGTTTTTGGAGCACATATGGTTTCTTGTATGTGTTCCATAGTAACCATTAACCCCTCTCCACTTTGCAAGGAGCTATGCTAGTTTTACATTTGACCGAAGATTTTGAAAGGTTTTTAAAGAAATGCGTCAGGTGGCCATACTGGTTTGCACAAACACCATTTTTGAAAAAGTCAGTTGTATTGACAGAGGGATGATGCTTCTCAACTTGAGTTAATCAACTAAACTGTGTTCAACTGAAGCGGTTTTAAGAACAAAACGTAGGTCTGGCCGCCATCTTGTTTTACAAAAGATCACCATATTTGAATTCTATTGTCCCCATTGATTACGCCTACCAAGTTGCGAATATGATGACATATTGAAACAGCTTACAAGTTACAAGACTTCCACTCAGAATCAAAATACTGTACACTCATTTAAAACAAAAGTCCAACCAGAAGGGGGCACTGTAACAACAGCATTGTGTCTTAAGTGCACTGGGAACCCACTTTGACCAAGTCATATATACTGCATATAAAAACTGTATAAAAATGTAATTCTGTTATCAGAGGAAATGAAGTAGACAGACGAGCAAGACTTTTAGGTCTTATTTTAATTAGCATTTCATGAACATTTACAGTACCATGTGCAACAAAACTTACTGTGATAAATTATGTAGAAGGGAAAACTGGACTGATTTTTTAAAACCGAGTCAACCATCTGTACATTTTCCCATCAGTGTGGCTCAAAGGTTAGACCCGCATACACGGAGCTTGAGCACCGTCCTTTCAAAGCAAAGCCCCAGCCCTGTTGCATACTGAATGGCTTTAACATCTCTTGTGGAGGAGTTCTGCAAAACTGGGTACAGGCAAGATCCCCACTGTGAAAACTAATGGGGGGACCCATTAATAAACACTACCATCACTTACATATTTTAAAATGTACTGCATTTAATTATTTTTAAAGAATCACGCATGTGTGAGAGAGAGAGAGAGAGAGAGAGATGTATCACCCTGGGTGTGAGAGAGTGTGCGATGTATTACCCTGGGGGTGATATATTAATCTGGGTAAATTCATTAACCCTCTCTCCCCAACCCCCTTTAAAAATGCATTGCTGAAATGGCAGAGGTGTAGAAAGACGGGCCGTCTGAGAATTTGAATACTGAGTTTAAGATTTTAAAAATCGGCCTAACCCTAAATCGAAAGAATGTAGCAGTTTTCTGCACCAGGTAAAGAGCATGGGGTCTGTACCTTTGCTGCTAAAACTTTAACAACTACAAAGTAATTTTAAAACAAACAAATAATAATAATAATAATAATAATAATAATAAAAAACACAACGCCCTGCTCCAGATGATCACTGGCACAGATGGAAATGTTTTCTGTTCTCGTACGTTCAGCCGTGGCACTTCTTCAGGGCCGCGGTGCCACGCTCACGCTGGTCTGGGAGTGCCCGGTTCTGGAACCGGAGGGACGGGGGCGGCTCAGGAGAACTTGGCTGCCTGCGGAGGGGGTCCCAAGAAGCCGCCCGCCTGCTTGGTGGCGGCCCGGGATGGAGCGAGACCCAGCATCTTCTGGATGTTCTGCTCAAAACAGAAGTGAGGAAACAAAACAGCTGAGCAACAAGGAGAATCGGTCCCTTTTAACACAAACTGAAATCAATTAGCAGATCCTCAGCCCCCCCCCCCCCCCCCAACCCCATCCCCTCCTTTGAAAGGAACCCGCAGCAGGAATAACATCTTCCCCCTTCCTTGCAGTATCCTGCCCTTGTCTTTCCGGGTAAACAGGCTGTGGTTTTCACAGTGCTGCACTGCTAACCACACTCTGTCAGCGCTGTCCACAACGAAACATCAGGCTTCCAAACAAAAGACGCTTTCTCTGCTGGCACACCGCCTATTTCACAGTGTGCCAAGGCTGTGGGAAAACAGCCCTTCTCACTCTAGGGAAGGATTCGCAGGAACATTCACCTGCTCTGAGAACCAGCAGGGGCTATTGTACACACCACTGAAAAAAAAATTCACTATTTTGCATCAGTACTGTTAAAACAAATGTGTTTCATTTAAAAAAAATAAAAAAATGAATAACAACAACAACAATAAAAAGCTGGTTGCTCACTTTCCATAGACGTGCGCTGCATGTTACTGTAAACTTAAGACACGCGTTGTAAAAAAATCTGAAATTTTGGACTTTCACAGTCTTAAAAATAAAAGTACGCTAATCTAATTGTTATAGTTGAAGATAAGTTAGCACAGCTTTCAGTAAGCTCTGTGGATAGTTTAGGATAGCGTGGTCTGTCCATGCATTAGAAACTGCGTGCCGTGCTCCTCCCTACCTGTCTGATGGACATGGTGCAGAGGATGTAGAGGAAGATGAAGGAGCAGTCTGTGTAGTCGTCCCCCAGCAGGTTTCGGTGAGACAGTCCCTGGATGTAGGACAGGGGGGCGAAGGGAAGCTTGGCGACCACGCGGCCGTCAAATCTGCAGGCAAGAGCACAGGTTCGAACAGAGCACAGACGCTTAGTCCAGCCACAGGAACTGGCCAGCACCTGCTCTCAGAACTCAAGTGGAAGTATTGGTTCACACGGCTCATCTCCCAACACTGATTCAACCTATAGGAATTGGTCTAACTACAACTTGCATTTCAGTCTAACAGCAATATTCAGAAACACCTGAGTGGTAATGCTGATGTAAGTACACCAAGTTAAGGGATTTTTCCCTATTGAGAAAGCACACGAGTGAGCATTAACACGCAAGTGTTGGTTCTGAGCATAGCTTTAAAAAAAAAAATCAGGTGGAAATCAAAAACCCTAACAAAGAAAAAGTAAGTGAACTGGTAATGATGTTTTAACCTCACATGCGATAGCAGATTGGGCTTCTTTCTTAGCTCATAAGGGAAGGAGAAACTGCACATCCATTTTCAGCAGGTATTATTGAGTATAACGGAAGCACCCCTCTCTCTGTGTCCAGCCAGCGCTGTATACTCACATGGAATTGAACATTCCCATCAGCGCAGTAAAGCAGAACCCAATGGCAAACATGGACTTCATTCGAACCTGCAACCAGAGACCCGACAATGAGAAACTGGGATGCTAGCAGGAAGTGTGGTCTAGGGGTTAGAACTGGGTCCAGTGGAACAGGCTTGTGTAACTGTTAGGAATCAAAATTCAGGAAACAGATTAAAAAAGAGCTGACTCTTACCATGGAGAGATCTCGATTGTTATTCTTCAGTTTCTCCTCTTGTCTCTCTATAAAGAACAATACACCGTTATTGCATTATTATAAAGAAACCATACCCATGAGTCAGCCTCTGTAAGGAACTACTTTCCCCAGTTCAATAGAAGAACACAACAAATAAAATGCATCCAAAATAAAAAGTAAGCAGAAATAAAATGCCCATTCCACATCTCCATTGCTATCCGAGCACACGGGGGCCCTCCACAGTTTACAGTGCTCAGTATTATAGTTTCAGTAGCAAGGATGCTACTGCAGGGATGCTCCATTGACAGAGCTCTCAGAGCACTCCTCGTGTGTGAATCATAGTGTTGTTAGGGAGAGGAAGGGCCTGCTTTACCAATCTTCTTCTTCTGTTGTTTCCCTGCAGATTCTGTGATGGTCTCCTTCTTCTTCTCCACTGAAACAGGAAAAACAAAATCAACATCACTTCAACTGGTTTAAAAAATAAAAAGCGCTACTGTAATAAAACAAGAGACACATTTCAAACTGGACTCATGACACACACAGCACGTTACATGCACTCACATTTCAAACTGGACTCATGACACACACAGCACGTTACATGCACTCACATTTCAAACTGGACTCATGACACACACACAGAGCACGTTACATGCACTCACATTTCAAACTGGACTCATGACACACACACACAGCACGTTACATGCACTCACATTTCAAACTGGACTCATGACACACACACAGCACGTTACATGCACTCACATTTCAAACTGGACTCATGACACACACACAGCACGTTACATGCACTCACATTTCAAACTGGACTCATGACACACACAGAGCACGTTACATGCACTCACATTTCAAACTGGACTCATGACACACACACAGCACGTTACATGCACTCACATTTCAAACTGGACTCATGACACACACACAGAGCACGTTACATGCACTCACATTTCAAACTGGACTCCTGACACACACACACAGCACGTTACATGCACTCACATTTCAAACTGGACTCATGACACACACACAGCACGTTACATGCACTCACATTTCAAACTGGACTCATGACACACACACAGCACGTTACATGCACTCACATTTCAAACTGGACTCATGACACACACAGAGCACGTTACATGCACTCACATTTCAAACTGGACTCATGACACACACACAGCACGTTACATGCACTCACATTTCAAACTGGACTCATGACACACACACAGCACGTTACATGCACTCACATTTCAAACTGGACTCATGACACACACAGAGCACGTTACATGCACTCACATTTCAAACTGGACTCATGACACACACAGAGCACGTTACATGCACTCACATTTCAAACTGGACTCATGACACACACACAGAGCACGTTACATGCACTCACATTTCAAACTGGACTCATGACACACACACAGCACGTTACATGCACTCACATTTCAAACTGGACTCATGACACACACACAGCACGTTACATGCACTCACATTTCAAACTGGACTCATGACACACACAGAGCACGTTACATGCACTCACATTTCAAACTGGACTCATGACACACACAGAGCACGTTACATGCACTCACATTTCAAACTGGACTCATGACACACACAGAGCACGTTACATGCACTCACATTTCAAACTGGACTCATGACACACACAGCACGTTACATGCACTCACATTTCAAACTGGACTCATGACACGCACACAGATTATGTTACATGCACTCACATTTCAAACTGGACTCATGACACACACACAGAGCACGTTACATGCACTCACATTTCAAACTGGACTCATGACACACACACACAGCACGTTACATGCACTCACATTTCAAACTGGACTCATGACACACACACAGCACGTTACATGCACTCACATTTCAAACTGGACTCATGACACACACAGAGCACGTTACATGCACTCACATTTCAAACTGGACTCATGACACACACAGAGCACGTTACATGCACTCACATTTCAAACTGGACTCATGACACACACACAGCACGTTACATGCACTCACATTTCAAACTGGACTCATGACACACACAGAGCACGTTACATGCACTCACATTTCAAACTGGACTCATGACACACACAGAGCACGTTACATGCACTCACATTTCAAACTGGACTCATGACACACACAGCACGTTACATGCACTCACATTTCAAACTGGACTCATGACACGCACACAGATTATGTTACATGCACTCACATTTCAAACTGGACTCATGACACACACACAGAGCACGTTACATGCACTCACATTTCAAACTGGACTCATGACACACACAGAGCACGTTACATGCACTCACATTTCAAACTGGACTCATGACACACACAGAGCACGTTACATGCACTCACATTTCAAACTGGACTCATGACACACACAGCACGTTACATGCACTCACATTTCAAACTGGACTCATGACACGCACACAGATTATGTTACATGCACTCACATTTCAAACTGGACTCATGACACACACACAGAGCACGTTACATGCACTCACATTTCAAACTGGACTCATGACACACACACAGCACGTTACATGCACTCACATTTCAAACTGGACTCATGATACACACACAGCACGTTACATGCACTCACATTTCAAACTGGACTCATGACACACACAGAGCACGTTACATGCACTCACATTTCAAACTGGACTCATGACACACACACAGAGCACGTTACATGCACTCACATTTCAAACTGGACTCATGACACGCACACACAGCACGTTACATGCACTCACATTTCAAACTGGACTCATGACACACACACAGCACGTTACATGCACTCACATTTCAAACTGGACTCATGACACATACAGAGCACGTTACATGCACTCACATTTCAAACTGGACTCATGATACACACACAGCACGTTACATGCACTCACATTTTTTACTCTGCTTTTCAACTTCAGCCTTCAGCCTTTTGTACTTGTCAGTTCTGTAGACGAGCACCCATGTTATACCTGGGTAGGGGAGATGAAAAAACATGTTACACAAACAATAATAATAAATTCAGAACATTATCAATTCTATTTCCAATTCCTTTTTAAAATCAATTCCCTTTTCATTAATTCCAATTCCAAGACTTGGAATTGATTAAAGGGGCATTGGGAATTGATTTTAAAAAGGAATTGGAAATGGAATTTGAATTGAAAAACAGGAATTGGCCCCAACCCTGCTAGCACACAACTTAGACGGACTTGAATGAACTTGCACGTAAATGCACAAGCGTTGCAAATCGCACGGTGCTCTAAAGCGCTTGCTTAAATAAGGAGCACGGTTTTGGAATGCTTCCTGAACAGAGGCTGGGGTCCAGGAGTCGCTCTGACCCCTGGTACTCTAGCAGAGTGACGGAGCTGCAGGGGGAGACGGGTCTCTCAGACCCCTGGCACTGCAGCAGAGTGGCAGGGCTGCAGGGGGAGACGGGTCACTCAGACCCCTGGCACTGCAGCAGAGTGGCGGGGCTGCAGGGGGAGACGGGTCTCTCAGACCCCTGGCACTGCAGCAGAGTGGCGGGGCTGCAGGGGGAGGCGGGTCTCTCAGACCCCTGGCACTGCAGCAGAGTGGCAGGGCTGCAGGGGGAGACGGGTCTCTCAGACCCCTGGCACTGCAGCAGAGTGATGGGGCTGCAGGGGCAGACGGGTCTCTCAGACCCCTGGCACTGCAGCAGAGTGGCGGGGCTGCAGGGGGAGGCGGGTCTAATACAGCTGCTGCCTGTGTCACCTGCTTAAGGCAGCAGCTTTGAAGCAGACACATTAGCTTGCCCTCCGTGAATCTCCACATTACGCTCCCTGCTAAAGAATCTCCTAACCAAGTTTCCTTACAACTGGGAAAGTAGTTGTCAAGATATTAAAATGAGCATTGGGCACCTTCAATATACCCCAGTGATTTCAAATAAATAAATAAATAAATAAATAAATAAATAAAATGGGGTTAAGCTCTGTTGCCTTTCAACTTCCCCATTATCTGTGTGAAACTTAAAAGCTCTTTGAAAAGCATTGTATTTATTTGTCTTCATAATCAGAGCTGCGACACTGGGTCACAATCCCACGCCATAGCCACGATCTATCCACACAGACAGACAGATCATGTAATTAAGGATAGGGGGCACAATTCTAACAATTATTTGCATTAATTTGTCAACAGTAGATACAGTTGTCAGATACAGTAACAGTGGATACAGTTGTCCTAAAAGCTACAACATCTATGTTTGACCCCGTGTGACCTTTGAAAAGTCACATGACTTCCAATTACACATCAAAGGTCTGGATCAACTAGCCAATCCTCTGAAAGTCAGAAATTAAAGAGACGACAGGAGTAATAAGACACACACTTTCCACATTGGCATTCCAAAGTTATTTAACTTATAAAAAGCAGACCTTTAAAAAAAAAAAAAAACACTTATATACACTCAGATTTAACAGAAACGTTTGCAATGCACGGATTTATTTACCGCAGTGGTAAGCTGTACACCCCCAGGCCGAGCCATTCATGGGCAGCCCAAACGGTTACTACAGAAGAGCTGGCTTTTAAAAGCACAAACTGTACAAAAATGTTGTTCTTTAAACATGCTACAACTAAGCAAGCATATGATCCTATCAAAGCCGCATACAAGTCCACAGCATCAGCTATAGCAGTGCCAGTACTGTAGCAGTCCTCGTAATTGAAACGAACAAGGGAACAGCCTCGAGACAGGAGTGTAGGTAAGATGCTAATATGACTCACCTTCGGCTAATAAAGCTGTACAAACCGAGATGAACACGATCAGGATTGTATCTGCAAACATAGTCGTCATCTTGCTCTTTTACGTGATTTTTCTTGTGCAATATTTTGAAAAGATGTGCGTTTGACACCAGCCAGACTCTCCACCGAGGTAGGAGGACTTGAAATTGGTTCGTCAGCACTGACAACCACCACAAAGTCCGGAAATAACTCAGAGGAGCTCTTCCTCCGTCATAAACAATGGCATTGTGGGATACGATCAGGCCTCCAGCCCCTTTCAATATGCAACTTTTTTTTTCTTTTGAGCCAGAATCAAAACGTGTGGCTCTGTCGATTTATATGCAGAAAGTGTGACAGACGTGCAGATGCAATGACGCGTAAACCTACTGAAGGAGGCACGCCCACCTCCACTGTGTCTGTGGCAGGGACATGCATCCGCAACGCGGGGTAGTAAGATTACCTTAGCTTTAGGCACCCTGCGCCCCTTGTGGTCATGGAGGTGATTGCACAACATAGGAGAACCAAAGCTTTAGTTATTTATTGCAATCCTTAGTAATCTTGAGCGGTAACAAGCGATGAAATAATATAATAGTAATACAGTATAATGATTAGCTGTTCATCACATGTAGCTTCACCGAGTAGATCAACAATAACACGATTTGTACCACTTTAGACGTGTCGTTACTTTTAATCCTTCGCAGATAATCTCTTCCTGTTGCATGATGTGGCGTTAGATTGTCTAGATCGGTTCATAAAACAATAATTGCTTTTGAACAAATTGAATTACTGTGCCTTAGAGCTGACAAGGCTTGGTCCTTGATCTGTTGAGACACCACAGTCTGCGTCTATTGTAACCTGACTCGAGTCACTCCTAGAAAAGCTCCCCAGAAGCATAGTGAAAACATGGTAAAGCACAGGGAAGCATTGTAAAGCACAGAGAGGTCTGGTAAAGCATAGGGAAGCACTGTAAAGCACGGAGAGGTCTGGTAAAGCATAGGGAAGCATTGTAAAGCACAGAGAGGTCTGGTAAAGCATAGGGAAGCATTGTAAAGCACGGAGAGGTCTGGTAAAGCATAGGGAAGCATTGTAAAGCACGGAGAGGTCTGGTAAAGCATAGGGAAGCATTGTAAAGCACGGAGAGGTCTGGTAAAGCATAGGGAAGCATTGTAAAGCACGGAGAGGTCTGGTAAAGCATAGGGAAGCATTGTAAAGCACGGAGAGGTCTGGTAAAGCATAGGGAAGCATTGTAAAGCACGGAGAGGTCTGGTAAAGCATAGGGAAGTATTGTAAAGCATGGAGAGGTCTGGTAAAGCATAGGGAAGCATTGTAAAGCACGGAGAGGTCTGGTAAAGCATAGGGAAGCATTGTAAAGCACAGAGAGGTCTGGTAAAGCATAGGGAAGCATTGTAAAGCACAGAGAGGTCTGGTAAAGCATAGGGAAGCATTGTAAAGCACAGAGAGGTCTGGTAAAGCATAGGGAAACATTGTAAAGCACAGAGAGGTCTGGTAAAGCATAGGGAAGCATTGTAAAGCACAGAGAGGTCTGGTAAAGCATAGGGAAGCATTGTAAAGCACAGAGAGGTCTGGTAAAGCATAGGGAAGCATTGTAAAAGCACAGAGAGGTCTGGTAAAGCATAGGGAAGCATTGTAAAGCACAGAGAGGTCTGGTAAAGCATAGGGAAACATTGTAAAGCACAGAGAGGTCTGGTAAAGCATAGGGAAGCATTGTAAAGCACAGAGAGGTCTGGTAAAGCATAGGGAAGCATTGTAAAGCACAGAGAGGTCTGGTAAAGCATAGGGAAGCATTGTAAAGCACAGAGAGGTCTGGTAAAGCATAGGGAAGCATTGTAAAAGCACAGAGAGGTCTGGTAAAGCATAGGGAAGCATTGTAAAGCACAGAGAGGTCTGGTAAAGCAGAGGGAAGCATTGTAAAAGCACAGAGAGGTCTGGTAAAGCATAGGGAAGCATTGTAAAGCACAGAGATGTATGGTAAAGCATAGGGAAGCATTGTAAAGCACAGAGAGGTCTGGTAAAGCATATGGAAGCATTGTAAAGCACAGAGAGGTCTGGTAAAGCATAGGGAAGCATTGTAAAGCACAGAGAGGTCTGGTAAAGCATAGGGAAGCATTGTAAAGCACAGAGAGGTCTGGTAAAGCATAGGGAAGCATTGTAAAGCACAGAGAGGTCTGGTAAAGCATAGGGAAGCATTGTAAAGCACAGAGAGGTCTGGTAAAGCATAGGGAAGCATTGTAAAGCACAGAGAGGTCTGGTAAAGCATAGGGAAGCATTGTAAAGCACAGAGAGGTCTGGTAAAGCATAGGGAAGCATTGTAAAGCACAGAGAGGTCTGGTAAAGCATAGGGAAGCATTGTAAAGCACAGAGAGGTCTGGTAAAGCATAGGGAAGCATTGTAAAGCACAGAGAGGTCTGGTAAAGCATAGGGAAGCATTGTAAAGCACAGAGAGGTCTGGTAAAGCATAGGGAAGCATTGTAAAGCACGGAGAGGTCTGGTAAAGCATAGGGAAGCATTGTAAAGCACAGAGAGGTCTGGTAAAGCATAGGGAAGCATTGTAAAGCACGGAGAGGTCTGGTAAAGCATAGGGAAGCATTGTAAAGCACGGAGAGGTCTGGTAAAGCATAGGGAAGCATTGTAAAGCACGGAGAGGTCTGGTAAAGCATAGGGAAGCATTGTAAAGCACAGAGAGGTCTGGTAAAGCATAGGGAAGCATTGTAAAGCACAGAGAGGTCTGGTAAAGCATAGGGAAGCATTGTAAAGCACGGAGAGGTCTGGTAAAGCATAGGGAAGCATTGTAAAGCACGGAGAGGTCTGGTAAAGCATAGGGAAGCATTGTAAAGCACAGAGAGGTCTGGTAAAGCATAGGGAAGCATTGTAAAGCACAGAGAGGTCTGGTAAAGCATAGGGAAGCATTGTAAAGCACAGAGAGGTCTGGTAAAGCATAGGGAAGCATTGTAAAAGCACAGAGAGGTCTGGTAAAGCATAGGGAAGCATTGTAAAGCACAGAGAGGTCTGGTAAAGCATAGGGAAGCATTGTAAAGCACAGAGAGGTCTGGTAAAGCATAGGGAAGCATTGTAAAGCACAGAGAGGTCTGGTAAAGCATAGGGAAGCATTGTAAAGCACGGAGAGGTCTGGTAAAGCATAGGGAAGCATTGTAAAAGCACGGAGAGGTCTGGTAAAGCATAGGGAAGCATTGTAAAAGCACAGAGAGGTCTGGTAAAGCATAGGGAAGCATTGTAAAGCACAGAGAGGTCTGGTAAAGCATAGGGAAGCATTGTAAAGCACAGAGAGGTCTGGTAAAGCATAGGGAAGCATTGTAAAGCACAGAGAGGTCTGGTAAAGCAGAGGGAAGCATTGTAAAGCACAGAGAGGTCTGGTAAAGCAGAGGGAAGCATTGTAAAGCACAGAGAGGTCTGGTAAAGCATAGGGAAGCATTGTAAAGCACAGAGAGGTCTGGTAAAGCATTGGGGAGCATTGTAAAGTACAGAGATGTATGGTAAAGCATAGGGAAGCATTGTAAAGCACAGAGAGGGGTGGTAAAGCATATGGAAGCATTGTAAAGCACAGAGAGGTCTGGTAAAGCATAGGGAAGCATTGTAAAGCACAGAGAGGTCTGGTAAAGCATAAGGAAGCATTGTAAAGCACAGAAAGGTCTGGTAAAGCATAGGGAAGCATTGTAAAGCACAGAGAGGTCTGGTAAAGCAGAGGTAAGCATTGTAAAGCACAGAGAGGTCTGGTAAAGCAGAGGGAAGCATTGTAAAGCACAGAGAGGTCTGGTAAAGCATAGGGAAGCATTGTAAAGCACAGAGAGGTCTGGTAAAGCATTGGGAAGCATTGTAAAGTACAGAGATGTATGGTAAAGCATAGGGAAGCATTGTAAAGCACAGAGAGGGGTGGTAAAGCATATGGAAGCATTGTAAAGCACAGAGGTCTGGTAAAGCATAGGGAAGCATTGTAAAGCACAGAGTGGTCTGCTAAAGCATAAGGAAGCATTGTAAAGCACAGAAAGGTCTGGTAAAGCATAGGGAAGCATTGTAAAGCACAGAGAGGTGTGGTAAAGCATAGGGAAGCATTGTAAAGCACAGAGATGTATGGTAAAGCATAGGGAAGCATTGTAAAGCACAGAAAGGTTTGGTAAAGCATAAAAAAAACAAGGCAAAATATGGAAAATGCATAGTATAACCATGGAAAAACATTTATAAGGGCACAACCGGTCTATCTCCAGATTGAAAGATTCAAAAGAGAAAGTTGAGGATGTTGAGTTGGAGAAATTGTTTTGAGAGAAAGAAAAACGAGGAAGGAAAAACAGAAATGTTAAGTGTGAGTTAGGCACAGCACTAAGCTCATTAGTTTGTGTTGCTAATACAGGGAGCAAAATGCACAGATACACAACTGGGGTATGTTTCATTTAGTGCTGTATCATTATGAAGAACTACCAAATTACCAAAAGATACGATAATAATTTTTAATATGGTACATGTATGTTAAAACAAATACTAAAAGTTCTGAAATATATCAAATATTTTTAGCATGTTTTATTTGTTTCTTAAGTTTTGGGTCCTGCTTTGAAGCAACTGTAAGGCTAGCCTGCTCCCTAATGTAATATCAGCTGATATATTATTATTATTATTATTATTATTATTATTATTATTATTATTATTGTTAGTAGTAGTAGTAGTAGTAGACTAAATAACTGGGTAGCTTAACCGTGTGAGATTATTATTATTATTATTATTATTATTATTATTATTATTATTATTATTATTTATATCACATTATTTTTTTTACAAACAATTACATTAGTTATTTTTATTTATTATTATTATTATTTTTTTACACATTATTTTTACATACAATTACCCATTTATACAGTTGGGTTTTTACTGGAGCAATCTAGGTAAAGTACCTTGCTCAAGGGTACAGCAGCAGTGTCCCCCACCTGGGATTGAAGCCACGACCTTCCGGTCAAGCGTCCAGAGCCCTAACCACTACTCCACACTGTTTCATAAAGTGAATTAATTAAGCGCACCTGCGCCTAATTAAAGACAGTTAAGCGAGAACTGCTGCTGATTTTGAATCTAACACAGAGGGGGGAATAAAGTTGGACGGTAGGCGCAGGGATGTTGGTTTGTTGTGGGGGCGGAATACAGCGATAACACGTTAATATAATTTCAAGCAATAAAATACAGATAGATAGATAGATAGATGGATGCTCCCCCAATGTGTGTATAGCGTTGTTTGTGGTAGAAGCGTCTTTTGGAATGCATCCAGACTCCAGCATAGCACCATATACCGGGCAAAGGAAGGCGAGATATTGATTACATCGAAGAAGGAGGAGGAGGAGGAGGAGCTCCACAGCAAAACCCCCTCCGAGCGGCTCACCTTGCACAGAGCAAGCATGGCAGGCGACAGCGAGCAGCGGCTGGAAGACCATGCTGAAAATGACCACGCAAATAGGCAGCCGTTCCTCATCGGAGTCGCCGGCGGCACTGCTAGCGGCAAGGTAGTTTATTTTGCTGAAACGTTTACGTGTGGTATTTTATTTTTATTTAAAAATGGTGTGTTTTAATGGGCCTTCTGACGCTTTGTGATGATGATGATGATGATGATAAATGATGTACGTGCAGCGGCGACCGCGTGTCTGAGAGAGAAGAGAGCACAGAATGATCTCTCCGATTTCATCACCAGTGCATCCTAATTCTAACGGGAAATTATTATTATTATTATTATTATTATTATTATTATTATTATTATTATTATTATTATTATTTTTATTACAGTATATACACAACCACGTTTTTTTCTTTTAAAGGCAACAGCAAAGCGTCTAATTCAATCATTAAACAGTATTTTTCTTGGCTGCTTCGTGGTAAGGCCATAGCTTGTATATGTATTAAAAAGTAATGTATATGTGTGTGTGATATATAATATAATATAATATAATATATTATATATAGTATGTGTATGTATGTATGTGTGTGTGTGTGTGTGTGTATATATATATATATATATATATATATATATATATATATATATATATATATATATAGTGTGTGTGTGTATATATATTCATATTCATATTCATTTCGTGTTATTGTCTCTCATTTACATACCGGCACTTGCTCCATTATCGCCAACAGTAAGTTTGAGATATTGACTGAAGCTAAGAAAACACAAACCAAAACAGAATACTCTGTGGTGTTTTTTTTTTTTTTTGTAGTAGTTTTATTTTATAGCAGTCGCTTTTCGATAACATGAGAGGTTCTGATGTACATTTGCGTACGTCATTGAGAGAAATGCGTGTTCTCTCTTCTGCGATGAGTAAATGCCACGCCAGCGAACACGGATGTTGCATTAACAGTACTTCGTGTTGTCGTGTAATTTCGTTTCAACATTATGGCCGGGTAATTCTAATTTGGTCGTTGTTTGTGGCAATGTTAGTGTGTAGCGTTTTCCGTGTGGTGATAAACAATATTTAACCAGTTTTATTAACTGCATTTGAGTATTATTATTATTATTATTATTATTATTATTATTATTATTATTATTATTATTATTATTATAACTTTATAGATAGATAGATAGGCGGGTTGAAGTCGGGGGTATTATGACGTCTCCTTCTAAGATGGCTTGGCGAAGGCAGGCAGTCGGGCGGTATTGTACCTGTCTGTGTTTTTCAGTACTACTCCTGTTAAGATGTAGCATTTTTGGCCACCGTTATAATGGTATGTGTATTGCTTTAGTGCGACTCCTGTGAAGAATGATGTCACACACAGTTCTGGGGATGCACAGAGCTATTATGTATCGGCAAACGCAATGCAGTGTGCGTGTCCTCCTACGCAACACCAGCACAGTAACATATTTCATTAGGTGGGCTGGGTTTTAGATGCCCCTTCAGGAGACACGCGTGAAGTATTGGGTGGGAGGGGGAGGTATTGTCTGCTTTCAACAGTTAACCTTTTCCCCATGCAGGGGAGAATTGTGTGTGTGTGGCGTGTTTGTTTTTAAATTTTTTAAACCCCATGCTTCTGTTTGAGGTCTGCTATATGTTTCTCTTTGTGAATAACCTTCATGACTCACTGGGTATTCTTGATTACCACATGTGCTGATGATGCAGTCCGCGCTGCTGGACTCCGGCTGTAGTGGAATGCAGGGCTGTGTGACTCACCGGCACAGACAGGACTCTGCCACGCAAACCACAATCGTCATGTTGAGCTCTGGAGACTAATGAACGGATTACTTGCGTGCATTTGTTATATATTTTCTTTTACTGGAAACTCAAACTGTAAACACTCCACTGGCTCCATTAGAAACCCTCAACCTTGAAGCCTTGGTTTCTTTTTTTAAATCAAACATCTTACCCCAGTTCTTGATTAGTGAGGCTGAATTCTCACTAGAGAACAATGGAAGCTGCGTATTGAAGGAAAAGAGTGTCGTTCTTGCAATGAGGTTTGTGTCTGCAGGCTGTGTGGTCCAGTGGTTAAAGAAAAGGGCTTGTAACCAGGAGGTCACTGGTTCAAATCCCACCTCAGCCACTGACTTGTGTGACCCTGAGCAAGTCACTTAACCTCCTTGTGCTCCGTCTTTCGGGTGAGACGTAATTGTAAGTGACTCTGCAGCTGATGCATAGTTCACACACCCAAGTCTCTGTAAGTCGCCTTGGATAAAGGTGTCTGCTAAATAAACTAATTATTAATTATAGAAATGCCCTCAATTACATTTGTAAACCAAATTATTTGGTCACCATTGTCTTCAATAAAAGAACAAAAGCAGCAACCTCTTTCTGAATCTTTAATCAGAAATACACAAGTACTGTATAACCAGATGGGATACGGGGCAGAAATGAGTCGTTACAAATCCTAGACTAGTATTGCATCTGTGACGTGAATTCAAAACCAAAACGTTGGGACACGAGTAGTTTGCAGGCTCTTTTTGGGTTTTTTTGCATTTTCCTTTTAAATCCACAGGGCTTATTTTCATGAGAAGCCATAGTTTTGCTTTGATTGCTTATCTAAAGCCATGCAAATAAACATCTGCAATGTCTTGATGTTGCATCACTGTTATTTTAACATGACTGAACCCCCTTCAACCCCAAACAAGATGCATGCCCCCCCCAAACAGTGTCCACTGGTGTGAAACCTGGTGGGCGTCGTTGAACTGCAGTTCCAAGTTAACTGATGAATCGTTGAATCTCTGTGGTGTTATGAGAAAGGGTATCACACTGGGCCCATATTTCAAATCTTTGGATAGCGCTTTTATTGAATGTCTACTGAAGGATTGTTTTTTATTTAAGGCATGGGAAAGATAATTTCCTGGTATTTACTGGCCTTGATGGTTTCACTGAACGTGCTGTTCTCCATGTCTGATAACGCTTCTATAATAGCAAGACACCACGCCAAAACATGCCATGCCTTTGTCAAGCCATGGAAGATAATGACTAGCAACACTGAGCAATGTGATCTTCATTCCCACAGAGGGCCAGCACATCGTTAGGTGTAGTTTCATTAAAGGAAGAAGTAAACGATCCCAGAGCAGACTGTAATGAGCAGTGTGACCCTCGGGCTCATTCCAGCTGCAGTGCAGCAAGGGCTTAGTCATGCCTTGTGCTTTTAGAGTGGGCGTTGTCGGTGTCGGACCCAAGCGCATTGAAGCGCAGAGTCGCTGTCTTTACCACACAAGCACTGAAAACAACTACATATTTCTTTCAAATCTTTCTCTCAGTCTCCCGACTACTCTATTTATCACGGCTAGTATTTTAACTGTAATGTAAGCGGAACAAACTGACAGGTTTGTCCTGGCATGTAAAAACCAATGCATGTTTTTGACTGAGTTACTTATAAAATAAAGGAGAGGGTGTGTGTGAGGAAGAACAGTTCTGACAGATCAGCAGTTAGATAGCTCTGCTGTTCACAAGCATTTACATTTGAGTTTTTTTAATAGAATTTGCAACATCCATTTCAACGCTCTCCACGAAAGAGTAGGTTGTTAATAAAACAATGTCCTTGCTGCTGTTCAGTGCAGTGTTCTGACCTGTATCCACACTAATGCAGAGTCATTGTTTTTGCCTGCTGGTGGGGTGGGGGGGGGGTACAGACAGAGTACAAATACTGCAGTCTAGCTTCTTTTCATTTCTCGCCTCTCAATACAATGGGGGTGCAGACTGTCTGCTCAGCACTGGCAGGAGAACTGGTGATCAGCAAGCCTGCCCTAGACTGCGTGAAGAGGGCTGAGTGTGACTGCGATTAGACAGAGGAGCGCTGGCACACTGTAAAGCAAGCCCTGACCCAGAATACTGATGTAGCTCGAGAGAAGACTGGAGGGTCTGGGGCTACACACCTGTGCGAGACGGAGGGATAGAGACTGCACAGTGTGAGCTCGCCTTTGATCTTCTCGTTCATGCCGGTTGTCAAACACCTGTGACCTCATTGTGTTGAAACATGTAGGCACGTGGGGGTTGGACCACAGCCGTCTGTTTTATCCCCCTTGCACAATAAAACAGGAGTGTTGCTATTTGCTTCCGCAGTATTGGTGTCTAGCGCATGTATTTGTATGAATGTGTTTTACCTCGATCTCTCTCGGTCTGTCATTGCTAACAGAGTGCTACCCCTTTGTTCCTGTCACAATGAAAGTCCTCTCATGCTTTGTTTGTTTCTGCGCTGTTTATGAGCCCTATCTTCGCTTTACTGTACACATCCTGTGCAGTCCTAACAGTGTCCTGCTTGTATTTCATGTAAAGCTTGATGTGGAAGAACACGGTCACCTGGAATCTGAGTTAGACAGCTGTAGAGCCTTACAGACTGTGGGGAGGGACTGTCAAATTATCCCTGAATAGCACCCTGGAGCACCACAAAGTATTACCCCCCCTGCACCCCTCACTGCCCTCTCTGGTGGACATCTGAATACATACCTTTTTATCAGGTTTTAAGATGTCTTTATTTTAAAATCTGTCTCGGGTGTGTCCTCAGACACTAGTTCCGTCATGCCCCAGGCCTCTGCCGCAGTCTTTACCTGCCCTTTGTTTAAGCAGCTGGCTTTGGTCCGGTCCTCTCCAGTATTTATATCAGTAGGGAATTGAAGGTTAATGAGACGCGCTGTGATGAGGTCTCTCGATATTCTAAACTCGTTTCCTGTGCTCTCGGGTGGGCTGATCGTTCCTGCTCCTTTCAGTAATATACCTGAAGCTGAGGATTGGGTGCAGGGCTAGTGTGCGTTTCAACCCCTGGGCTCGTGCTTTCATCACTGTAGATGTGGACAGGGCATCAGGACGCCTCTGCTCTGATGGGTTCGTATACAGTATTTTCACTTCTGCATTTTCTAGTCAGTTAGACAGAAGTGATGCAACATGATCATGTTCCCGTGTCTCCTTCTTACTGCTGTTTCTTTGAAAACAGAATCGGAAGTGTTTTTGTATGTTTGCTGGGGGTTGTGTGTTTTTTTTTTTTTTTATTTGGGCCATGTGGCAGCTGGGCAAAGCTCCCAGTAGTTATTTCTGTAACGGCCTTGTGTTCTAGCTGTTATTAAACTGGGAGATATTTTCAGGCACTTTTATATTGAAATGAAAGTTCGTTACAGCCACTACTATTTTGACGAGACGCTTTTGTTTTGGTGTGAAGGCCCCTATTCTCTTGGTTTACCTATGCAGGAGTTGGCTGGCACAGACTACAGAAATACTTTCACTGCACAATACGTTTTGCATTGCTATGAGAAGGTAGTTGTTCACTCTAGTTAAGTAAACATGTTGGTATGTTACTTTTGTGGGAGCCTGGATTTGCAGTGATTTACAAGACAGTTGGTTCAAGCACGGTACATGGGAACTACTGCAGACTCTGGAGCATTGCCTCAGCTGTCGGAATGAAGCTTTTGTGCAAAGGCAACCTTTTCAAAGAGGAATCATTTTAATGGCACGCAACTTAAGACAACGCACACTGAACAAGAATTTAACCACAACTGTGCCCATCTGTTTTTAGCCGTTTTATATCCTTACAATGAAATTCTTTCTTTCCAGCATTCTTTTTCTTTGCACTTGCTGAATACACCCCCTTCATGTTCTAGAACTAGATGTAAATAACCCTGAGTCTTAAAGGGGCTCCTTTCTGCAAACACACCATGCTGCTGTTCCCATTTGGTACCCAGCTGTGTTCTAGGATTGCCCATGTATTCCATTGCAGGTGGTGTTTGGTAAACAGGATTGTTTTAACTTCTAGGCATACCCTTGGTGTAGTAACTGTAGAGTAATTGGGGAATATTGCAAACATCACAGGGTATTTTCTAATGCTGAATTGCAGTTTCTTTTTAGCTCGCTTCTGGCGTCTGAAAAGAACGGGGGTTATTTTGGCTGAGAAGAGGCATTATCAGCTGAACTTTCCAAAGGATTCCAGGGGGGTGTTTGATTGAAAGAGGAAGCTAGAAATGCAATCGGTTTGGAGTTTTGTTGAAAGCTTATTTTCCCCATATAAATATTGTAAGTCTGTATACAGGTGCGAGGGATGTCTGCCTGGTTGGGCTTGAAGCCCAGTTGTGGTGTTTATACCCATACAGGCCCCAGCCCAGTGTGTGCTGAATGGAGAACTACGTGTTTATGATGCTTGCATTTCATCACTTCCAGTTGTAATGAAACTCTGCAACGTTATTTATTGGTGCAAGTTATTGTACCCTGTGGGGCAGTACTCTGGTCCATACCTCCACATCAAATTGTATTGTTTCAATATATACTGCAGGGCAGTATTCTGGTCTATACCTCGCTCTGAAATGTGTTTCGATCTCAATTGGAGCCGTGGTGTTTAGACATGAATGTCACTAAGATGCAGTCTCTCTCTGTCTGTCTGTCCAGTCGTCGGTGTGTGGGAAGATCATGGAGCTGCTGGGTCAGAATGAGATTGACCACCACCAGAGACAGGTGGCCATCCTGAGCCAGGACAGCTTCTACAGGGTGCTGACTGCAGAGCAGAAGGCCAAGGCTCTCAAGGGCCAGTTCAACTTTGACCACCCAGGTAAGGGGCAGCGAGACATGGGGCGAGTCCTCCAGACACCTGGGAGGGCCCTGGAGTGTGCTGTCGAGTGCTGGAGTCCAGCATCCCGTAGTTGGTTAGAGCTGCACAGAGTATTCAGATCAAGCGCTTCACAAACGAGGGGCACTGGTTTTGATGGGGCTAGTTTACCATTCAGAGTGAAGAAACAGCTGGGTTTGTGTGGATTGCTGTTCTCCACAGTCTTAAGAAAAGCGGCAGTCACCGCAAGTCCAAGCAGCCGTTTCTTTACTTGCTTCATTTGAATTGTAAATTAGCCCAATCGACAACAGTGACCCTCACCTGATTTGTAGGCACCTGATTTCTGTGGCGGGCTGAATCGGAAGAATATGCAGCACTAGTATTAATGCAGGTTCCCCCCCCAGGCTTTCAGGAGCATAGGCAGAAAAGTATTTGAGGCATTCGCTGGCTATAGACTCTGATGCCAGATCTGCGCTGTAAAGAGCGGTGTAAGCACAGTGGGACTGACATTGCAGCAGCAGAGCTCGTCCGCTCTGCGTTTTCATTGGGTACACATTTTTCTGAATGTCAGAACTTGAGGATTCTGGACTGCATCCCAGTCCATTCTGCCACAAGTAGGCTTCCCAATAGTTCTGTGGAAGCGTTCACAAACAATGTGGTTGTGTGAGGGGGGTCGGTGCTGCTGCTCAGCCCTGTGCAGTGAGGGGGTCAATGCTGCTCAGCCCTGTGCAGTGAGGGGGTCAATGCTGCTCAGCCCTGTGCAGTGAGGGGGTCGGTGCTGCTGCTCAGCCGTGTGCAGTGAGGGGGGGGTTGGTGCTGCTGCTCAGCCCTGTGCAGTGAGGGGGTCGGTGCTGCTGCTCAGCCCTGTGCAGTGAGGGGTCGGTGCTGCTGCTCAGCCCTGTGCAGTGAGGGGTCGGTGCTGCTGCTCAGCCCTGTGCAGTGAGGGGGGTCGGTGCTGCTGCTCAGCCCTGTGCAGTGAGGGGGGTCGGTGCTGCTCAGCCCTGTGCAGTGAGGGGGTCGGTGCTGCTCAGCCCTGTGCAGTGAGGGGTCGGTGCTGCTCAGCCCTGTGCAGTGAGGGGTCGGTGCTGCTCAGCCCTGTGCAGTGAGGGGTCGGTGCTGCTCGGCCCTGTGCAGTGAGGGGGTCGGTGCTGCTCGGCCCTGTGCAGTGAGGGGGTCGGTGCTGCTCAGCCCTGTGCAGTGGGGGAGGGTCGGTGCTGCTCAGCCCTGTGCAGTGAGGGGGTCGGTGCTGCTCAGCCCTGTGCAGTGAGGGGGGTCGGTGCTGCTCAGCCCTGTGCAGTGGGGGGAGGGTCGGTGCTGCTCAGCCCTGTGCAGTGAGGGGGGTCGGTGCTGCTCAGCCCTGTGCAGTGTTGAGAAGGTGCTTTTCTCTCCTGCCCAGATGCTTTTGACAACGAGTTGATTCTGAAGACCCTCCGGGAAATCGTGGAGGGGAAAACAGTTCAGATCCCAGTATATGACTTCGTCACCCATTCCAGGTCAGCCAAATATCCGGTTATGAATGCTTTTAACTGTCAACTTGCAATGTGGCGTGCTTGTGTGGTACCAGTTACCTGGTTCCATTGCCCCTGGCGGTGTGCTGCTTGGTTAGCCCTCTCTTCCTACACTCTGCTCTGTTTCTCCTCCTCCGTACTGGGGGGCGCTGTAGGAAGGAGGAGACGGTGACAGTGTACCCGGCTGACGTGGTTCTGTTCGAGGGGATCCTGATGTTTTACTCCCAGGAGATCCGGGACCTGTTTCAGATGAAGCTCTTCGTGGACACGGACGCAGACACCCGGCTCTCCAGGAGAGGTACAGTGCAGGGACAGGAGGGGGCGCACCATCCCTAACCCTCCCCTACGCACCCCTGCAAACACACGGGAACAGATACATGGTTCTGGGAAATCAGCATGCCTGTAATAACACATTTAGAAGCCTTCTGGGCACTGTGTAAAGTTAGCTATTATGATTTATTTTTTTTAAAAGCATCTCCATTACAAGTCCACAGCACACAACATGCATAGAGCCTTCACTGATGAGCCAACATGGCCAACAAGTTTTTTTTAATTTTTTTTTTAATTGCATATGTGTTTAGGGGTGTAATGATACTGTTACGATGCGTATCACGATATGCAGGTCGTCATACAAGGTGTATCGTGATACATGTGGTGGTCCTCCTGATGGACTACATATGATGTGTAAATGGCCATTTAATGATGGACCATTAAGACCCAAATTAAAATGCAATATGGTGGTGGGAGGAGAGTATATAGATTCCATTTGTTATGCTGTAAGTGAGCTATGATGTGATTTTTGGTCTTGTATCACGATATGAAAGATACATACCTTTTTACTAAATGTTATATAATGTAAAGAAGGAATCTCGATTCATTGATACAGTGGCTCGTTCCACCCCTGTGAGGTGGTACTGTAGTTTAAACTCGTGCTGAAACCTGGACGGCTCAAGCTGCAATGCCCGGGTCAGGCTGAACTCTTCCTCTGTGTGTCGGCAGTGCTCCGGGACATCAGCGAGCGAGCCAGAGATCTGGAGCAGGTCCTCACGCAGTACATCACCTTCGTCAAGCCTGCCTTCGAGGAGTTCTGTCTGCCAGTGAGTACCAGCTGTGCCTCCCTCGCCTTCACTACCTCTATCTATACCGTGTGCAGAGATGTAGGGGCTTCTGAATTGCTGCAGACATTTAAACCAAGGCCTCGAAATACCGTCTTCTCCAAGGGGAGCTGCTGGTTTTACTTCAACTAAAACTACTAACTTCATTGTGAATTATCTACCATTTGATATTCAGCAATCTAAAAATCCTCAATGTTTAAGTCGCTTATTGATGGCATATCTTGAGAACCAGTTTTGATGACGCTCTGCATGGGCACTTGCTTTGAGTTGGTATACCAGTGACTGTTGCTAACAGTTTGATTGTAAATGAGCTACAGATCATGTTGCTGAAGCTCTGAGGATATGAAGGCTGGATTGTGTTTCTGGCTGTGCTGCAGGGGGTGGCTGAATCACTCTCAATCCTGTTGCGGTTGAAGCAGTAAAATGGGACAGGCTCTCCTACTCTCCACCTATCGGTTTAATCAGGTGCATGCTCTTCTGCCAGCAGTGTCGGACTGCAGTCAGTATCTGCGCCCTCCTATTAAGCCTAGTTGTAACTTGTCTTTGTGAATACTCTCCCTGCCCAGGGGTTGTAGAAACCACCCAGATCATTGTACTAACTCTATTTTGAAGCTGTTAAGCAGATTGTAGTCTCCCCACTTCCGGCTTGATCTTGGATGTGTTAAACATGATCATTTTAAGCGATATCTGCATCGTGCACTAGCCCATAATCCTGACCTTGGACTCCATTCAGACCACTTTGATCTTGGTCTGCTGCTGATGGGATTGAACAGGACTGACTTGAGAGAACTCAACTCGTTCTCAGTAGAAACGTGCGATTTACTCTGTCGCCCCTACTCTGTTTATTTGTGTCCAGATGGTCTACCTTTTAGGCTGCATTATACTGTGTTTTGCCTGCATTCATCCCTTTTCTAAAGTGTCCTATGACTGTGTTCTGATTCCAGACAAAGAAGTACGCTGATGTCATCATCCCACGAGGAGCTGATAACCTTGGTAAGTGGCCATGTCTTCTGTTTACGGATGTAACAGGTTTCTGAACACGCCCCCCCCCCCCCTCCTGTTTTTATAATTGATTTAGCGTGACGGTAGCTTTTGTTTGAACCGCTGCTGTCTGGTATGAAAGGCATATGGTCTCCTGTTTTGAATGGATGTGTTTGTACTGCCAGGGGATTCCCTCATCCTGGATTCAGTCTCCTGTTCTGGTGTATCTATCTACTGCACTGAAATGAACACACCATGCAGGTTTCAGTGCTTCTGCAGTGAGGAAATCTACGCAGGGCTGTTCTGTTCAGAATCCTGGCTTCTTTCTTTCTGTTCCTTGTTCTCATCCCTGTGTAGTGTGCACCAGTGACAAGCTTCAAGCTTTCTTTATCTTCTCTCCTCCCCTCCAACAGTTGCCATAAACTTGATTGTGCAGCACATCCAGGACATTTTGAACGGGGGGCTGACGAAACGACAGAACGGCTGTTTAAACGGCTACAGCACCCCACGCAAGAGACAGCCATCGGAGTCTAGCAGCCGCCCACACTGACCCCGCCCCCTTCCTGGCACGAGAGAGAACAAGGGAAGTGTTTCGTTGTATAGACTGCCAGTCAACCGCACTGTATTTAATGAAAAAACAAAGCTGACACACATCAATGCCTTTTTTTGTACTATAAGCTTTAATGCTTGAAAAGTCCTAATTGTGGGACAGCTGCAGGTGAGTGGGTAAAGTTCCTCCTCCTGTTTTTTTGGTTGGGTTACTGTAAACAAATTAAACACAAAGTGGTGGTGTTTGATAGAAGTCGGCTGTTGAGTATTTATGAGTACGGTAAATAGTGTTTGCATTGGGGGGGTCTTTTTAAGGCAGTGCAGTTTCCATGAATGCAAAACATTTGGACTAAAGGCAGTGCTAAAATCCCTGCTTTGCATTTGAGACGACTGGGCTGGTTTTGTATTATCTAAAAGAAAAGGTTCCACTATGAACACTAATGCAGCTGGGAATTCTTTCTTCCAGGGCTGTGCTTGCCTATCGTTTGCTTTTTTATTTTTTGATCTATCATTTTTTATAGTTTTTGATCATGGCCGATTTGCATAGAATGAATTGGTTCTTGGCTACGGTGCTCTAAGAGGAGAAGAGAGAGGGGAAACCTGCATTTAAATAAAAAACCAATTAATAAATACATTTTACTTTCTACTGGACCTGCTTGGTCAATGCTATACAAAACACCTTGCTTCCTCTGTGTGGTTGTCTTCATTCCTGAAGCTGTTTAAGCCATATGAAACAGACCACAGACCCTGCTTTAAGTTCTGCATGCTGATTCAGCCTTTACAGTAGAATTCACCGCTCCTGCCCAATCCTCTGGGCTTTTCACTCCACCTCCGCCTCCCCATGCAAGTGAAACCCAGGAGGCCTGTTTCTGTGGGGACCCCCACTTCCCAAAGACCCTGATGCAATCTGGAGCTGCTAGGTCCTGGCAGGCTTCTGTCAGACACCCCGATGCTTGATCTGCTGCTATAAAACCAGTTACAGTGCGGAAACGGACTGCTTCTCTACACAGTTTAATAAAATGTATTTCTATGCTGTGTTAAAGTGAGAGTGTGATTGTGTGGAATTCTTTGCCATTGTATTGCTGTCCAGAGGTTGGAATTCTTTGCCATTGTATTGCTGTCCAGAGGTTGGAATAAACCCTTCTACAGAACCCCTCCCAATCCTGGTCCCACGATCCATGTGTTCGTTTGGAGCGCACACACCCTCCTGCATTGGTAACACCTTGTTAGTTGTATAGTTTCCTAAAGGAACGTTTTGTTTTTAAAATGTTAGTCACAAGGAGTGATTTCCAGTCCTTAATGTTGCTGTAACATGGGATGGGCCAATCCCAAGGTAGTCTGAGATCAATACTGTTGAATACTGGGACATGTAGACCTACCACACAGTTCATGGTGCATTTCTAAGATTCATGCTGATCAAGTTGTGTGAAAGCAGGCATGTTTCCAAAACAATGTAAGGGAGACCCTGACTGCGGTGGAGGGGCCCTCGGCTGAACTGATCCTTGGGGGTCCCTCCCGGCTCCGGCTGCTGTGAGACCACTGACCGTTGAGCCTTGTGTCCTGGAGTACGAATATACTGTGTAATACCCTGCCCTGTACGCCCACCCCCAGAAAGCGAGAGAGAGCCTACACATACGTGCACACACACACACAGCCTACACACAGACACAGAGAGCCTACAGTCCCTGCATCTGAGAATGGCAGGAACGTTTGAGAAGCATCTGGATGAATCCCTGTTGAGCGAGCTCCACACTGCAAAGGCGTTAGTTTACTAGTATTGCAGGGAAAGATGCAGGCTCTATTTTGTTTGGTACAGTCTTGGATACAGGATTTTTTTTTTTTTAATCATTTAAGATTCATGGGCAGTGTTACTGAGAGCAGAGAGGTACACCTGGCTTCTTGTAAGATGAACAAAATTGAATCTAATACTCGCCTCCTTGATTTTCATGTAGATGCAGCAGTGGATGACTATTTATTTATTTTTTTAATCCCTGTTTTTTTTCCAATAGTTGCCAAACAATTCTGAATCCAAGGTTGCAATGCATATCAAGGTGTGTGCGAGTGTATTTCATATACAGATATTACACAGTATATATTTCCTTTATATATTTGTGTATATAAATGGTCATTCCACAGTCTTTGCTACAACTGTACTGCTGTACTATTTAAAAAAATACTGCTTTAAAACCTTGTGCTTCTTTAACACTTCTATCTTAATAGGCAGTGGTCTACTGTCCTGAACAAACTGTAAGACAAATGCAGTATTTGTGCATATATATTATGGAGCCACACATGCCTATGTGAACCTTTTTATATTGACTCCTGTAAATGTGTGTACATATGCATATACATTAATTACAAGTGTGGGTATATTTGTATATGTAAGTGTATTGATGCTCCATGGAAAAGTGGCTTCTTTACAGCGTGTTTTGGGACTGGTGTCCAGTTCACAGCCCAGCAGCAGCTGCTTCTGATCTGCACTAATGCAGACTGTCTCATTACCATCCTGCAGCCTCCCGTTTCCAATGCTGCGTTACCCTGGGTGTGCTTGTTCAACGTCTTCTGGTTAGCCTCTTAAATGAGTCGTCCGTTGTGTCCACTGCTGCTCTTTCTGAGGAATCCTTTTCCAGACCCTGAGTTGACCGTGCGTTTGTGTGCGTGTGCTTGCAGTGTGGGTGTGTCAGCGAGCCCTCCGCGTGGCATGGTCATGAGGACCATAGCACCCTGCTAAACCCGAACAGTCTGGCAGAGGAGGGGGGGTACGAGCTCCTCCTCAAACTGCACAGGTCACTGGGAGCGGGGAAGGGGTCAAACTCCACTGAGCCAAAGGTAAGAACGCTGCATGCGTCGCCCCAAACCTTAGTGCTAACGTGGAATGGGTCTGCGGGGAATGCATTCAGCTTTTATATGCAACTTCACCCCTGTATGTGTGGCATTAGACCCATCGGGGTTAGACTAGATACTGTAGCTGTCCCTGTGTGGAACGGGCGAATGCTTTGACCCGCTGTGGTGGCACCCCCTGCAAATTGTGTCCCTCGAGCTGGGAAGTGCATTTTGAAGTAATAAATGGGATATCGGATGGTGATTGGTAGAGAGCTGCAGTGTGTTCAGAGGGAGCTGCTGGGGACAGTCCTCGGAAGAGCTTGGTAGCAGAGCGCTCTCTGCAGCAATGTGTTTCTGTACCCACTCTACCGCGGGCTTGCTCAAGTGTTGCCTTGTATTACCTTGATCCATGTAGTTTTGCAGGCATGCAAAGTGTTGGTCTACGTCTTGTCTTCATGCTATCTGCCTCATTTAACCCCTTACCCTTGTATTATAGTGTAAATGATCATAGATGTTTAAGAATGGCACATGCAGGGAGCAAAACTGTACCCGGTTGTGTAATTATAAAATAAAGATTTTCAATGAATGACTTGGAGTCTTATTTATTTGCATGTAATTTGTGCATTCTCTCTCTTTTTTTTTTTTTTTAAAGGAACAAATCATCTGTCCCTATGAGATGTAATAAATAGTTAAAGATGATATTGTTTGAAGAGGCGGTTCACTTAAATATGCAATGCAGGTAAAATTAGCAAAATGACACGAGTAGGCCTACATACAGTAGGATTCAGCAGGCATGGAGAAAAATATGAATGTGTCAATAAAGCATTTACGGTGAAACTTCTAGAGTGAATATTACTTGAATAATAATAAAAAAAAAAGCTGTCAATTTACAGAATTCCCATCTTGTAGAACTGTGTCCTCTAATTTTGTTTGGTATAAATTAAAATTATAAATCCAATTGACAATCTTATTTTGGTATTTAAAGTTGATGTCAGTGCTAACAATGCCAGTTAGTAATTTTATAATGAAAATAATGTTGCAATGCAATAGAAAACCGTTCTAGAAATGCCCAGCAGAGGGCAGCAGTGGCCCTTCATTAACAAACCGCCAGTCGGTAGATTGTTTAGTGCTAGTTGTTTGTGTTTGTCTAGCTCAGAGACACTTCTTGCTTTTCTTCTGTGCAGGGTGCGGTTCTCTGTATTTTGTTGCAAAAGCGTGCACCGAATTCCACTTCGGTGTTATCTGATTGGAGCTAAATTGTAACATCAAACCGTATCCATCTATGAAAGAGCCGTGTTCAGCCAGAGCCAAGAGAACGGGCCATATGTCTCCTGCACGGTCACACAGTGCTGTTGGGCGGTGAAGTGCGGGATCGCTGCCTGCTGGGTGGATATAAAGGCTTTAGAAACAGGGTCTTCTAAATATAGGCGGTGCAGCACTGGGGTTCGCCTTCTGGTTGGGGGACCATCTGGATCGTGCTTCAAAAAACCCTTGGCAGTTTCTACTCGAGTGGTGTGGCTGCCATGTAGTCTGAACACTGAGATTCGTGAAAGTGCAGCTTGTCCTACAGCCGCATGAGAGGCGGATCCAGTTAAGTGCTATGATAAAGAATTGCAAATATTTTTTGCTGAGAACCCCGCTCACGATCTCTTGTGAGCATACAAAACACATTGCTAAAGTCTTTTGTCTAATCAAAACGTTTGTCTAGCTGGAAGACTTTTTTTTATTATCGCTGACTATCTTCTGGACTCGGAGGAGTGTATTTAAAGATCTGGAAGAACAGATCGGTTGAGTTATGAATAATGATATGTACAATAAAGATGTCAATTTATTCAGTAACATCCAAAACCGATGCTAGAATCACAGTTTCGGTAATTATGCTTATTTCACGTTTACCTTTATTTATTTGTACTCTCGTATACTATTTATTGCATGTCCCCTGTCTTTTTCCACTCAAATAAATCCTCCTTTCCGGCCCAGTTTAATAAGAGAGCGTGAAAAACTCAGCCTAGAGTCTGGATTCACAACAGCAGAAAAGAGCGACCGACAGACTGCAACGCGTTTCCCCTGGCGTTTATTAGAGGCTTCTCGTCAAACTACCGCTCCTACTGAGTTTGCAGAGCTTCTGGGGTCTAATGAGCTCCAAGCCGGTTGCAGAGTGTACGTACTGAATACGGGATGAGCTCGGTTTACACACAGCGGGAATGTAGACACACATTTCTCTGATCTGAATGAAGTTAAGTGGCGTGGGTCCAGGCTCGTTACCAGCTCCCCCAGCCTGCGTTTTCATGAAGCGCGTTTCTGCTGCGGGCGCAGACTCTGAACGCCGGGAGAGCGTGGACTTTGATTCCCTCCCCGAGTTTAGCGAAAGGGGGGTCGTGTCCAGTCTCCTCAGTGCTGCAGGAGCCGCCCTTCCCTTCGCGTCTCTAAGCTTTTTTTTTTTGCAGTCATTGCTTAATTAGGACTCGGTGCGGTGTCTATTCTGAGCTCTAAGGCTGTTCTTGAGAGAGACGCACCTGCCAGCTCTCCGGGAACTGTGGCTGGTGTATATCACATAACAAATGGTCACACCTTATATTTAGCATGTATTTGTTGTTTAACAACTTTTTAAATTTTGAGACAGCGGGTGACTGGCAAAATGATTATTAAAAAAAAAAAAAAATTCTCTACAAACTTTGAGTAAAAAAAATAAAATAAAACAAACGTTGTGATAAAACGTGTGGCTCAGTGGTTAGAGAACTGGACTACAGCGTCTCGAAGCCACAGCACCTGTGCAGAGCCTGAAAGAGGGGCTTCTACTGCAGAACGTTTTAAAACCCGTTTTAATGGATGTTTATTGGATGTTTAATGAATGTTTAATGGATGTTTAATGGATGTTTATTGGCTTTTCCATGAGTTTAACAAAGCAGCGCTGCCTTCTCCTGAGTAAACACCATGATAAATATTTCAAGCACGCAAGTAGTTGATGCTGGAACCAGTTTGATAATGCAATTAACGCAGAGCACGCTGCAAGCCGGAGGCTGGTTGTGACAGGTGATAATCAAGTGTGTTTTATATAGCGGAGTCGTGTGTTTAAATAAGTTTACAAAAAGACCTTGCTAAAGAGGAGCTGAATGATGAATGGAATGGCAAGCTGCATGTGAAGCTGCAGCGCACCCCTGAGTAATACATTAGCATGCACTGCTTGTAGGCGGTGTGAACAAAGTGCCCAGCTTAATCTGGGCATCCTCGCTGTGACGCCTCTGGGGGCTGAGCATTCAAGAGAAAACACATTGAAAGATGCAATAGTAATGCTGTTACACTAGCAGTATATTACCAAAGAAAACCACAGCAAACCATAGCAGATGACCAGCAACGCAATGGTTTAGAAACAAGTAGTGGTCTTGATAATAACTTTAACGTTTTAATAGGAGCTTGATCAGTCACTGCGCATAGGTAACAAGTTCAGGTGTGTCTTATTACACTCATAGCAAAACAATGATTGGATCAAACTGCTAAGCAATGGGAGCCTTATTTCCATCCCTGATCTGCCATGGATAGCCAGTGTGTCTGGGTTCATACTGTTGTGAAACACTTAGTATATCCAAAAACACATTGTGGTACCATTCTACCAA
Organism: Acipenser oxyrinchus oxyrinchus; assembly: GCA_030684275.1. NCBI lineage: Eukaryota > Metazoa > Chordata > Actinopteri > Acipenseriformes > Acipenseridae > Acipenser > Acipenser oxyrinchus. The sequence continues at coordinate 34,530,450 of CM060260.1, forward strand.
CTGGCCACACCGTTACTGCAGGATCCCTCGTGCTGCTGTTAGCATAGTGTAGAACTATTACATTGCTATCGGAGTGTCACTGCGCTCCCAGGATCACATAGCACGGGAAGGAAAGCTAAAGTTACAGTCTCCAAAAAATTCCACATTGCTGGTGCTTGTGCACCTCATGGTCCCCCAGCAAGTGTTGTAGCCACTGCACAAAGCAGCAGTCCCCGTTTCAAGCAATCCCATTCCTATGTGTTACCAGCAGGGGTCACCACAGAGATACACCCCTCTGCTGTGCAATGGTAAGCTGTGTGCACGAGGACTGCGCTGCAGCTGGTTTGTGTTAATTTCATTGGATATTACAACCTTCCATTCCCTCAGGAAATGAATGTGCCTTCAAATCAAAAACAAATTTAAAAAAAAAAACGCAGCAAAATGCCTTTCCATTTTATGGATAAAGGGTAAGAAGGAATAAAAAAAACAATGAATAAGCATTTTTTTTTGCATTGCATTCTGTTGACCTTGAAATGAAGCAACATGAGCATCCTTATTCGTTTTTTATGATGATGTTTGCTCTTTCATGCTGAGTGGTTATCAGGCATCAGTTGCTCCAGCACTGGGTTTAAAGAGTTGTATTCCCTGTAGCTACAGATGCTGTTGATTGCCTAGACATTGTCTTGGACTTCCTCGTTACTGTAAGTCTCTTTAATGGCTCTAACAGTATCGTGTGGAACAGGGAGAATTATTGGCGCACCAGACACCTCTGATCAATACTTATGCAAGCCAGAGCAAGATCTCCCATGACAATAACAGAATGTCAGGGTCTTTAAACACATCAGTAGGGCTTATCAAGCTCTTGAATGGCTTCAACAAAAATACGTTACCTCCTGCAACGTTCCTCGCTGCTCTTTTGAGAAGTGTACTGTGCTGTAATGTAAGCCTGTCACAGTGCCGCAGCTGGTAAGTGTAAGAGTCTGTATGCGTCGACGCATTGCTCAGTTTCATTATCACCATGTACGTGTTCCAGAGAGGCGAGACGTTTCTCACTTGTAAAAATAACCCTGTGAAATGAAGGTCTTGACTGTTTAAAGGGACTAATCACTTGACACTTGTTCAAGAAAATCAGACGTGCTACAGCACAAAGGAAGTTACCCTCGTTACAAATGACATCAATAGAAAACCAGACCAATCACAGCTAAGGATTCTGCTAACATTCCAGTCTGTCTTATTCTGTGTACTGATGTAATCTTCTGCTTAAAATACTGCAGCAGAACCTTTTTTAACATGAAGCCTATGCATCTGTTCTTCATCAATATTCACTGACTGCTCTTTTGTTTTTAATCAATACTGCACAGTACAAAATAAACTGTAACCAAATGAAAGGACAACGCTGAACAAAGTAAAATGTATGCAATTCACAGCAAGTTAAAGGGGTACTTTATATGATCTACTTTTTCCAAATGTGTCATTTCTCTTCTGTTTAATACCTATTGTTTGTGTTCTGTGTGCTTCTCTGTTGCCCTTTGTGCTGAAATCATTATGTGGCATGCTTACTAACGATTCCAGCAAACGTTGCTTCTGAAAAGACTCCTGAAGATTGATTCTGTGGTCCCTAATAATAATGTGCTGTGCACCGAGACCCGTTAGTTAAGCCTGTGCAGCACGGGTGTGATTCTCCAATACTGAGGAGTCTTTTAAGGAGCAATAGTTACAGGATGAGTTATAGCAGTTATAGTAACCATGGCAAATAATGATCAAAACACAACAGGATATTAAACAGACAAGAATCAAATATCACAGAAATGTACCCTTTAATGAATACTTCACTGGTGCCAGAGTGCATTACACAGATACTTTTTAAAGCAAAATATGCCTAATAAAAGATTTATGATGCTCAACACCACAGCTGTGCAATATCACAACCAGCTTACATGCATGTCCTGCTGTATGTGTGAAGGGGGTTGAGGACAGGGAAGAACGTTAGGAAAGGCATGTCTGGAGTATTCGACATTAGTCACATTTTTAGCTGAGAGCCTTCATCAGTTATTTACATTGGCAGTTAGAAATTAATTAAGTTTTGATAGTACAGGGTCATACTGTTTTTTCAGACACACTGTCAATTAAGCATGCTCTATTTCAAGACACACACTCACACACACACACGCCAGTATACCCCAATTTCTATTTAAACCAGATGTAGCCACTTGTACAGATGCTAGCTGGTTTCTATAATACATTTAGTATGGCACTTTGTTATTCTTTGTAGTTTCATTTTTCTTGCAATGACTTTTAACATACTGGTCAAAATAAACACACGTTGGCAATGACATTTTTTAAAACTCTTGCTTCATTTTATAAACATACTGCATGCATGCATTTATTTCAGTAAAGCACTGTAACAAGAACAAAATGCTCAGCCTTTTCTTGGCTGGCGTCTGTAGAGTTGTATAAAAAGGCTCCTGTGTAGAATCCTGGCACAGGTCATACAATCAGCACCCTGGACAGTTCCACTGTGCTGCTCGGCTTAGGCAACATAACATAACAAAGCAAGCTTTAACAGGGCTGTACATGGGGAAAAACACTCCGTCTCTGTAAACATATATTAAGGGCTGAAGGATAAGATAGGTACCGTGCTTCGCTCCAGAGCTCTGCATAGTGTAAATGTTACACGAAAGAAAAATTCAGTCTATATTATTAATTTAAATCCAAGTACAGCAATGTTCCCCATTGCATCTGGAAGCATTAGCATCAAAATCCACAGCGTGTCTCACAAGCCTTCTGTTATTAACCAGCTCCTGCCCTTAAAGAAGCAGCTCAACCAAAAAACGATGCACGCTGGGAAACAGTAAAGCACGACACACCAAATAAAACAACAACTGAGCAATCAAGATGAGGATCAACCAAGTCTTTCATGAAAATAAAGTACAAACAATACGAAAAACAATACCCAGCGCGCTGTGTGACAAGCTGCAAAGCAGACAGAGCCACCCCAAGACATCTTCGCTTGTGTTTTATTGATCCATCAGTTACCTGAATCCAGCTGCAGGTAGATTTTGATCAATACTTGCCCTTTTGCCCATATTAGACTATTAGTTTACCATAGGAAAGAAATAATGACATCTGTCCTTCGTTTTGTTTAGTTTTTTAAAGGCCAACTTGGTTTGCACCTCACTATCGAACTACAGTAGTCCAAGTACTGTAAACACTTCTCCACCTATGAACCCCAACGTGATACCCTTCCCTTAACCCTAACATGCAGCCTGAAACCTTAAACCCGTGCGGCAAGGGTAAGGACAGTAACACGCATCAGTATAGCTTTAACAGGACTGCCATCACCTCCCGTCTCGTCTTGCCAGTCGGCCCATTGCATGTCCCTACTGCCTCGAAATGAACTGCATTCGTGTTACCGGATAGACGCGTGAGTATCTATCTTCGCTGTTGCTTAGTTTTGCTTTTCAAATCCTCCTGTTTGAAGGTAAACGGTCCTATTTGGGAGGAATGACCACCATTGGGGGCCCTCTCTTGGGTCTCCACATGAGCACTTGCGCGTCGTTGGCGTTGGGTTTGACCAGGGCGTTGGCAGGGATTGCTTCCATCCTGGTGAGCACTCTGGGCTGCTCCTGCTGCGCTCGCCCCACCAGCCTCGCACGCTGTCCCAGGGGCTGATAGGGGTCCACCTCGATGTCCACCGCATCCTCCACTTGATGGTCTGCAGCAGGATCTTCTCCTTGGTGGCGGTGTTGAGAGCCACCAGCCAGGTGGTGAAGCTCTGGTCCCGTTTGATGCGGGTCAGCATGGGCAGGTTGCTGTCGCTGACCGGCACAGCCCAGGTCACGCTGGGGTAGAAGTTGTCGTTCATGCTGACGGTGAAGCGGGAGACCTTGCTGGTGGGGCCAACCAGCGTCACCGTCTCCGTGGTGTTGCCGTACCAAGGGTAGCTGACCCCGTCTGAGTCGCTGATAGCTTTCACCCTGCCTTCACGCAGGTCGGGCAGTTCCCAGCTGGACCTGCAGAGGGAGGCAGGGAGCAGAATTAGACCAGAGGGCAAAACTGCATCGACCCTGCTCCTGCGTGACAGTCATTTGGAACGATTTGCCTTAAAGGCGTGTTTGTATAATTAAGTGTAAACTGCAAAACAGATTCACTGCCTAATCAACAAAAAGGAGTCACTTTTTTTCAATATGCCATTACTTTATGGATGGTTCTGAATTTATATTAAAAAAAAACATCTCATAGCAGATTTACACAGAATGAGTTTAGTGGGTTGATTAAACTGTGACAGGTCTTTGGAGATCTGGTACTTTCCTTTCATATTTCTCTCAGAACCTCGACCTATAAAATCTCCTCATTATAGTTAGTAGCAGCAGTAGTAGTGCATGTTCAGTAACGCTGGTAAGCAGTCTCCAGCAGGAATGCCCCAGCCTGCCTCTCTAGCTGTAACCCACACACACCCGAGGGAGTTCTAGAGAGGATTGAGGACTGTAGGACCAGCCTGCCTCTCTAGCTGTAACCCACACACCCCAGGGAGTTCTAGAGAGGATTGAGGACTGTAGGACCAGCCTGCCTCTCTAGCTGTAACCCACACACCCGAGGGAGTTCTAGAGAGGATTGAGGACTGTAGGACCAGCCTGCCTCTCTAGCTGTAACCCACACACCCCAGGGAGTTCTAGAGAGGATTGAGGACTGTAGGACCAGACTGCCTCGCTAGCTGTAACCCACACACCCCAGGGAGTTCTAGAGAGGATTGAGGACTGTAGGACCAGACTGCCTCGCTAGCTGTAACCCACACACCCCAGGGAGTTCTAGACAGGTTTGAGGACTGTAGGACCAGCCTAACTCTCCTTCACGTCAAAGTGGAAAAAAAGGGCTGGATTCTCAAAGCTATTTACTCCAAAACGAACAATAACAGCTTTAGCCTATGCACCAGACCCTACGTTAAATGTCTGAGTTGTTTTTTTTTAGTTTCGGAGTGTTTTGCAATCTGAAAAATGATGATTTGGAGTAAATAGCTCTGAGAATCTGGTCCATTGTCCAAACCAGATTATCTAAATCATTATGATAACGAGCAAGGACATCCTTTTAACCTTCTATCATCTAACATCAGTTTTATTGTTTTCCCAAACCTCATATAATTAGATTTTGATCAGACACACTAGCAGAAATCCTGTTTCATAGTTTGAATAGCTTCTTGAAACTTTTTTAAAGACCGGAGGCCATTCACCATATGTGAAAATAATTCAGAGTACATTTTCCATTTAGGAAGTGAAAAGCGCTGGTCTCCTGACACTGCTGTGGAAGCAGTAATGCCTAATTGAACTCAAACTGCAACACTAACAATCTGGTCGCTGATACTGACTGCATTACAGATTATTAAAAGCACTGAAACAATGTTTTAATGTACTTCACATCAGCGATCACAGCTCGCATGCGCAGCCACTCTACACAGGTTTGAGGCAGTTCAGTGTATTGGAGGCTAGAGGTGAAAACATTAACTCTTCAGTAATCTTACACCTGGCTGCTGGGATTGGGCAGTGTTGCAATAAGCTTCATTTTCTATATAACGTTTACTTTGTATAACGTGTGTATGTGCTTGAAAACACATGGTTACAATTATTAATTTGTAAAACCTTTGCGTGTATAACCAGTTTGGGTGGAGTCTTGTGTGCTCAGAATGTGTTTACAGTTGGGAGAAGGGAATGAGTTCAGAGAAGCCAGAAAAACCGTGGAAAGGAATAGCAATGTCAGTCCCTGAAGGTAACCACACCCAAACAGCATCCACACCCAGCAGCATCCACACCCAGCAGCATCCACACCCAGCAGCACCCACACCCAAACAGCATCCACACCCAAACAGCATCCGCACCCAAACAGCATCCGCACCCAAACAGCATCCACACCCAGCAGCACCCACACCCAAACAGCATCCACACCCAAACAGCATCCACACCCAAACAGCATCCACACCCAAACAGCATCCACACCCAAACAGCATCCACACCCAGCAGCATCCACACCCAAACAGCATCCACACCCAAACAGCATCCACACCCAAACAGCATCCACACCCAGCAGCATCCACACCCAAACAGCATCCACACCCAGCAGCATCCACACCCAAACAGCATCCACACCCAGCAGCATCCACACCCAAACAGCATCCACACCCAAACAGCATCCACACCCAAACAGCATCCGCACCCAAACAGCATCCGCACCCAAACAGCATCCACACCCAAACAGCATCCACACCCAAACAGCATCCACACCCAAACAGCATCCACACCCAAACAGCATCCACACCCAAACAGCATCCACACCCAAACAGCATCCACACCCAAACAGCATCCACACCCAGACAGCATCCACACCCAAACAGCATCCGCACCCAAACAGCATCCGCACCCAAACAGCATCCACACCCAAACAGCATCCACACCCAAACAGCATCCACACCCAAACAGCATCCACACCCAGCAGCATCCACACCCAAACAGCATCCACACCCAGCAGCATCCACACCCAAACAGCATCCACACCCAAACAGCATCCACACCCAAACAGCATCCACACCCAAACAGCATCCACACCCAAACAGCATCCACACCCAAACAGCATCCACACCCAGCAGCATCCACACCCAAACAGCATCCACACCCAAACAGCATCCACACCCAAACAGCATCCACACCCAAACAGCATCCACACCCAAACAGCATCCACACCCAAACAGCATCCACACCCAAACAGCATCCACACCCAAACAGCATCCACACCCAAACAGCATCCACACCCAAACAGCATCCACACCCAAACAGCATCCACACCCAAACAGCATCCACACCCAAACAGCATCCACACCCAAACAGCATCCACACCCAAACAGCATCCACACCCAAACAGCATCCACACCCAAACAGCATCCACACCCAAACAGCATCCACACCCAAACAGCATCCACACCCAAACAGCATCCACACCCAAACAGCATCCACACCCAAACAGCATCCACACCCAAACAGCATCCACACCCAAACAGCATCCACACCCAAACAGCATCCACACCCAAACAGCATCCACACCCAAACAGCATCCACACCCAAACAGCATCCACACCCAAACAGCATCCACACCCAAACAGCATCCACACCCAAACAGCATCCACACCCAAACAGCATCCACACCCAAACAGCATCCACACCCAAACAGCATCCACACCCAAACAGCATCCACACCCAAACAGCATCCACACCCAAACAGCATCCACACCCAAACAGCATCCACACCCAAACAGCATCCACACCCAAACAGCATCCACACCCAAACAGCATCCACACCCAAACAGCATCCACACCCAAACAGCATCCACACCCAAACAGCATCCACACCCAAACAGCATCCACACCCAAACAGCATCCACACCCAAACAGCATCCACACCCAAACAGCATCCACACCCAAACAGCATCCACACCCAAACAGCATCCACACCCAAACAGCATCCACACCCAAACAGCATCCACACCCAAACAGCATCCACACCCAAACAGCATCCACACCCAAACAGCATCCACACCCAAACAGCATCCACACCCAAACAGCATCCACACCCAAACAGCATCCACACCCAAACAGCATCCACACCCAAACAGCATCCACACCCAAACAGCATCCACACCCAAACAGCATCCACACCCAAACAGCATCCACACCCAAACAGCATCCACACCCAAACAGCATCCACACCCAAACAGCATCCACACCCAAACAGCATCCACACCCAAACAGCATCCACACCCAAACAGCATCCACACCCAAACAGCATCCACACCCAAACAGCATCCACACCCAAACAGCATCCACACCCAAACAGCATCCACACCCAAACAGCATCCACACCCAAACAGCATCCACACCCAAACAGCATCCACACCCAAACAGCATCCACACCCAAACAGCATCCACACCCAAACAGCATCCACACCCAAACAGCATCCACACCCAAACAGCATCCACACCCAAACAGCATCCACACCCAAACAGCATCCACACCCAAACAGCATCCACACCCAAACAGCATCCACACCCAAACAGCATCCACACCCAAACAGCATCCACACCCAAACAGCATCCACACCCAAACAGCATCCACACCCAAACAGCATCCACACCCAAACAGCATCCACACCCAAACAGCATCCACACCCAAACAGCATCCACACCCAAACAGCATCCACACCCAAACAGCATCCACACCCAAACAGCATCCACACCCAAACAGCATCCACACCCAAACAGCATCCACACCCAAACAGCATCCACACCCAAACAGCATCCACACCCAAACAGCATCCACACCCAAACAGCATCCACACCCAAACAGCATCCACACCCAAACAGCATCCACACCCAAACAGCATCCACACCCAAACAGCATCCACACCCAAACAGCATCCACACCCAAACAGCATCCACACCCAAACAGCATCCACACCCAAACAGCATCCACACCCAAACAGCATCCACACCCAAACAGCATCCACACCCAAACAGCATCCACACCCAGCAGCATCCACACCCAACAGCATCCACACACAGCATCCACACCCAGCAGCATCCACACCCAAACAGCATCCACACCCAGCAGCATCCACACCCAAACAGCATCCACACCCAAACAGCATCCACACCCAAACAGCATCCACACCCAAACAGCATCCACACCCAAACAGCATCCACACCCAGCAGCATCCACACCCAGCAGCATCCACACCCAAACAGCATCCACACCCAAACAGCATCCACACCCAAACAGCATCCACACCCAACAGCATCCACACCCAAACAGCATCCACACCCAAACAGCATCCACACCCAACAGCATCCACACCCAAACAGCATCCACACCCAAACAGCATCCACACCCAGCAGCATCCACACCCAAACAGCATCCACACCCAAACAGCATCCACACCCAAACAGCATCCACACCCAGCAGCATCCACACCCAACAGCATCCACACCCAACAGCATCCACACCCAAACAGCATCCACACCCAAACAGCATCCACACCCAGCAGCATCCACACCCAAACAGCATCCACACCCAAACAGCATCCACACCCAGCAGCATCCACACCCAAACAGCATCCACACCCAAACAGCATCCACACCCAGCAGCATCCACACCCAAGCAGCATCCACACCCAGCAGCATCCACACCCAAACAGCATCCACACCCAGACAGCATCCACACCCAAGCAGCATCCACACCCAAGCAGCATCCACACCCAGCAGCATCCACACCCAAACAGCATCCACACCCAGCAGCATCCACACCCAAACAGCATCCACACCCAGCAGCATCCACACCCAGCAGCATCCACACCCAGCAGCATCCACACCCAGCAGCATCCACACCCAAGCAGCATCCACACCCAGACAGCATCCACACCCAGCAGCATCCACACCCAAGCAGCATCCACACCCAGCAGCATCCACACCCAGCAGCATCCACACCCAGCAGCATCCACACCCAGCAGCATCCACACCCAGCAGCATCCACACCCAGCAGCATCCACACCCAGCAGCATCCACACCCAGCAGCATCCACACCCAGCAGCATCCACACCCAGCAGCATCCACACCCAGCAGCATCCACACCCAGCAGCATCCACACCCAGCAGCATCCACACCCAAGCAGCATCCACACCCAAGCAGCATCCACACCCAGCAGCATCCACACCCAGCAGCATCCACACCCAAACAGCATCCACACCCAAGCAGCATCCACACCCAGCAGCATCCACACCCAGCAGCATCCACACCCAAGCAGCATCCACACCCAGCAGCATCCACACCCAAACAGCATCCACACCCAAGCAGCATCCACACCCAGCAGCATCCACACCCAGCAGCATCCACACCCAGCAGCATCCACACCCAGCAGCATCCACACCCAGACAGCATCCACACCCAGCAGCATCCACACCCAGCAGCATCCACACCCAGCAGCATCCACACCCAAGCAGCATCCACACCCAGCAGCATCCACACCCAGCAGCATCCACACCCAGCAGCATCCACACCCAGCAGCATCCACACCCAGCAGCATCCACACCCAGCAGCATCCACACCCAGCAGCATCCACACCCAGCAGCATCCACACCCAAACAGCATCCACACCCAGCAGCATCCACACCCAGCAGCATCCACACCCAGCAGCATCCACACCCAGCAGCATCCACACCCAGCAGCATCCACACCCAAACAGCATCCACACCCAGCAGCATCCACACCCAGCAGCATCCACACCCAGCAGCATCCACACCCAGCAGCATCCACACCCAGCAGCATCCACACCCAGCAGCATCCACACCCAGACAGCATCCACACCCAGCAGCATCCACACCCAGCAGCATCCACACCCAGCAGCATCCACACCCAGCAGCATCCACACCCAGCAGCATCCACACCCAGCAGCATCCACACCCAGCAGCATCCACACCCAGCAGCATCCACACCCAGCAGCATCCACACCCAGCAGCATCCACACCCAGCAGCATCCACACCCAAACAGCATCCACACCCAGCAGCATCCACACCCAGCAGCATCCACACCCAGCAGCATCCACACCCAGCAGCATCCACACCCAGCAGCATCCACACCCAGACAGCATCCACACCCAGCAGCATCCACACCCAGCAGCATCCACACCCAGCAGCATCCACACCCAGCAGCATCCACACCCAAGCAGCATCCACACCCAGCAGCATCCACACCCAAACAGCATCCACACCCAGCAGCATCCACACCCAGCAGCATCCACACCCAAACAGCATCCACACCCAGCAGCATCCACACCCAGCAGCATCCACACCCAGCAGCATCCACACCCAGCAGCATCCACACCCAGCAGCATCCACACCCAAACAGCATCCACACCCAGCAGCATCCACACCCAGCAGCATCCACACCCAAACAGCATCCACACCCAAACAGCATCCACACCCAGCAGCATCCACACCCAGCAGCATCCACACCCAGCAGCATCCACACCCAGCAGCATCCACACCCAGCAGCATCCACACCCAGCAGCATCCACACCCAAACAGCATCCACACCCAGCAGCATCCACACCCAACAGCATCCACACCCAGCAGCATCCACACCCAGCAGCATCCACACCCAGCAGCATCCACACCCAACAGCATCCACACCCAGCAGCATCCACACCCAAACAGCATCCACACCCAGCAGCATCCACACCCAAGCAGCATCCACACCCAGCAGCATCCACACCCAGCAGCATCCACACCCAACAGCATCCACACCCAGCAGCATCCACACCCAAACAGCATCCACACCCAGCAGCATCCACACCCAGCAGCATCCACACCCAGCAGCATCCACACCCAGCAGCATCCACACCACAGCATCCACCAGCAGCATCCACACCCAAACAGCATCCACACCCAGCAGCATCCACACCCAGCAGCATCCACACCCAACAGCATCCACACCCAGCAGCATCCACACCCAAACAGCATCCACACCCAGACAGCATCCACACCCAAGCAGCATCCACACCCAGCAGCATCCACACCCAAACAGCATCCACACCCAGCAGCATCCACACCCAAACAGCATCCACACCCAGCAGCATCCACACCCAAACAGCATCCACACCCAAGCAGCATCCACACCCAGACAGCATCCACACCCAAACAGCATCCACACCCAGACAGCATCCACACCCAAGCAGCATCCACACCCAAACAGCATCCACACCCAAGCAGCATCCACACCCAAACAGCATCCACACCCAAGCAGCATCCACACCCAAGCAGCATCCACACCCAAACAGCATCCACACCCAAACAGCATCCACACCCAGCAGCATCCACACCCAAACAGCATCCACACCCAAGCAGCATCCACACCCAACAGCATCCACACCCAAACAGCATCCACACCCAAACAGCATCCACACCCAAACAGCATCCACACCCAAACAGCATCCACACCCAAACAGCATCCACACCCAAGCAGCATCCACACCCAAACAGCATCCACACCCAAACAGCATCCACACCCAAGCAGCATCCACACCCAAACAGCATCCACACCCAAACAGCATCCACACCCAAACAGCATCCACACCCAAGCAGCATCCACACCCAAACAGCATCCACACCCAAACAGCATCCACACCCAAACAGCATCCACACCCAAACAGCATCCACACCCAAACAGCATCCACACCCAAACAGCATCCACACCCAAACAGCATCCACACCCAAACAGCATCCACACCCAAACAGCATCCACACCCAAACAGCATCCACACCCAAACAGCATCCACACCCAAACAGCATCCACACCCAAACAGCATCCACACCCAAACAGCATCCACACCCAAACAGCATCCACACCCAAACAGCATCCACACCCAAACAGCATCCACACCCAAACAGCATCCACACCCAAACAGCATCCACACCCAAACAGCATCCACACCCAAACAGCATCCACACCCAAACAGCATCCACACCCAAACAGCATCCACACCCAAACAGCATCCACACCCAAACAGCATCCACACCCAAACAGCATCCACACCCAAACAGCATCCACACCCAAACAGCATCCACACCCAAACAGCATCCACACCCAAACAGCATCCACACCCAAACAGCATCCACACCCAAACAGCATCCACACCCAAACAGCATCCACACCCAAACAGCATCCACACCCAAACAGCATCCACACCCAAACAGCATCCACACCCAAACAGCATCCACACCCAAACAGCATCCACACCCAAACAGCATCCACACCCAAACAGCATCCACACCCAAACAGCATCCACACCCAAACAGCATCCACACCCAAACAGCATCCACACCCAAACAGCATCCACACCCAAACAGCATCCACACCCAAACAGCATCCACACCCAAACAGCATCCACACCCAAACAGCATCCACACCCAAACAGCATCCACACCCAAACAGCATCCACACCCAAACAGCATCCACACCCAAACAGCATCCACACCCAAACAGCATCCACACCCAAACAGCATCCACACCCAAACAGCATCCACACCCAAACAGCATCCACACCCAAACAGCATCCACACCCAAACAGCATCCACACCCAAACAGCATCCACACCCAAACAGCATCCACACCCAAACAGCATCCACACCCAAACAGCATCCACACCCAAACAGCATCCACACCCAAACAGCATCCACACCCAAACAGCATCCACACCCAAACAGCATCCACACCCAAACAGCATCCACACCCAAACAGCATCCACACCCAAACAGCATCCACACCCAAACAGCATCCACACCCAAACAGCATCCACACCCAAACAGCATCCACACCCAAACAGCATCCACACCCAAACAGCATCCACACCCAAACAGCATCCACACCCAAACAGCATCCACACCCAAACAGCATCCACACCCAAACAGCATCCACACCCAAACAGCATCCACACCCAAACAGCATCCACACCCAAACAGCATCCACACCCAAACAGCATCCACACCCAAACAGCATCCACACCCAAACAGCATCCACACCCAAACAGCATCCACACCCAAACAGCATCCACACCCAAACAGCATCCACACCCAAACAGCATCCACACCCAAACAGCATCCACACCCAAACAGCATCCACACCCAAACAGCATCCACACCCAAACAGCATCCACACCCAAACAGCATCCACACCCAAACAGCATCCACACCCAAACAGCATCCACACCCAAACAGCATCCACACCCAAACAGCATCCACACCCAAACAGCATCCACACCCAAACAGCATCCACACCCAAACAGCATCCACACCCAAACAGCATCCACACCCAAACAGCATCCACACCCAAACAGCATCCACACCCAAACAGCATCCACACCCAAACAGCATCCACACCCAAACAGCATCCACACCCAAACAGCATCCACACCCAAACAGCATCCACACCCAAACAGCATCCACACCCAAACAGCATCCACACCCAAACAGCATCCACACCCAAACAGCATCCACACCCAAACAGCATCCACACCCAAACAGCATCCACACCCAAACAGCATCCACACCCAAACAGCATCCACACCCAAACAGCATCCACACCCAAACAGCATCCACACCCAAACAGCATCCACACCCAAACAACGTCCACACCCAAACAGCATCCACACCCAAACAGCATCCACACCCAAACAGCATCCACACCCAAACAGCATCCACACCCAACAGCATCCACACCCAAACAGCATCCACACCCAAACAGCATCCACACCCAAACAGCATCCACACCCAAACAGCATCCACACCCAGCAGCATCCACACCCAGACAGCATCCACACCCAAACAGCATCCACACCCAAACAGCATCCACACCCAAGCAGCATCCACACCCAAACAGCATCCACACCCAAACAGCATCCACACCCAAACAGCATCCACACCCAACAGCATCCGCACCCAAACAGCATCCACACCCAAACAGCATCCACACTCAGCAGCATCCACACTCAGCAGCATCCACACCCAAACAGCATCCACACCCAAACAGCATCCACACCCAAACAGCATCCACACCCAGCAGCATCCACACCCAAACAGCATCCACACCCAAGCAGCATCCACACCCAGCAGCATCCACACCCAGCAGCATCCACACCCAAACAGCATCCACACCCAGCAGCATCCACACTCAGCAGCATCCACACCCAGCAGCATCCACACCCAGCAGCATCCACACCCAGCAGCATCCACACCCAGCAGCATCCACACCCAGCAGCATCCACACCCAGCAGCATCCACACCCAGCAGCATCCACACCCAAGCAGCATCCACACCCAGCAGCATCCACACCCAGCAGCATCCACACCCAGCAGCATCCACACCCAGCAGCATCCACACCCAGCAGCATCCACACCCAGCAGCATCCACACCCAGCAGCATCCACACCCAGCAGCATCCACACCCAGCAGCATCCACACCCAGCAGCATCCACACCCAGCAGCATCCACACCCAGCAGCATCCACACCCAGCAGCATCCACACCCAGCAGCATCCACACCCAGCAGCATCCACACCCAGCAGCATCCACACCCAGCAGCATCCACACCCAGCAGCATCCACACCCAGCAGCATCCACACCCAGCAGCATCCACACCCAGCAGCATCCACACCCAGCAGCATCCACACCCAGCAGCATCCACACCCAGCAGCATCCACACCCAGCAGCATCCACACCCAGCAGCATCCACACCCAGCAGCATCCACACCCAGCAGCATCCACACCCAGCAGCATCCACACCCAGCAGCATCCACACCCAGCAGCATCCACACCCAGCAGCATCCACACCCAGCAGCATCCACACCCAGCAGCATCCACACCCAGCAGCATCCACACCCAGCAGCATCCACACCCAGCAGCATCCACACCCAGCAGCATCCACACCCAGCAGCATCCACACCCAGCAGCATCCACACCCAGCAGCATCCACACCCAGCAGCATCCACACCCAGCAGCATCCACACCCAGCAGCATCCACACCCAGCAGCATCCACACCCAGCAGCATCCACACCCAGCAGCATCCACACCCAGCAGCATCCACACCCAGCAGCATCCACACCCAGCAGCATCCACACCCAGCAGCATCCACACCCAGCAGCATCCACACCCAGCAGCATCCACACCCAGCAGCATCCACACCCAGCAGCATCCACACCCAGCAGCATCCACACCCAGCAGCATCCACACCCAGCAGCATCCACACCCAGCAGCATCCACACCCAGCAGCATCCACACCCAGCAGCATCCACACCCAGCAGCATCCACACCCAGCAGCATCCACACCCAGCAGCATCCACACCCAGCAGCATCCACACCCAGCAGCATCCACACCCAGCAGCATCCACACCCAGCAGCATCCACACCCAGCAGCATCCACACCCAGCAGCATCCACACCCAGCAGCATCCACACCCAGCAGCATCCACACCCAGCAGCATCCACACCCAGCAGCATCCACACCCAGCAGCATCCACACCCAGCAGCATCCACACCCAGCAGCATCCACACCCAGCAGCATCCACACCCAGCAGCATCCACACCCAGCAGCATCCACACCCAGCAGCATCCACACCCAGCAGCATCCACACCCAGCAGCATCCACACCCAGCAGCATCCACACCCAGCAGCATCCACACCCAGCAGCATCCACACCCAGCAGCATCCACACCCAGCAGCATCCACACCCAGCAGCATCCACACCCAGCAGCATCCACACCCAAACAGCATCCACACCCAGCAGCATCCACACCCAGCAGCATCCACACCCAGCAGCATCCACACCCAGCAGCATCCACACCCAGCAGCATCCACACCCAGCAGCATCCACACCCAGCAGCATCCACACCCAGCAGCATCCACACCCAGCAGCATCCACACCCAGCAGCATCCACACCCAGCAGCATCCACACCCAGCAGCATCCACACCCAGCAGCATCCACACCCAGCAGCATCCACACCCAGCAGCATCCACACCCAGCAGCATCCACACCCAGCAGCATCCACACCCAGCAGCATCCACACCCAGCAGCATCCACACCCAGCAGCATCCACACCCAGCAGCATCCACACCCAGCAGCATCCACACCCAGCAGCATCCACACCCAGCAGCATCCACACCCAGCAGCATCCACACCCAGCAGCATCCACACCCAGCAGCATCCACACCCAGCAGCATCCACACCCAGCAGCATCCACACCCAGCAGCATCCACACCCAGCAGCATCCACACCCAGCAGCATCCACACCCAGCAGCATCCACACCCAGCAGCATCCACACCCAGCAGCATCCACACCCAGCAGCATCCACACCCAGCAGCATCCACACCCAGCAGCATCCACACCCAGCAGCATCCACACCCAGCAGCATCCACACCCAGCAGCATCCACACCCAGCAGCATCCACACCCAGCAGCATCCACACCCAGCAGCATCCACACCCAGCAGCATCCACACCCAGCAGCATCCACACCCAGCAGCATCCACACCCAGCAGCATCCACACCCAGCAGCATCCACACCCAGCAGCATCCACACCCAGCAGCATCCACACCCAGCAGCATCCACACCCAGCAGCATCCACACCCAGCAGCATCCACACCCAGCAGCATCCACACCCAGCAGCATCCACACCCAGCAGCATCCACACCCAGCAGCATCCACACCCAGCAGCATCCACACCCAGCAGCATCCACACCCAGCAGCATCCACACCCAGCAGCATCCACACCCAGCAGCATCCACACCCAGCAGCATCCACACCCAGCAGCATCCACACCCAGCAGCATCCACACCCAGCAGCATCCACACCCAGCAGCATCCACACCCAGCAGCATCCACACCCAGCAGCATCCACACCCAGCAGCATCCACACCCAGCAGCATCCACACCCAGCAGCATCCACACCCAGCAGCATCCACACCCAGCAGCATCCACACCCAGCAGCATCCACACCCAGCAGCATCCACACCCAGCAGCATCCACACCCAAGCAGCATCCACACCCAGCAGCATCCACACCCAGCAGCATCCACACCCAGCAGCATCCACACCCAGCAGCATCCACACCCAGCAGCATCCACACCCAGCAGCATCCACACCCAGCAGCATCCACACCCAGCAGCATCCACACCCAGCAGCATCCACACCCAGCAGCATCCACACCCAGCAGCATCCACACCCAGCAGCATCCACACCCAAGCAGCATCCACACCCAGCAGCATCCACACCCAGACAGCATCCACACCCAGCAGCATCCACACCCAGCAGCATCCACACCCAGCAGCATCCACACCCAGCAGCATCCACACCCAGCAGCATCCACACCCAAGCAGCATCCACACCCAGCAGCATCCACACCCAAGCAGCATCCACACCCAGCAGCATCCACACCCAAGCAGCATCCACACCCAGCAGCATCCACACCCAGACAGCATCCACACCCAGCAGCATCCACACCCAAACAGCATCCACACCCAGCAGCATCCACACCCAGCAGCATCCACACCCAGCAGCATCCACACCCAGCAGCATCCACACCCAGCAGCATCCACACCCAGCAGCATCCACACCCAGCAGCATCCACACCCAGCAGCATCCACACCCAGCAGCATCCACACCCAGCAGCATCCACACCCAGCAGCATCCACACCCAGCAGCATCCACACCCAGCAGCATCCACACCCAGCAGCATCCACACCCAGCAGCATCCACACCCAGCAGCATCCACACCCAGCAGCATCCACACCCAGCAGCATCCACACCCAGCAGCATCCACACCCAGCAGCATCCACACCCAGCAGCATCCACACCCAGCAGCATCCACACCCAGCAGCATCCACACCCAGCAGCATCCACACCCAGCAGCATCCACACCCAGCAGCATCCACACCCAGCAGCATCCACACCCAGCAGCATCCACACCCAGCAGCATCCACACCCAGCAGCATCCACACCCAGCAGCATCCACACCCAGCAGCATCCACACCCAGCAGCATCCACACCCAGCAGCATCCACACCCAGCAGCATCCACACCCAGCAGCATCCACACCCAGCAGCATCCACACCCAGCAGCATCCACACCCAGCAGCATCCACACCCAGCAGCATCCACACCCAGCAGCATCCACACCCAGCAGCATCCACACCCAGCAGCATCCACACCCAGCAGCATCCACACCCAGCAGCATCCACACCCAGCAGCATCCACACCCAGCAGCATCCACACCCAGCAGCATCCACACCCAGCAGCATCCACACCCAGCAGCATCCACACCCAGCAGCATCCACACCCAGCAGCATCCACACCCAGCAGCATCCACACCCAGCAGCATCCACACCCAGCAGCATCCACACCCAGCAGCATCCACACCCAGCAGCATCCACACCCAGCAGCATCCACACCCAGCAGCATCCACACCCAGCAGCATCCACACCCAGCAGCATCCACACCCAGCAGCATCCACACCCAGCAGCATCCACACCCAGCAGCATCCACACCCAGCAGCATCCACACCCAGCAGCATCCACACCCAGCAGCATCCACACCCAGCAGCATCCACACCCAGCAGCATCCACACCCAGCAGCATCCACACCCAGCAGCATCCACACCCAGCAGCATCCACACCCAGCAGCATCCACACCCAAACAGCATCCACACCCAGCAGCATCCACACCCAGCAGCATCCACACCCAGCAGCATCCACACCCAAACAGCATCCACACCCAGCAGCATCCACACCCAGCAGCATCCACACCCAGCAGCATCCACACCCAGCAGCATCCACACCCAGCAGCATCCACACCCAGCAGCATCCACACCCAAACAGCATCCACACCCAGCAGCATCCACACCCAGCAGCATCCACACCCAGCAGCATCCACACCCAGCAGCATCCACACCCAGCAGCATCCACACCCAGCAGCATCCACACCCAGCAGCATCCACACCCAAACAGCATCCACACCCAGCAGCATCCACACCCAGCAGCATCCACACCCAGCAGCATTATATATATATATTAGTTTAATCTTAATTGGTGGTATAAAGGACATGATCTCACACTAAGTGATGGCCCATTTCTTTTTGGTATACTGATATACTGTTTAATCTTAATTACCTCAGAATAATGTTATAACTGTAATCAGAAATGTCATGCTAGAATATAATTTGAGGCAGGTTGAATTACTGTTGAATTACTGTTTACCATACTTTAGTTGTACTATGTGTTGCATATCAATTTGAATAAAAACATACATATATCAAAATGGAATCATTGTTACAGAGCATGAAAACAAATTAAAATACAAATAAAAATCCAACAGCATGACTAAGATCGATAATCACAGACTTCAGAGATAATGTTCATCGAAGTGCCAGCAAGCATTATTTTAATGTTTTACCTCATCAGACCACATAGCTGATGCCCAGCATGCAGACATTTATATTCTACTGCTGAGGTAATACAGGGACACTGGAATACACTGCAGCATATGCTTCTCTGTGCTAAGAAATGGAAACTCAGTCATGCCTAAGGAAATAGCTGAGCTACGCACGAGGAAAGAATGCTCCTAGGTGTTCTGAATAGAACCATATGTTGCCTGTGTGGAATGCCAGCGTTCTATATGAAACACACCAAAGGCACGATGTATTGTGTTTGAAACAACGAATTTAAGAGTTTGAAATAAAATCTGGTATTCAGCACACTTTCCTCAGCTGTAGCTAAAAACCAAGCATGAATGTCAAACTTGATTTAGTTAATCAAAACAGACTTTTCATAACCCTGTAGTTATGCCTTTGTATACAAGAGTCCAATATGCAAGGATTCATACTAGACTCCAATATTTGGCAGCCAACTTGGCTCAGCACATAATATCCCAAACAAAACAAACAAAAAGCATGTCAGCACAGTAATTGCTATGTTGCCTGTAGAAAGATACCA
Source organism: Acipenser oxyrinchus oxyrinchus (assembly GCA_030684275.1). Taxonomy (NCBI): domain Eukaryota; kingdom Metazoa; phylum Chordata; class Actinopteri; order Acipenseriformes; family Acipenseridae; genus Acipenser; species Acipenser oxyrinchus. Next base: position 34,550,991 of record CM060260.1, read on the forward strand.
TGTTGGCATGTCTTTTGGCAGCAGGAGTTAAGCTCAAGGGATAATGGGGCTAATTCATGCTCGAGAGCTTCTCAGATAAAGAAGTCTGTTATTAGTGTGCAATAAGAACACAGAGTGCCTGCTATTGTCAGCTCTGAAACTCTCAGAGAAAGAGTCAGGGAGGGCGCAATGGGTCTGCAGCCAGTCTGAAAGGGCTTCCTGCAGCCTGTGAGTTTCCAAGGTGACGAATCCAACTCCTCAGTCAAGTTATCTAGTTAATGAGGCTTAATCACTTCATTTGAACCATCTGGGCCAGCCTTTCTATCGAAATGAAAACTAACCAGAGGGGTGTTTGCCTAACACTGTAAATCACACCTATGCACACTCACAAATGATTTACCACATGGATCTATAATGAGAGCAAGCGGGTGGGTTTGGTATAAAAAGCTGGACTTGCATCTGTTTCTGTCCCCTGCACTGCGGCGCTGTATGTACGTTTTCAGTGAAAGTGCAGTAAATTGATGTTTAAAGTGTATACTTTTCTGACTCAAAGCACATTGATCGCTGCTGTTATGATTGCAATAAAAAGCAAATTAATATGCGAGTTCAAAACAGCCTTTTATTTTCATAACATGGAAAATCGTTTTTATTCAATGCTTTAGTTCTGATTGCAAAAATGAACTTGCCTGGAAAGCTTGAGTTTTGTTTTAAATTAATGTTTGGAAAGTGGAGAAGGGGAGCATGATAATGGAAAATATGCCCTCATGCAAACCAATAACCGTATGAAGGCTGGGGGTGTGCGCGAGAGAGTTATAAAGCAGTATAATATAATGATGACTGCATTTATTCATACATTACACTTCCAGATTGTTCTTTCTTTTTTATAAAGTGTTTAAGACATCAGGTTGAACTGCTACTGTGAGGGGAAAAAAATCTAAAAGGAGCAAAGCAATTTGAATAATATAAATAATTCAATAATAATAATAATAATAATAATAATAATAATAATAATAATAATAATAATAACGCACACATCAGTGCTCACTGAGAACGACACTGATGTCTCCAGCTGGTCCATCGTTCTCTAAGGCAGTACATTTATTAATCCTTACAATCGTTTACTGTGAATAGAACTGATTGGATAATAATAGGTGTGGTCAGGATATCAGCTTTCAGACTCAAAGGACACCCCCGCGAGACGAGACCCCTGACAGCTGTGAGAGGTCAGCCAAGGTCAGGCAATGAAGACGCAGCTGCAGAGATTGGGGGGAATTGTATTTTTGCATTTTCTCTGTCATCTGTTCTGCAGGGTGCTGTGATGCACTCTTCTCTTTCGGGAGTAGCCAATCAGGACGTCGGCTCTTCTGGGAGTAGCCAATCACCGCCCAGGATTTCAGTGCAGTTATTAATCTCATTTCTATTAACATTTTTTTCTATTTTTAAAGACAAAACAAACAAATTTAAAAAAAAACTGTCGGAAGCTGCTTGGGACACGACGTTTCGATTTGGAGATGAAATCTTAAGACCGCGTAGCACAGGACGTTGTATCCCTCTTCAGAACCTTTGAAATAAACGTGCCACTCTGTAGGAACTGATTCTTCAAAGGGGAACTAGTTCAGTCCCTGTGTCACAGCTCCAAGCAAGCTCAAAGCAAGTGCAAAGCCAGGTGAAAGCAGATTTAGAAATAAAAAAAGATTATAAGCAACAGGACCTAGAGCCACTCAGAATTATTGCAGAAACAATAAATAGTAACAAGGGATATGTAATAATAAAAAAGCAATTCAAATGACATACACTGATTAAGGGGGGTGCTGTAACGAAGGAGGACACGAGACAGATGGCCTGTCCCACTGGAGTCTCAGCTCAGGTCACAGACCCAGTCCCGTGACAGAGAGAGGAGAGCAGCCCTCCCCAGAGCCTGCGTCAGCACAGCAGGGGCTGTGGGACAGGATGACTTCATTCAACTCTTTCTAACTACAGCACTCCTGGAATCTGCTGAGCTCCAGGCAGCACTGCATTAAATCCAATATTACAGGAGATAGAGAAGACCTAAATAGAACTGAAAATGCAAGAAAAAACAAGCCCTCCAGGGAATTAAACCCGTACCAATGATAACGATGCATTTTCACATATAAACCAATGCAATAGCACATGCAATCTCAACTATCTTTCAGATATAAACCAATGCAATAGCACATGCAATCTCAACTATCTTTCAGATATAAACCAATGCAATAGCACATGCAATCTCAACTATCTTTCAGATATAAACCAATGCAATAGCACATGCAATCTCAACTATCTTTCAGATATAAACCAATGCAATAGCACATGCAATCTCAACTATCTTGCTGTGCAATTTGTTTTCTACGATGATGGTATTCTTTTCCAAATGTGCAAATGCTGTTTTCTTTACAATCCTTGTATTTACAGTACATTATATAATGTGGCATCATGCAAAAGTGATTTAAAGGTATGCTAACCCAGAACTGAATTGGGAAAGAAACGGCTAGCTATACATCTGGTTCTAGCACTGCAGATATAATGTACTGCAGAGGCTCTGTAAAATAATACCTAGAGGTTACAACACAGCCTTCATGAATGACATATTGGAAATTGAAATGGTACAGCAGTCTGTTCTGCTGATTCAAGAAGTTTACAGTCCCTCTGTAGTCACATTATACAGGGAAGTGTGGTAAAGCTCAGGGAAGGATTCAGCAAAGCTAGCAAACACAAGCCAAGGGGCTCATTATTGTGATCATAGTGCCTGCCATATATAAAAATCAGCAGCACCAAGATAAGACTACGCCAACCCCGGTCTGGCAGCAGGCACTCCTTCTATTTAGCTAAGCTGGTTAGGATTGATTTATGAAAATCCTGCCCTTTTCATCCTCTTAGCATCCCGTCCATGCTCTGCATCTCCTAAAACATGTGCTGGGATTCTGCTTTAATTGCTGGCTCCGTATTCTGGGAGCTCTGGGGCGCTCCCATTCGTCATGCATTATGGAATAGCACAGGTATGGAAACTTGGTCTCTCTGTCGTGCTCCAACCAGAGAGTTTTACAGAACAGAAAGGGAAACAAAGCCATGTTAACCTTTTAGGGTCCGCCCACCCAGTGTTAAATATCCCACCGTGCGATTTATGTTTGTTTTTTTTCCTTTTTGTTTTATTTGGCATATTTTCAATTAATCTTTTTTTATGGTTGCTTTTGGTTCCTTGTCCATGTTCCCTACATGTTGAAGTTTCATTGTGCACAGTCAGATTCGAGCTGGCCATGCTAAAATATTTTTTACAAACAGTAAATGTTTTTTTTCTTTTCTAAAAAGCGTCTGTCTTTTTCTGTGGTGTTTGTTATCTATATTGAACAGGGTGAGTTTCAGACTATTTCACTTTTTTTTATGGAAGCCTAGTATGTGCCCATTCATTTCATGTTTGCCATGTACCTGTAACCTTTACAGTTAAAGAGTTATCGCCACACATCTAACAACAGTAAAAAACAGGCGGAAATAGGTCAGGCCCTAAATCCCTCTTTAAACACTAACAGGATCGAGATTTTGCTAATTGATGTCTAAACAGCACCTCTCACAGAGTTTTGTTTTTGTGTGCAATGCTAACTAAAACACAAAGAAAAATATGAAATGGTTTGAACTACCCACGTCATATTTCACAGACAGACGAAGAAAATGTTAGACTGACAGACACATCCACCTTTTCTTAAGATTTTGAGAGTGGTTTTCTTTCTACCTGAACTTTTAATTCAAATATAACTGGGTTGTGCAACACTGTTTCCATTCCAGCCAGACCAATTTCAAAAGAATTGTGGCTGTGAACAAGCAATTCCAGACACCCAGTGTCCCGGAACTGGTGCTTGCAGAAAACCCCACACAGTTTCACCCACGTCTGACAGGAAGAGAGGCTTTGCTTGCCGGCAGAGCGACTCCACCGCTGGGCAGTAATAGATGACGTACAGGAAATGGGAGGTAAGGTGTAGGAAAAAGGGGCCATCAGCGTGAACATGCAAGTCACACGAAGACATGTAAAAGTTCAGATTTCAGCATCAGCTCTACGCTTGTATTCTTTTGCATAACAGAGAAGACAGAATATTACAGCTAGGATGATTTAGTGTCTGATTCCCAACCAAGTGAAAAATGAATAAATCCAACGCAGAACAGGGTAGTAAGCAATACGACCCGCACGGCCATTTGAACCTAATTAAAACCTGGAATTGGCAAAACTGCTATGCAATAGGACTTATTTCCATCTCTACACACCATAATAATCATAATAATAATAATAATAATAATAATAATAATAATAATAATAATAATAATGATGATGCAATCTGATAGCAGCTGTAGAAACCAAACTTCAATGTGTTAATCATAAGGTACTACATGTGGAAGGTTATTACCGTTTTATGATGAAATCTAAAAAGTGTGGAATACAAGTCTAGAGATGTTATGCTAAGATTATCCAATGCCCTAGTTAGACCCCTTCTAGAACACTGTGTGCAGTTCTGGTGTCCTCATGAGCTATAAGGACAGGTTAAAATAATTAAACCTCTTCAGCCTTAAAAAAAGCAGAGAAAATGGGACTTGATTGAAGTCTAGAAAATCATAAATGGTATAGATAAAGTTAACCCAAGACACTACAAGAATAGCACAGAGAGAAGAACAAGAGGGCATGCAAGAGTCTGGATGGGCTGAAATTCTTAGTTATCAAAAATATAAAACAAAATGAGCAGACAAGGGATTTTTAGAATGGTACAGATTCCAATCAGAACACATCACTACTCTGAGCTGGGTCAGAATGGAACAGATTCCAATCAGAACACATCACTACTCTGAGCTGGGTCAGAATGGTACAGATTCCAATCAGAACACATCACTACTCTGAGCTGGGTCAGAATGGTACAGATTCCAATCAGAACACGTCACTACTCTGAGCTGGGTCAGAATGGTACAGATTCCAATCAGAACACGCCACTACTCTGAGCTGGGTCAGAATGGTACAGATTCCAATCAGAACACGTCACTACTCTGAGCTGGGTCAGAATGGAACAGATTCCAATCAGAACACATCACTACTCTGAGCTGGGTCAGAATGGTACAGATTCCAATCAGAACACGTCACTACTCTGAGCTGGGTCAGAATGGAACAGATTCCAATCAGAACACATCACTACTCTGAGCTGGGTCAGAATGGTACAGATTCCAATCAGAACACATCACCACTCTGAGCTGGGTCAGAATGGAACAGATTCCAATCAGAACACGTCACTACTCTGAGCTGGGTCAGAATGGTACAGATTCCAATCAGAACACGTCACTACTCTGAGCTGGTTCAGAATGGTACAGATTCCAATCAGAACACATCACTACTCTGAGCTGGGTCAGAATGGTACAGATTCCAATCAGAACACATCACTACTCTGAGCTGGGTCAGAATGGAACAGATTCCAATCAGAACACATCACTACTCTGAGCTGGGTCAGAATGGAACAGATTCCAATCAGAACACATCACTACTCTGAGCTGGGTCAGGTTTGTTTCTCTCTGTGGGAAGCTCTGTTCCAGATCTATGTCCGGTCCTGTGCTTTTCTTTGAGGAATGCCCTGTGGTTCTATTTCTGGCTTCTGTGCGTGCTCCTTTGTAATTTCCATCTTTAATGAGATCATCTGCAGCTCACTGAAACAATCTGTTTCTATAAAGCTAATATGATAAGGCAGGTCAATATGTTTCTCCTATTAAAAGGGGAATGGCTTCATATATATTGAAACGGGGAACCTACACACACGCACACACACACACATGGGCACACTCACCTACACACACGCACACACACATGCACGCACACACACATGCACACACACACACACACATGCACACACACACACACATGGACACACTCACCTACACACACACGCACACACACACACACACACACAGATGGACACTCTCCTGTACAAAGGGATTAGACAGTTAATCAGATAAATTTGCAGTAGGCTGGCTGCCCCTCACATGACTGGTTAATTAGTTGCCCAAATGACATCAATAAAGCTGTATTCTGTAAGATATATACAAGCTGCCTGGCTATATTACAAATCAGTCACAGCCACGAAGGCACAGCGGCAGGCTTTGAAAAAGCGCTGACAGCAGCACTAGGATGTTTCATAAGGATCAGTCTCTAAACTTGTATATGAGCTATTCTAAAGAACGCTTCATTGCAGAGGCTCACCCCAGCTTCCCTGCAGGAATATGCAATAAGAGTAAGCATTGAGGAATGGTCCTCTATCCCTCCTGAGCAATGAGGTTACATTAATACAAACTGTTGTTCTCAATCAAAAACTGTTTTTCAACACATTTCAACTGTGTATTTCCTTAGAGTGGGTGTGTGTATATAGATGTACATACACACAATGATGTCACATGATGGCACACACAGACACACAGACACACAGACACACACACACACATATATATATATATATATGGAGGTAAACAAAAGATGAATATGTGGGCAGCTGAATGGACTAGCAGAATCAATTGTCAATAGACATATAGCCTACATACAGCTTGCATCTTCACACTTAAAGGTCCTATTCGTACATAGCACTATATGCAGGTAGGTAGGAAGGTATAATGATGTTTTGGGATTATCTATCCACAGTAAGCGTGCATTAGGGGAAGCTCAGGTTGCACACATCAGCGCCGATAGCCCAGCATCGCCGCTTAGAAGGAGTAAAGCAGGGTGCTTACATGCCCGCGTCGCTGTACGTGTTGTAGAATTCCATCTGGTTACAGGTTTGGATCCAGCCGACCACCCAAGTCTCGTTCCGGGGGACCGGGGGCATCACCACCCGGGAAGACGCCTTGAAGTACGGGGTCTTGTACCTTAAAACAATCGGGGAGTTCTCCTCGATCACCGTGGGGCACTGATCTATAGTAGCGGACACATCATATACCACGATGTTCTCTCTTTTGATCCTGGATTTGCAAGTGATGCTTTGTATGCAACCCATGGTTCGCGTTCATTAATTAATTAAATAATAAATAAATAAATAAATAAATAAATAAATAAATAAATAAATAAATAAATAAATATTTTTGGATTAAATAAATGTATTGTTTAAATGAACGAATATATAAAAGAATAATTCAAAATAATAAATGCCAATTTTAAAAAACGCGAATTCAGTAGCGCTGTTTAGGGGGATCCTTCTCGGTTGCTCACCAGGCTAGGCTGTGTACGTGAAGGTTTCCCCCATCAGTAGCGCGTCCCCATCTTTTTAACCATTCACTTTATTAATTCTTATCGTCTCTCCTTTCTCTTGAAATCCACGCGTCCGGCTCCCGGTCTGTGTCCCTTTTTTCTTTTCCCCTTCGCGGTCATGTCACAAACACAAGCAGGAAATCAGGCGAAGACAGGGCAGCCGCATGTCAGCGGCCAGATATAAGAAGGAGAAGGGGGAAAAAGGAGGGATGCGCGGCTTTCCCGTCCCAATCTCACGGCGTACCGACGAGCAACGGATTGAAGAAGAGCGAAGGATGAACCCAGCATTACCGCGATACATGCTAGGCAAGAAGGAAAGCGAGCAGCGAGAACACAGCGGGACGGGCTTCCTCCCACTCCCACATCTTCCATTTCGTGGGCATCTCCTTTCCCCGCTCCCTGCTTTTTATTTTTTTGCAAAAGAAAGAAACGCATACAGTCTAATTCCCGGTGTAAGTGTTATCCGTGTTGTGTTAAAGAACACAACCCGTGTTTAACTCTCGTCTCCGTCGGCAGCCCATTTGATTGACTGACGAGCCTGCTGATGTCGTGCTGGTGCTGATGCTGAATGAAGCGCGTTTAAAAAAATCCAATTATTCTTATTTTTTTTTGACTGCTGTGCCGTGGTTTGTCCGCCATGGGGATCCGGCGTAACTTACAAATTCAACTCAGAAGCATACGCACAGAAACGATAGCAAGCTTTGTTAGTATCATTATATTTATTATACAAGTTTATGCACATTATTTCAACTTACGATTGCTCTGTTGTTTTTAATCCAAACCAAAAATGTCATTGACATTTTGCATTTTGCACCAAAAAACAAAAAACAAAACAAAAAAAAGACAAAAACTAGGCCCTACTCTCAGTCGGTATAGAGCACAGAAAGACTGGATCCTGTTTTTTACGTTAAACTTCATAAACATTTTATTGGACTTAATTTGGAGAGTGTGGTTTAAAAAAATATATATATATATATATATATATATATATATATATATATATATATATATATATATATATATATACATACATACATACATACATATATACACACACACACACACACACACATATATATGTATGTATGTATGTATGTATGTATGTAATCATGTAATTGTGTAATCTCGTTCTCCCAGTACCACACGATGCATGACTCCCGGTTCCCATCACTGGACTCCATTCGGCACAGCTGACAAAGAACAACGGGCCAGACAGAACTGCCCTCTGGGAGTTTATGCAGGAAGGCGAGGCCTGTCACAAACAATAAGACTAGTTGTGTTTCTTACAACGTGTTCCTGTCAGTTAGTTATATCCTGAGTAAATACAGCATACAAATAACAAACGACGTGTCTCCATCCCAGCTGTACACTGCAATAGTACCAACTACACACAAAGAAATGAAAAGAAACTCGACAGTACCGTGTCTTCGTTTAAATGCAAACACAGAGGCACAGATTCAGACTTGAGATTTTTTTTTTAACTAAGGGAAACACAGAGTTAAATAATGTAGAATGTACAAGGAACAGTGCAGATAAACAGATACAATACCCCGTTTTAGAACTAACGTGGGGTACATAAATACACGTACACATACATTATTCCCTCCGGAGACATACCAAACATCGTATTTAAGAAAAATATTGCACTTTTTAAAAAATAATATTGTAAGTGATGTCATTTTTCAGTTTTAAATGGGACATTCTGGAAAGGTGTTTTTTTAAGTTAAGTGCAAAATATTTTTTTATATGTGCAAAAATAATTTTTTGTAAACTATATATATATATATATATATATATATATATATATATATATATATATATAGTTTACAAAATATATATATAATAAACTCAGTTTTCCTTTCATACTGTGTGGCAAGTGAACCAATCAAATGGCAAGCTTTCCACAAAGGGGCGTGGTCTAAAATAAAATACCCCGCCCATTTGGAAACACGTGGGCGGGCCTGTGTGACATAAGCGGAAATCGCTTTCCTATCCTAACTTCCTTAGTGACAACGCAGCAGTGGAGCACCAGCGTCACCGGTCCCGCCTTCACCGAGCAGCCAGGAAGAAACGCATTCATACCAGCGACCCCGGCTCTCTCCGGCTCTTCTCAGTGTATGCTTTACCGACTGCTGAGCTGTGTAACCCGGAAAGCGACGGCCTCAGCTTTTTACCGACCGCCTGTTCTGATAATGAAGCCGCAGGTTTATTTCGTTCTCGGAGGCCCCGGAGCCGGGAAAGGCACCCAGTGCGCCATGATCGTGGAGGTGAGTCGAACAGCTTCGTTTGTGTCACAGCGATGTGTGTGTTTTGGGATGGATCCACCGCTCAAAACTGGTAGACATTGAGTTTTACGTTCAATGAAAACGCAATGAAAACGGAGGCTTCCGGTCCTCTCACTCAGGATGAATGAAGGGCGCCGGTTATTACAACCCGACCTACAGTGGCGTGGAAATGAACTGTTCTGGTAAACCGACATTATCAGCGGTCTCCTGCAATTTGTTTTAACTATGTTATACAAACAGAAATACGTCTGGAGTCAAAACAATAAAGCACATCTCTGAAAATACTGTAATTCTCGTTTACTTCTTTAGCAAAAGAAAGGCAGTGATTAGTGTTTCGACATCCGGTCGGTCTTATTCATTTTACAAAGCCTCGATTTATCTATACACTGGAGCAATATTGAATACCGTTGATTTTAATATGTCATTAAAACGGTCTCTAAGTGTTGAAGTATTGCTAAGTATATTAACCCAGGTTTATTGTATTAATGACAGAATACTGCTATTATCAAGCCTCAATATTCAGCAGTGTATTCCTTTTTTAATACTAACTATAGCGATTCATTGCAAAACTGAAATGACTGGTGCAAAACACAATGCTTGTTTCTTCTTCAAAGATTCAGATCCCGTAGGCATGAGGGTGTTTTGCTTATGGCATGTTGTGTCACCCCCGGTCACCCTGCCCTTGAGTTGTGTCTCTGTCTGTTGTGCCTCCTCAAAGCCCATAAGGTCTTTGACCTTTTTGGTAGATCATCACAGGGATTGAATTAACCCTGCTGTTCCTGGTTTTACTGAGAGTTTAGTGACACACCTGAGCTTGTTCCCTATACACCATGGCTGGCTGATGAGGCTCCTTGTAAAAGCTGGGATGGGGAGTCTTGTTCTGTCTCATTTCCATCTCTGCATCTCTCACTTTGTTGCAGTGTTCTTTAAGGGTTTGAATTAGGGAATGGCTAGGGAAGGATTATTGACTAGCCACGTTGATGCTAACCACTTGGCTGTATGAACCTCCTGTTGATTTAATGATAAGATGGTGTGTTGAACAGCAACATGTATCCTGTTGTGTTGCTACCTAGTGCTGGCAGTGTCCCTGATTTTGTGACATGAGGGTGTGTGTGTTTTATAGGAGTGCCTTCTGGTTTGTTTGATCAGTCAGACTTTTTGATCAGAACCTTTGAAACCATGCAGGCCTAAAAATGCAATTTTTATTGATTTTATTTCTTTGAAATGGCAACATTGAAATATCCCCCAAACTTAACTATAGATTCTCTCTTAACAATTTTAAAAAAACTGTTTCTCTTTTCTTGAATGTCTGCAGGTATTTACTGAGTCCATTGTTTCAACACTATCGTGAGCCAAAAGACAGTGGCTTATAATCAACACAACCTTTATTCCTGATTAAGAAACTAGTGGTGATCTGATTGTCAGACAAGCAGGTCGAAGTCTGAGGTACATCTCAGATAAGATCCTCCTCGCTCTAATAAAATATCTGGGTCCGTAGTCTCAAAATCTTCTCGTATGTGGAATGACTGATGAGAAAGATTTCTGAATTGTTACGTTTTGCATCCTTTACCCAGAAATACGGCTACACCCACCTGTCAGCTGGTGACCTGCTGAGAGCGGAGCGGGGAAGGCCAGGCTCGGAGTTCGGAGAGCTCATTGAGAACTACATTCGGGACGGGAAGATTGTGCCAGTGGAGATCACCATCAGTCTGCTGCAGAGGGTGAGAGAAGGAGCCTTCAGAGAGGAGCAGACACTGCCAGTAGGGAGTCTGTCTGCACTGCTCTCTCTCTTCAAGAGGAGATGCAGTTCTGTCAACAGACACACATATTGCTCCTTGGAAAAGAAAACGGCATTCCCAGAGTTTGCGGTCTTAGAAATTGTTTTGCTTGCAGGTGTTGCTGACAGTGAATTTGTTGTAAGCTTTCTGACTGGATGGTGGCTTTTAACTTTGTAGGCTGGTTTCACCGATCGCGATCAGCCCCAATCTCAGACAGACTATTGGGACTTTAGGTAAGATTGTTCAAGATTGCTGCTAATCGGGGTCCTTGAAACCAGTCGTTTAAATGTTTACAGAGGTGCTTTTTAATTTATTACATTATTAGTATTATTATTTAGATGATGTAGGTGTTCAATCAAAGTGTAGGTTCCCCTATATGTAGATGTTTTGAAGTCCCTTCCATACTGGCAGGCTCATTTGGTCTCCTGTATTATAAATAGAAAAAAGTGTTCTGTGGTCTGATAGCCCAGGTCTGAATCAATCCTGAAGCTGTGAGGTTGATTATGCAAAATAAGGTCAGTGATGTCAGAATAGAGGTTGAAAAAGAAGAGGTTCATATTGTAAAAGGGGGGAAAAAACAAAACAAAACCATGAAACAAATAGGTTTGACAAGTTTTTATCTTGTTTACTCTTCACCTGCCAGAAGAGACTCTGTCTATAATAGCACCTTTGTAATTGTATCTTTCCAGTATCCGTAGAGGGGGTCATCCTTGCTCTGTGTGTGTTTCGGTGGCCAGCTCAGTGTTAATGTACCTGTTATCGGTCTGACTGTGTAAGCTCTTGGCAGTACAAACCCCAGCCTGATCACTGTCTATGTGTCTCAGGCCATGGAGGAGACGATGAAGTCGAACGAGGAGAACAACAAGTTCCTGATCGACGGCTTCCCCAGGAACGAGGACAACCTGCAGGGCTGGAACAGGACCATGGACGGCAAGGCGGATGTGAAATTCGTGCTCTTCTTCGACTGCTGTAATGAGGTATTCCTCTTCGCTTGAGTGCGCACACATTGGAAGAACTGCAGAAATACAGGGCCAGAGGCTCTGCCAAAAACAACATTCCTCCAGACTTCACCAAAACTGCAGATTAAACCAGTGAAGTGATTTCTCTCTATAAATAAATACATGTGCATTTAAATGCATCCTGCGTTCAGCATAGTGCTTAATTACGATGTTTTGCTGATTCATTGATTTAAAGATCTGTATACCTAGCAGCTGTTTGAGATAGTGTCTGATGTACACTGTGCTGTGCAGTGTGGGGGGATGCGAATTGAAGACTGCAATTCTTTTTGTTTTTCATTAGGTGTGCATCGACAGGTGCTTGGAGAGGGGGAAGAGCAGTGGCCGCAGTGATGACAACAGAGAAAGTCTATTAAAAAGGTAACTGCGGGGAAATCGGCTTGAAAGTGCATTTCCACAGCCTATGATCCCTCAGACTTCACACTCTATGGGTTGCAGACCAGGGGGAGATTACAGTCGCACTGTTAAGATAAGGAGTTGCCTATAATAACTGCTTCAAAGACTTCTAACTACATGTGGCTGGAGCGTTGTCAGAGTGGTTTCAAGTTTGTTTTTGTGTCTGATGTGTCTCTCAGGATTCAGACGTATGTGCAGTCCACCAAACCCATTATAGAGCTGTATGAAAAGCAGGGCAAGGTCCACACCATAGACGCCTCCAAAACTGTGGATAAAGTAAGTGTGACCTAACCAGGACCATGTAAAACACACCTCTCTCGCTCTCGCTCTCTAGTTCTGTCCTTAATTCTAACCCCTTGATTGTGTTTCTCTCCCCCTCCAGGTCTTTGCTGATGTACAGAAAATATTTGATAAGGAAGGATATAAAGCCTGAATGAGAGAACCAGCCTTTGAAAACTATAAACCGTGCTTGAATCTTCTCCGCAGATAGCTGTTGGAACATTCTCTTTCTTTCTCTGTTTTTATATATAAATATTTTTTTCATTTGGTGGGGTAAATCTGTTTTTTAATGTTTTGTGGAGGTAACTGAGATCTGTGCGAAACTGGATAAAAACAATTAATAAATTAAGCTCTGGGGCAGAGTAAGAAATGTGCACACGGTGAGGAAAGCCTTTCTTCTGTCTGGGCTCACACAGGCAGGCTGGTCTGGAAACACATTGTGTACTGCACACCGCTCCAGGTTTAATTGCACTGCCTGCTGTTGGGGGTTAAGGACTCCCTTAGCAGTGGCCTGACCCAAGGACCAAATCAGCTGCCTTCCACAGTCACTGCTCTTGTGCCATATAGGTACTTAGCCTTTTTTAATGAAAGTGATCAAATCGTTGGTGTGCACCTGCTGACGGGTCTGGGGTTTGCACAGATTTCCATTTCCTCTTGTTCTAATTGTAATAGTCACAGTCTGACAAAAGTAGGTTACTGCTGTGCACAGAACTGGCAGATGTTTACATGAGGAGTTTGTCGTGATTAGGGCTCTCTGTTACCTTGTGGTGGACAGGGTGTGTGCTGCCTTCAAGCCAAACTCCAGGTTATAGTGCATGCACTACAAGCTTACACTTTCATTATCATTAATATTATTACTTTATTTGTATACATGTGTAAATCAGGATTTCAGTTTGCAGTTGCATCTTATTTGGTTTCTGTACCAGCTTTATGCAGATCTCAGAGACGGAGGGCAGGAATGAATGCAGAGTCCTATGGCGTCCTCGGACGTGGTGTGTATTTTATTTGTTGGAGTGTTTCTCTTGAGACGTATCCTCTCGTTTGTAAGAGAGTCCTGCCCAGGCAGCAAGATACATCCGTACCGGACCTCTGCCCTGGCTGCATGTCCTTTAGAATCAAGAAAAATGAACATAGAACAGATGAGATGGTGTGTATTGAGGGAAATTCATTTTAGGAATTCTGAAATTGTCATGTAAATTGCTTGGGAACTCCCATAGGAATGGTATTGGGTTAGGAATACTGTAGTGCCATGGTAAACCAGAGTCTGAATGCATAAACTCCAGATGGCTGGAAAGGCATTTCAAATTTGGTGCACCAGTCCCCTTACGGAGGGATACATAGGAATTTCCTGGGTTAGAACGCTATAGGAGTGGGTGAGCAGAGATTTATTTTGTATTTATCTCCTCTGCTGGTTAGAGAGCTTTGTTACAAAGTTACTTGGATCTGTTGGATCTTGGTTCAAAAACCCAGCTTTGGCTAACGGTGGCGTAAGGGTTGTGGAAGAGTTTTTTACTAACCGTGATACACTGCAGTGAATCAGTCTAGTGCCTCACGTCAGTGAATCTTCAATCCTTTGATAATTAGACCATTCTAGTTCACCTCCCCTTCCGGAGATCCTCTTTACATTTTGATTGTTTCTAAATGAAGTTCCTGCTCACCCTAATGCCCAGTCCTCTCCCCACATCTGCAGCTCTTAGTCTCTGAAGCGGGACACGGCTTGCATCCCAAACCTGCCACAGTGTGTTCTGTACTCGTGTTTGCTTGTATTTCTGCTGCTTTGGTACGATACTATTTGCTATTAAAGACAATTTTATGCATTTTTCATGTAATCATGGGGGGAAAGGACCAGTTTGTTTTTAACTTAATGTGTTTTATCCAAGAAAGAGAAAGTCTCATTTTAAAACAAATAAAGCCCTCTTATCTCTTCCCTGCTTGTCCGTCTCACTATTATTATTATTATTATTATTATTATTATTATTATTATTTTTCATGATGGCAAATCCTGTTTACAGATCAGCTGTCTGAAGTAGTGTAAGGTGTTTTTTTTTTTTTTTTTTTCTTTTCCTCTTTTGGTTGATTGGTTCCACGGCTGCTGATGGGTTGAAAGAAAGAGTTCTTCATCCCTAAATGCTGTGATTTTTTTTTTTTTCAATGCATTAAAAATTTGATACACAACATAACTCAGCTTTTTTTTTTTTTAATGAAAAAAAATCGAGATATGCAAAAAAGCCTTTACATATGCATACTTCATTGAAACTTAAATACAGAACAATGCATTTAAATAACATTAGCAATAACAATAACAATAGCATTAAATAAAAAAGCTTGACCATGCCAATGAATTGACATCTGCTGAAACTAACAAACAGTACTGTTGTTACTGGAATGAGAACTTAATGTATTTTAACAATTCTAAAACCCAGTTCTCACATCCTAGAGATCGCATGCAGCCCAGAAATAAAGGCTATTGAAGAGGCATTGTAAAATCAAGCATTACAAGTAAGGTAAACAGAGTCCCACTGCTTACCCATCCCTTGTCTGTAGGGAGGGCAAACCTGATCGTAGCCTGAAAGGAAGGATGAGGCTACTTCGTTATTCTGCAGCACTGTTAACATTCCAGCACACATTAGCTGCAGTCACCTTTAAACATTCCTTGGACTTTGTTTTTAGCCATACAGGATCAAACAAAAACACAAACCTTGGATTTGGTGACCTATTACCAGATTAGAGAGGGACAGAGCTTGCCTGCCGTTGAAACTAACTTTAGAGAATGCAAACAAACTAGAAAAACAACAGGGTCTGGTTCTGGGAGGCACAGAGAGTACCCTTTGGAAAAATGCAGTAAAAAATAGTAACGGTTATTTACAAGCATGATTGTTGTACAATGCAGTTAGAGAGGTAGCTTTATGTAAAGCTGTCAAGCTTGCATTTAAGAAAAATCAGTAACGCGGAAGGAACACAAAGCCACTTTTTTCAGGCCCAGTGGTTAGAAACCTGGTTCCAGACTAGGATACTTAGTTTAAAACAACTTCTGCTGTAGCAAACCCCCAAGTCTCCCCCTGATGGCCTGAAACCTAGTCTCTTGAAACCAAGTTCCAAACCAAAAAGTGACTTTGTGGTCCCTTAGCCTAAGCCTTGAATGAAGACTGCCTAGCAGCCTTATTTAACATTATTATAACAAACAGCTAATAAATGCTGAGCCTTATCATAGATATCCCTAAAGCTCTCTGTTAGCTCGTTTTAATTATAAAGTGGTGCACTTCGGTGACGCTCCAATGCAGATGTGCTGTGACTGCTGTCTCTCGGGAGCATTTAATTACTCCCACTCCTTATCTCACTGCGTGATGAAGACCTGACAGGAGGGTATATTACAATGACTCAGAACCCATTTAAACTCCCCTGTGTTATATACACTCACAAACTGAGTCCTTTCTTTTAACCCTTATCTTAGTGCCGTTTAGAGTCCCATTTACCAACATACATGTAAAACATATTTTTTTTGTATATTTAGTAAAGGAGTTTCTTTTTGAATTATATAACTTAATTTCACATTCTTCAGCTTGACAAAAATAATGCAGGATTGGAAGGGTTAAATAGGTTTAACCTAATGGGATTATATATATATATATATATATATATATATATATATATATATATATATATATATATATATATATATATATATATATATATATAAATCTGTAAGATATTTTAATATTTATATTTAAGTCATTTATATATATAAAAAAAGAATATAAGATATGGAAACGGAAATATATTCAAGTTATATAATGTATACTGTATATTGTTTGAATTAATGGACTACAGCTAAGTTTGATTCAACAGTGCAGATCTCTTTGTTGCCACTAGGAGGTGTAAGTGAGGCACTGTGGAATCAAGTGACAAGTCCATCAGTGTCGCACAGGGAGTCAGAGGCTAAAACATAGTTATATTACAGAGGTACTGCACAGTGTTGCTATATAATGGATAGATCCTTGATACAAATATATATATATATATATATATATATATATATATATATATATATATATATATATATATATATATATATATATATATATATATTTTTTAAATTGGGGAGTATTGTTGCAAACTCCTTGAACAAAGCATTTTAACACTGGGATACAAATGCATGCGCTATACAAATCCAGTCTGCACTGCAACCCAATCTATCTTAATTAGTCATTGTGCACTTCACAATGTAATATACTGTACCAGAGCACACTGGATTTAACAGGGTTAACTCTGCAGTCTTGAACTGATATGATTCTACTGTGTAATAAACAGATAAATGCTTCTGTTAGTATGAAGCTGAAAAAAAAACTAGCAACAAGTAACAGTACCTGTTTTTTGCACTTGACAAATAAACGACCACCTTATTACACTGAGCCAATTCAGACACAGAAAGATGGGCCGAGAGCGCCGCTCAGAGGCGTATTGACTCCCCTTTGACCCTGTGCCCCTGATGAAAATCAATGGTTTGCCCAGGACAGCTTCAAGGCAGCCAGGCCCACAGCCCCCCGGCCCCCCCCCCCCGACCTTTCCACCGCGGCCGGTTGATAAGGTGACAGGAAGGGTCTGGTTTCGGTCCCAAACCTGGCTTGTGGCTTGTCAACACCTGGCTGGATCCCTGCTCTCAGCCAATCTGACTGCTACCCAGAGCCGCCGGAGTTTAACAAGAAGCCAAGGAGGGGCGCGTGAGATCAGCTGCCTATGTTAGGTATCTGTACCTGTCCAGGAGTGAGAGAGAGCGAGAGGCAGACAAAGGAGCCTTATTGAGAAGAGAGACTGCAGCTCCTCGGCCTGTGAAAGGAGCCCCTTGTTAAACCAGCCCCCCCTCTCCCTCCCCCCAAAGCTTATTTGAGAGTGACCGTTTTGAGTAAAAGAAGGAAGATCAGAATGGAAGAGGAGATGAATAGATCCATTTCAGGGCAGGAGCCTCCGTCATACCTGTGTGTCATGGTTACATCTACCGCTGGCCTGACGTCTGTTTCTTTGGTTTCTTTTCTCTTTTGAAATATTTTCCCCCTGGAGATGTCTCCCTGAGAGGTTTTGTAAGATTACTGCTGTAAAGTTCATCCAGTCATAATCAGCTTTGATAGATGGGGGCCCTTATATTAAATGTATTCCACTTGTGCAGTGCAAAGCCCTGTAGTACTGTTTACCAACCCCTATTAATCCACATGCAGTGTCACAGCCATCCTATTTGACATGGCTTTCCATAACCAGCACAGGACACAGCTTACAATAATATGAACGAATAACCAGCGACTAGAAAGATCCGATTGATACCCTGCCAAACCATATCCATTACGTTTATATAGCGCCTTTCATGTACTCTACAAGCATCCCCGAGAAGCTCTCCAGCAGGAGTGTCTAATCACCGTCCTGCAGGGCCATTCCACTCCAGGTTTAACAGCTAAAACGAGATGACGAACTACTTCAGGGTTTGAGACAGGTTTGTTTGTCTCCACTCCTCTCTGGGTAACACAAGGAAGAGAGTTCCAGAGGCTTAGGATGAGGGATAAGCAGCCCTGGCACTCTTGGCACTGTGAACGACTGGTCCTTGATGATAGCTACACGCCGGTGAAGCTGCCCCAGCCCCCCTGTGGGCGTGAAGGCAGCAGGAAGCTCTCAGCACCCATTCCCAGCAGCTGATCTCTCTTTACCTGACAGGAGAGCTTGACCTCTGCTCTGGAACGAGGCTCTGTGACCTGGGTCTCTCTGAGACAGGATGTATGGAGTAACTGTCAATATCCCGCAGTGCTCTGAACATGATGTCCTCATGCGGCGTCTCATTTCCTGCGTTTGCACCTGGATTGACAGCTGAGTGGAACGGGTCAGGTGACTTGGTTTTGTGCACACTGTCCACTGTGTTCCTCTCTGCTGTTTGAGCCCAGGAAGAATGAAGAATGAAATGTCTTTTACTGTTGTTTGCAACCACATCAGTCGGCATTCACTGAGTAACAATTTCTTTACATAACTGAACCTTATAACTACAGTGAAGCCTTGTTATTAACCATTTTAATACGGTCTCTCCCTCTGCCCTCCCACTCCCCAGTAAGCAGAGGGATAGGCTTTTAGGTCTGATTCAGCCCACTGACTGTGCAAACAAAGGCAGTACTTGCGGATTGTTCTGTTTGCAAACAGAGGCGTTCAACATGCTTCATTGGTACTTAAAGAAGTCTAGCTATTAAATAAAGCACAGGACAATGGTTGGGATGCGTCTAGCAACAATAGCACAGACGACTTGTTGATCTATAAATGGAAGTGTCCAGGGAATTAAGAAGCCAGTAATCTGCCGGTTTAAACACCTTGCTTTTAGCGGAGGGGTTTATTTATGTCTTAAAGGCAGACAGCAACGAGCAAAGAAAGAGCCCCTTTCACTAAACCAATTTAGGGAATATTTCTTTAGCACAGCTGATTGAAACATGCCTCATCTGATGCCTATAGGATACAGCTATGTGGCACAGCTTTACAAAGAAGCATGTTTACATTAAGAAAATACAGAAATAAATCACTGCGGACGTACAGTATATGATCCAATACAAATGAGTGAGACACAATTGTGCCTGGAGACGTTTGCACAGCTGTGGACTGGAAACATCTGGCTATGATGATGATGATGATGATGACAATGGCATGAAAAGTTTATACGAACCTGCCGGATCGTACTTGAGCGTGTGAGGGAGAGAGGAGGGGTGAGAGTGTCGATTTGTTCATTACTAAATGTTCTGGTACGCTCTGCACTTTGAATCGCATGGCTGCTGCACAGAGAATATTATTTCAGTGGACAGCACATTTGCAATCTGATAGTGACTGTATGGTTAGGATGAAGTTGGAGTTTGGGGCGGGACTGTGGTTTAAGACCAGGGTGAGGTTTTATAAGCTTGGATGCTCGTGGAGTGCTTAGAAACAGAATGGAGAGACAGCGTGCGAGGAGACAGAGATAGAAAAAGCACATACCCAGACTGCTGCTCAGTCACACAGCCTCTTAGTCATGTACAGGAGACTGGAACTCAGAATTCAGGAAGAATTTGCTTCTGAAAACAACCCAGGCCATTTACTTTTTCTTTTCCCTGGAAGAAATAGCTGACTGCCATTGGAACTGCGCGCAACAGCTAAAAAAAACTATTCTAGAGCTTTGCTGTACCCATTTTTAAAAGTAACCAATAAAGCAGGCTGTTATATTCATCCAGTCAAACCCTTATAGAAGTTTCCCACAGCAGAAGCATAGCAAAGTGTAATAAAGCACAGTGACAGCATGGTAAAGCATAGGTAAGTATTGTAAAAAATATCAAGATATGGTAAAGCATATTAATAAACATGGCAGACCAGGGTAAACTATGGTAAATGCAGAGTATAATCATGGGAAAAAGCATGGGGGTAAACCTGTAAAAACACACTGTAGAAATACTGTGGTAAACAGTTCCACTTGAATATAGCTTGTATTGACCACAAAGTCTCTTACTGACAAACCTGCCCTGTTAATCAGTAAGAGAGCTGTCACTGCGGACCCCAGCAGTGCTCAGAAGCTGTATAATGTGTCTGAGACGCCACTTTCACCTAATAAAAAGGTATCGACAGACACCTAAAGCACAGCGCATTACCCTTTCCAGCGTTCAGACAAACAGCAGGGTATTCATCTAGCCTCGTCTGATCCGCTCTGTCCTCCTCTCACAGCAGGGTGGCTTTGGGTTGCTATCCAGCTCTCCATGGTCTCCAGGAACAATCAGAATATGCTCTGCTGAATGCCCTGCTGCTAATCTGCTCAGCGCTGCACCTGCAGCATTGTCTGGTTTAAAGCCTCTTTGACCTGGAGCAGCGCTGTCGAGGAAGGGAAGGGTTAGACTTTGCAGCCCTGAGTTCACCTGTAATGTATTAGGAAATGCTTTCTGTGTGGACCTACCTTCTAGTAATGGCTGATACTTGTCAGTGCTGAGGCCCTTATTCATGATCTCATTGCTCCACACGTAAAAGCCATCAGCCACGCTGCCCAGATAGTGAGGCTTTCTTTATGGGATTTTATTAAAAACTGGGAGATGCTTTCTGAGTCTGGAGAGGCTCCTGTCCTTGCTGGCTTATTTAGTGCAATGGCTGTATAGTGGTTTAATGTTAATATTGGGGTACAAGTGTGGTGTGTGTGGGCAGGTATTACTATCAATGTGTGGACATAATTTGAGAAAATGTCCCCACAAAGATAGTAACTCCTGAAAAAACGACAGGGGGCTGGCTGTGCTGTAATACATTCGTTTGTATGAAGCAGCCCATCAGGTGTGGAGCGGGCTGGTCACCACTTGCTATCCACATTTCACACTGGCCATTGTCTTCCATTGGCTTTATTTACTTTCCAGTTTTCACAGCTTCACAAGTGTATACATAGCTTTACACTGGGAGGGTGGGGTGGGAGACAATATCCCACAGTACTACAGCTTTATAACACCCAGTAAGAAAGGGTGACCTAACAGCACCTTATTCAATATGTGCAAATGATCTGGGGGGAAGTGGTCTCTGTTGAGCTAGACTGTCTCCCATTACATCAGCTCTATCCATTAGACCACATTGCCTCCCAGTCCCTCAACTCTAATCACTATACCACACTGCCTCCCAGTCCTTATTTTTATTTACTAGACAATACTGCCTCAGAGACCTTAGAATTATTCACCAGACCACAGTGCCTCCCAGTTGATCAGCTCTAACCACTGGATTGCACTCTCCCAGTCTCTCAGGTCAAACCACTAAGCCACACTGCCAACCTTAATCTCCCATTCCCCAGCCCCCACCTCCACCCCTTCCACAAAAGAGAAAAGTTCCCACCTGGCACAGTGAGCTGTGAAAGAATTGGCTGCCCTTTGGCCGGTCCGTGGGACGAGTCTCTCCCTTTATCCCCCTGAGCGCTAGCCTGTCAGCCTGAGCATGCTCAGCACTGTGCAAAGCAAGGAGAGTGAAAAGGAGATAATCCCTGTGTTCACTCGCTCACTGGCCCCTCTTTTCACGGGCCCTGGGCCGTGCTTGATGCGCTTGAGCTGCGTTGGGCCCTGCAAGAAAAGGCAGAGGCTTCTTTCTCACCGGCCTGGGAGTGTGAGCGTATGAATGGGTTCCAAGTGTTTACTCAGCAGTTTAACGTCTTGTCATTCAAAAAGTAATTGCACTTGAATGACAGCTATTATGAAATGTAATAAGAAATGCTGTAATAACTTTAGGCTTGCACTACCTTGCTGTCCTGAACATGTGGCAATTTTTGCACGTTGATGCTTAAAAGCTGAATGTTATACAACATACAGCAACAGAGGATTTAAAATGCATATACAAACTAGCTTTGCGACCAGCATCAAACCGATAAAACTGCATTCCACTGAACTGAACTCCAGAAAACCCAGGGAGAGAGAGAAAGAGAGAGAGAGGGTGGTGGTAGTGATGTGTGCTTTTCTTTTTGAAATGATCAAACGCCCTGATATGTTATGACAAGGTTCCATGAATCCGCAGAATGGCAGCAGGGATTAGGCCCTGGACACCCGCCCCAGGCACTGCTTCCTGGGATGAGCTCTGGGTTTGTCAAGGCTGACCTGCCAGCAGCCAGGGGCCAGATCCTCCGTGCAGATAGGGCACCAAGCAGGATCCCAGGGCTGTCCAAAGCTGTTAACCATCCGCTTTTGAGGGCCCCGCATTTGGCTTTGTGGGCAAGTGGGGGACTGTGACAATGCCCTGAGTCACAGTGCAAAGAGTGTCTCAGTTAAAATTTGCCTGAGAAAAAAAAAAAAATGTTTTTTGGGGAGCCGGCAATGTTCTGTTTAAAGAGCTCCAGTTTTATGATTGGAGAATAAATAAAGAAAGGGCTTTTTTTTTCTTGTGGGATCTGCAGATGTGACTCCACAGAGTAGGTACTGCCCTAGTAGTGTATTATAACCATATACAAATGTAATCCTAGCACGGCACTGGATTGTAATGTAAATAACATGTCACTAAAATGTCAATGCAATCAAATGTTTATTCCTTTTTTAATAACAGTCAAAACCTTTAATAACACATTTCCAGATGTTTTACAAATGGATCCTTAATCTAAACTGTGTAAAGTGTGGCAGTGAAAATGAGAAAGTAATGGGGTTAGGGTTAGGGCTGGAGGGGGGTGTTGCTTGTACCCCAGTAAACAACTCAAGACGGGATCATTTAAAAGTGGACAGGACAGCGCATTTGAAGGAAGCACCACCCAACCTTGCAAGCTTGTTGAAAGTGAAGCTGCAATGCTGCCATGTTGTCTTGATCTCCCAGTTACAACATGGCCAGAGAGTACAGGCTTTGACAGCGGTGTCCGGCCCTCCTCTCACTCCTCGCAGTCTTTATACGTCGTCCTGCAAAGTTTTCTGTGCAAATCCTTTTTAGCAACAACACTTTTGACTTCAGCTCAAGTGTAGTTACACAGCCTAAAGCAACAGATCGAAAAATAAAAACAATTAATTAAAACAAACGCTTAAGCTGTGAAAGCCACGGGGCTCAGAGAAAAAAGCAAAACTAGCTTTAAATGCAGTCGTAGCAGTGGATGAGTACCGTTACACATGGATCTCCTGGAACCCGATTCCTTCAATACTGCGGGAGTCCAGCCTCCAACCAATGGGCTACTCCACCATTATATTTCTGCTAACTAGTTATAAGGCCCTTCATGGTTTGGGGTCTTTAAAGTTACAGGAACTGCTGGCACCTTACCCTCTGAGTCGCACCCTGAGATCAGCGAATGATGAACTTTAGATAGTTCCTAGAAGTCATCTACAATCAGGAGGGGCTGGGTGGGGGGCTTCAGTTGCTCTGCTCCGTGCCTGTGGAGCTGCATCTCGAGTCCTATCAGGAATGCTGACACAGTCGAGTCTTTATAATCACATTTGAAAACAGGTTCATTGAAGCTTATTTTTGGGCTGGATCGATTGACCAATGTCTTTTGCGAGTTTCAGAGCCCCGGGATGCTCTGCATGAACAACGCTATATAAAAGCAAATTGTATTGTGTTGTTTTGCATTGCATTACTTTACTTATCTGTTGTAGCACGACACATTGAGTCAAATCAGTACACGAGTGTGTAAAGGTTATCATGATAAAAACATAAAACACTAACAATAATATATCCAAGCCGAGTGAAAGAATGGTAAAGCACAGATAAGTGTGCTAATGCATGGAAAAACACATCATTCCTGTGCCAGGAAATGGACTGCAGCACTGTGAAACACATCATTTCTGTGCCAGGAAATGGACTGCAGCACTGCGAAACACATCATTCCTGTGCCAGGAAATGGACTGCAGCACTGCGAAACACATCATTCCTGTGCCAGGAAATGGACTGCAGCACTGTGAAACACATCATTCCTGTGCCAGGAAATGGACTGCAGCACTGCGAAACACACCATTCCTGTGCCAGGAAATGGACTACAGCACTGCGAAACACACCATTCCCGTGCCAGTAACCCTATCCCTACCCTTGAGTAACCCTAACCCTACTCTTGAGTTATACAAAATAAAAGGCGGCCAGCAGAGGCCCGTAATGTAATAGGGCCCAGCACAGGAACAGAAACTTTGTGTTCACTCTGAATGTGCTCGTTGTGTCTGGCCAGTAGGGTTCGCTGTTGCGCGATGAGGAGAAGCAATCCCTGCCGATTTCCCATCCCCCACCCCTCGGAGTCCCCAGCAAAGTTCGCCTCTTTGCACAGCCTGATTAAGTATAACTTTTAACCCTGAAGCCCAGCACCAGGGTACCCCCCAGAGCAGTCCTGGAACTGCATGCTGACTGGGGAGTGTTGGTACTCTCTCTGTCTATTCCCATGATTGACCTCACAGAGCAGTCCTGGAACTGCATGCGGACTGGGGAGTGTTGGGTTGTTTGCAGACTGGCTGATTCTGTTTAGAGATCCACTTAAGGGATCAGTGGTAGTGAATGACTGGGGCTGCACTCCCATTAATCTGCCTGTTAGTCTTCCATTGTCTGAGCAAATGTGCCCTCATTGTTTTCCCTCTAATCTCTGGATTGGGACATCATTAATATTGCTGCCACCGAATGAACACCACCCTGTCTGCACCACATGTCCCTGCCTGGCACTGAAGTTAAAACCAGGTCAATAAGAGGAGAAAACTCTACTTCTTAAATGTACTGTACTTGCACTTTGAGGTTTCGTTTTTTTTAATTGTTCTTTCTGTTAAAGAAACAAATGTGTATGGATACTGTTCATACTTATGGATAGATACTATATATATATATATATATGTTGATAGATAGATAGATAGCTAGATAGATAGATAGATAGATAGATAGATAGATAGATAGAATTTATGAATAGGTATGTGTGTAATGTAGATACATGGTACAGGCTGCTGTGACGTCCCTGTATAGCAGAAGGGGACAGTGTCTAGGATATCACAGGATATACAGATTTGGAATTCAAAAGGTAATGGCAGAGAGATTCAAATTATTATGTGATTACATGATAAGTGGTTCTGTATAAACACAATACAAAATATGTTTAATAAATAATTAAAATAAACAGAGCAAAAAATAACCAATATCCAGTAATCAATAATAAAGGATATATAAAAGAACTGTTCGTCTAGAAAGAAGCCTGTGTCAGCCAGTTTGGAGGAAGCTGCGATTCCCAAACAGCAGCGCTGTCGTCTCATTAGTGCAGCTCATTAGACCCCATGCCTGAGCAGTAAGGGAACAAACCCTCAGGGGAGCAGCACTACCTGAGGCTGGGGAACTTGAGGGCTGCTGGACAGACAAACCACTTAACCCCAGCCAGTCAGGGTTAGCGGCCGTGCTGCAGGGAGAGGCAGGGGAGATTAGGCTAGCAGACAGACAGGGAGGCACAGCTGTTGACATAGGTGCGCTGAGGCTAAAAGAGCTCTTAAGCGTTGCAGTTTGTTGAGCCTTAAACTGACCTAAGCTTCCGTTGGAACTCAGATATACAGATGCACAGACAAATAAATAGATAGATAGTTATTAAACAGATTGATAGACAGACAGATGCTTAAACTGATAGACAGAAAATAGATGGATAGCAGAAAGGAGGCAGTGAAAAGCCCATCCCTTTGCGTGCAGAATGGGTTGGTTTTGCATGACAAGCAATTTTGATTTCAATCTGAGCCCAGTGCTGTTGTACTGTGTGAGAGACTGTCCATGTGGGCTGGGCTTTCTGCAGAGCAGAGCAGAGCAGGGCTGCTGGAGATTTAGTCCTGGAGGTAGACACTTTGCACCAGCACATAAACCCCACAGCACACAAACAGGGGGATTGCATTAGGGATCAGGAATGAAAACACAGATTCTTTCAGGAATTTCCTTAAAACATACTGTGAATGGACAGTGCAAACATAACCATGCTGCTGGGAACATCTCAGGGGCTTATACAGTACAACACAGGTTTACCATGCACAGAGAACCACTCAGGGACTCATACAGTATAGCACAGGTTTACCATGCACAGAGAATATTGGCTGCTATAGTTATACAGTGGAGTGGTATGCAGACTGCTATAGTTAGACAGCAGAGTGGTATGCAGACTGCAGGTGTACACAGGTGAGCAATGAAGTCAAAGTTAATCTGCATAAACACAGCATTCTTCAACAGAGAGAGTCCTTCAGAGCTGTAAGCATCAGTTTCAAGATTTCACATTTCTGACAAGTTATAATGTAAGCCCCCTTCTGTTCAAGACTTTAATTATTCATTTTTCACCATTTTGGTAAATTCATTATTATTATTATTATTATTATTATTATTATTATTATTATTATTATTATTATTATTATTATTATTATTTTGTAAATGTTTTATTGCCTGATATATAAACATTGTCTGTGTTTTATTTTGTAACTGTAACAGTTTTTATTTTCCTCTCACAAAGGAAATGGTCAGAGTTGTGCTTGAGAATTCTGTCCCATATTCATTTGAACCTATTACTGATCTTTTCTTACTGAAAAAGCAAATGAATGTAAAAGAACAGATATTGTGTATTTTTCAGTTCTAGAAATGACCATTAATGCTTATTTATACAGCACAATTACTAAAGAGTAAATTTAAAAGCAGAAAAATCTATTTTCTTAGTTCATATAAATACATGTTGCTGTTATAGTAAATAGCCTACTAAATTATATATATATATATATATATATATATATATATAT
This sequence comes from Acipenser oxyrinchus oxyrinchus, assembly GCA_030684275.1. NCBI lineage: Eukaryota > Metazoa > Chordata > Actinopteri > Acipenseriformes > Acipenseridae > Acipenser > Acipenser oxyrinchus. The sequence goes on from CM060260.1 coordinate 34,578,171, forward strand.
ATATATATATATATATATATATATATATATATATATATATATATATATATATATATCGGTCCTCAATAACAATAATGGTCTGGTGTTGAAGCCCAGCCACATCGCATTTTATAGATTTAAAATGTAATAATAATAATAATAATAATAATAATAATAATAATAATAATAATAATAGCATTTACACAGGTTATATAAACAGAAACTAATAATAAAACCTTGAAATGTATAAATCCTAAACTTATACTAAGCAACACCTACCATTTAAAAAGAAAGACACCAAACGGAATATGAAATAACACATTGAACTGCAGTATTAAAAACAGTATAGAGACTAGTCATTTTGAGTTTATTGCTCAGATTTCGTTGTAACCTCTGCCAACATCTGAGCTCGGGCACCGCGCTATCCTGCCGTATCGATCTGTGCATTCCACAGTATTTGTGGTTTATTCCATACTCTGTTTCTTGATTATATAAAAAATACAATTTTATTAGACTCACTCTGAAAGTATAATTTGTATATACCTAAAACAGCAAGTATTTTCTACATCTCTTGTGTACGTCACGATTCAGAGTTCAATCTAAAGCTTAAAGAATGGTTCATATTTCCTGTTCTTTACCAAAGTGTGTATGTGCTTCATTATTTATAGGTTCTACATTAAAAAAAAAAGTTATAATAATAATGTTTTAGCTTAACAGCCGGTTTAATTACAGAATACACCGAATCCAACATAAAAATTAAAGAATAAATCTATACTGCATAAATGACAGAACATATGTATTAATGATTGAAGTGGGAATGTTTTGTAAAGATATTTTCAAAAACAAAGCAATATAACCCCAATATTTCTGTCTCTGCATAGCCCGTGACATTCTCCCGAATATATAAAACCCCAAACCTGCCGCTTAGACAGCAAGGACAAGATGATCTCAAACTAAACATATTTGCAAACGCAATCTTTCCAGCCAGAGCTTTCCAAGCACACTGTCCACGGATCCGATCTTCCCTCTATCTGTCCTGAGCCGCATCTTTTCTATTGTCATACTGTCATAATCCGACCGCCTTTATCGGACAATATCATTGTATCGATTCATTGAGTCCGTTTCAGCTTCTTTATTCAGGTTACAGTGTTTCATCCACATAGCTACAGCTACACATTTGATGTAAAAATGACATGCCCACCAAAGAATATAGCACATAGGCTTTAATGGTCCCCGATACGCAGCGCGCAATAATCGAAACTGTATAGGTTTTCATTGCAGGTGTATAGATATTAGATGACTGTAACTGTGCGTTGAGAGGATTGGTCGGCAGTGACCTATAATATAATATAATCTTTCAGAAAGGCTGTTGAGCTTTTAGGGGGTATGCTAATTTAACGCTTTGACTCACTCCCTGTTCCAAACAGGGTGGCGCCACGCTCACCCCGCCGTGACATATAAGACAAGTTGACTCAACAGACACAACACCTGACCTGTGAGACGTGAATGCACACCGCTGTCTTGTGACACACACGCTGCTTGGAGACCACAAACTAAAGTTTATGAATCTTGAAAACTTCTCTTACTTTTCGGGCATGTGCAACATGACTGCGGAATCTCAGTACTCCCCAACCGAGGCGGCAAGTCCCATGGGAGTCTCCCCTAACCGAAGCCTGGATTCCCCCTCGCCGGGGAGAGGGCAAGACGAGGTGATGATCAAATCGGAGCCCAGGGGCAGCAGCCCTGCTACTGACAGGGAGGATGGCAATCTGGGCCAGACTGAGGACCAGCTGCCAACATCTGGGAGCCGACGCAGGAAGCGGCCGGTTCAGCGAGGCAAGCCGCCTTACAGCTACATCGCTCTGATAGCCATGTCCATCGCCAACTCGCCCGAGAGGAAACTCACGCTCGGGGGCATCTACAAGTTCATCATGGAACGCTTTCCGTTCTACAGGGAGAATTCCAAAAAGTGGCAGAACTCGATCCGGCACAACCTGACCCTCAACGACTGCTTCGTCAAGATCCCGCGGGAGCCCGGGCGCCCTGGCAAGGGCAACTACTGGACCCTGGACCCGGCGGCCGAAGACATGTTTGATAACGGTAGCTTTTTGCGCAGGAGGAAGCGCTTCAAAAGGACAGACGTCAGCACCTACCCAGGCTACATGCAGAACTCCAGTGCCTTCACCCCGACCCCCTTCGGAAGGCAGTCCTATCCCAGCACGTTATACCCCGGCATGGGCTCAGGGTACAGCCCCCAGATCCACAGCAGCACGCACCACCCCGCCATGCTCCATCACTACCAGAGCCCAGGCGTGGTCGGACAGGGGCAGCACAGGATGTTCAGCATAGACAATATCATCAACCAGCAGTCCGTGCTGCAGTCTTCCTCGGGGACCGAACTGAGCCACCAGTCACTGAGCTTGAACGGGGACCTCGGCAGCATGGCCCCCAGCTGCTCGGTGGGAGTCGGTTCCGACCCGGTGTCCTGTTTCCAGACCCAGTCGTTCAGTCCCTCTGGAGTGGGATCCGTGCTGAGCAGGTCCAGTGGCACCATCTCATCCGACCTGGCGGCGGCCTATCCTTACTCCTCCTCGCCGCCCCACTTGCCCGCCATGGCCCAGGCGAGTTACTCTCTGAGTAATACCCAGATGTACGCCCCTTCCAACAGGATCTCTCTGCAGCCCATGCACGCCAGTTCGTGTTCCGACCACACCGACCAGCTCCTGAGTCTATCGAGCTCACAAACGAACGGGCTCGGCCAGTTCGGTGCCAATAACTCGTATATGAGGCAGGCCGGGTTTACCTCAGGACTGGAGAGGTACATGTAAAAGATGTTCAAAGACTGTCTCATGATATCACACCAGCTCTTCTATTTAAAAAGAAAAGCAAAACTTGGACATCCCACGAGATTAGCGCGTTTTAATATTTACACCGTTTATTTTGTGTGTCTCATTTTCTTTTTAAATGTGTTGTTTCTTTGGTCATCCAAAGCTTCGATACTAACTTATAAATACTGGAAACCGATTTTTTAAATATTGCATTTTTGTTGTCGTTGAAATTTGTATATATTAAAAAGGACTGTTCATTTTTTTTTTTTAAATCCAAACAAATAGATTGGAATAGATTCTAATGTAATTTAAGCTCTCCTGGTTATACAAATAGATTGGAATAGATTATAATGTAATTTAAGCTCTCCTGGTTATACAAATGTTGCCACATCATCATGTATGTTCAATGTTTATGGATTCCTCAACTGAACATTGTATTTGTTTTTCTAACGTAATGTGTTTGTGTCGAATAATTAATAAATGCGTTTTTATCTACACATATTGAATTCGCTGGTCTGTATCTAGATGTAATTTACAAGCACTAAAACATGGCTATATTAACGATGGCCTTGTTTACACCAACCAAGCGATGCTTATTCTGCCTTTTCCCCCCCAAACTATATTAACTACAAATGAACTGTACAGTGGTAATTTTTTACACCAATAAGCTGGTCTGACACACGAATAATGCATTTCCATTCCATGCACACTATCATATTATTTTGCATGAAAATGCAATTAGAAAAAAAGGCTATTTATTTCGACATCTCAAACATTATATTAAATGCATCACATTCTGCAGGCCTACCGCGTATAGGAATTGAATTCCCATAGACCCACATTACACGATAATGCTCATTTTAATCATGTCTTATAATACACCTTAAACGATAATGCTTATGTTAAACACATCTTATACTAGTACACGTTACACGATAATGCTTATTTTAAACACATCTTATACTAATACACGTTACACGATAATGCTTATTTTAAACACATCTTATACTAATATACGTTACACGGTAATGCTTATTTTAAACACATCTTATACTAATATACGTTACACGGTAATGCTTATTTTAAACACATCTTAGTACTAATACACGTTACACGATAATGCTTATTTTAAACTAATAATCTATAGAGAGGAGACACAGTATTCTAAAAAAATAACAATCAATTACAATAAACAGTATATTGTGTTTTGAATATGTTGCATAAGATTGGGTTTAATTATTACACTCTTGTTTTGCATGATAATGTAACCTAAAGCAACGTGGCTTGACTACACTAAAGCCCTACTTCATCTACCGCTTACACGGTGTCTCCTCTCTATAGATTATTACACACACATTGATAATCGGTTATACACATTCTCACTCACAGTTTAGTTAATGCTTTGCTTTTTGGTTTTCGATTAAACTATTTGAGTAAAATCTGCATCTCGGTCGGCGAGCAAGGCCTGAATATATACTTGAAATGTCAAAGATTATGAGATGTGGATTTTGGAATATAAGTAATGCGCAACAGTTTAAACCTCGGTGTGCATGGACATAGTTTAATTCGCAATACTGTTATTCATTCAAAATCTAATAATAAAACATCGATAAACCATTAACAATGAATATATCGTTTCCCAAGCTTCATAATAATCGGCAGCTTCGACATCTTCCAGCTACTAGTACAATAAAGGCTGCCAGCTCGGACCTCCATCTTTAAATTGTAAAAATTCTAATTCAATATAATTACAATTTAAATCGCGTTACAGCTCTTAAAGGATGCGGATTTATTATATATTAGTGTCATTTCTGATACTGGAAACTATATAGGTAACACTATGAATTTCGATGAGATATTTTTGATAAAATGACATAACTAAAATGATTTGCCGTCATATTGTGTTATTCTTGAACGGGGGACTACATTCATTTCAGTTGGTCTAGTTTGTGTTTTTGTTTTTTGTTAAGCTTACCGTTGACTTTAATTCAGACATCCAGCATCGTTTAGACAAACTCAGACCTAATTCCAGCTGTTGTGATTATTATTATTATTATTATTATTATTATTATTATTATTATTATTATTATTATTATTATTATTATTATTATTATGTAGAATTCATGTAGGCTACTTTGAATTGGTTTAAAATATTAAACTTTAGGCAGAACAGCCAGACTTTCTCTGGACTCGCTCCTTTCATTCGGGGTTCCATGCTGAGTCATTATTACATACAGAACCAGAGGTGTCGATTCAGAAGCGTCGTGTTTGAACCCAAGCCCCTATTTGGATCCAAATATAGCATTAGAAACCTCTGAACATGTTTTTTTTTAGAAAGAGTCAAGAAAGGATTAATGATAAATAAATAATAATGTAAAAAAATATAAATATATAGCCTACACACATACAGTATATACAAGTATGCGTACACACACACACACACACACACACACACACACACACACACACACACACACACACACACACACACACACACACACACACACACACACACACACACACACACATCCATGAATTCTGACAATCAACGAAAGATATTCAGCATACAACTGCGTCCATCTGTTGGATCCAAAGGCGCAAGGGAGCTCTATAGGTCAGAAAATGGAAACGCTAGCCAATGTGTCTAGTCCCATGTAAAATCTGAGCCCAGGACTCCTCGCCTCACTGGCTCCGGCCAAGGGCTCGGCAGTGGAGGGGGAGACTGCTCATACAGAACAAGTCCTGCTCTGAGAGCAGCGGCTGAGGGCATGAGTGACTAACATGAAAGCACTCCGCCAGCGAGTTTAAACGCCTCTGATTGCTCCAGGTTGATCCTGGATAGCAGCCGTGCCCCCATCCTCGGGGTTTCACTGCGATGCTTGAGCGCTGAGTGAGCGGGGCTGGGACTGAGTGAACTTGAGGAAGCCACCGGGCTGTTGATTGAGACTGTGTGAACTGTTCCAGAAGGCAGCCTCTGACTGGAGAGCTGTCACACAAGGGCTCAGCTCAAGTGGATGAGGAGCCAGCAGAAGCTTTCCAGACTTTTCCACACAACCATAGCAGCTTTTTGTTTTGTTTTTGTACTTTTTTTGATTGCCGCAAACTTTACTTTAGCATATCAGCAACATCATTGTCCATTCTTTCTAACTAAAACTCACGCAGGCCTACTTCTGAACTTGAGCTGTTGGTGAGAGTTTATCACTTTCTTTAAAATGTCATCTGCTTCAAAATAAAACATGCACGTCTGCTCACACCAGCTACAACATGTGGGATGTTGCAGATTTCAGCGTTTCGAAACATACAGCCTTTTTCATTGAAAAAGTAATAACGAGTTTCAAATGCTATACTAATACTCTTAGCTTATTTCCAGGCTCAGTGATTCTTACTTAGTCATATTCAGAAACAGAACAACACTGTGAAAAAACAAACAACATTAACTCGGCGCACTTGAGTAAGCACTGGAGTAGAAACTGGAGTAGAATGACCCTCCAGGGCCGTGGACACCCTGCTCTATTCAGACCACTGCATTGCATACACAGAGTTAGTATTGACAATGGGAGGAAGTTCCTAATAAAGAAGCCATGCCTTCAGTGGATTGTGAACATGCATTCTGAGTAACGCCCGTGCGCTGTTCTACTCGCGCGGCTCGTGAACATGCATTCTGAGTAACGCCCCTTTCTACTCGCGCAGCTTGTAAACATGCATTCTGAGTAACGCCCCTTTCTACTCGCGCAGCTTGTAAACATGCATTCTGAGTAACGCCCCTTTCTACTCGCGCGGCTCGTGAACATGCATTCTGAGTAACGCCCTGTTCTACTCGCGCGGCTCGTGAACATGCATTCTGAGTAACGCCCCGTTCTACTCGCGCAGCTTGCTCAGCACCTGCAGCCAGTGCTTTGGATCGATGTCTTCCAGGTGACACAATCCTCTGCTTGCTTCTGACTGTGCACAAGCTGACCAGCAGCTGTAGTTACCTACAGGACAGCCAAGCTTAGATGAAATGTCTTTTATGCTGTTATGCAATATTTTTCATTGTGTGGTTAACCCGATATTGCCAAATGCTGCCTTTTTAAACAAAGGATATCGGAACAGATATTTATAATGATAGGTTACATTTCTAATTGTTATGTTGCGATGTTTTGTTTTCTTTTTAGAGTTATTGCACAGTGGCAAATGCTGTGTCACTGTGGCCCGTTGTACTTCACATGCCAATCGTAACCACCAGTCACCAGAATTAAAAAAAGAAAGGATTTAGCGCCACTTTGTGGCCAGTAGCTACCCAACGTATTACGTCACCGCTTCTCAGTCAGGGACTGTAGAACACAAAGCGCTATATTTTCAAAGAGTTTACTCCAGTCTTTAATTAACTCCTATTTTTTTTTGGATGGAAAAATATCTGCTAATGATACAATGCTAGAACCAGCGACGTAATATAATACACAGTCTCCCAAGCACCCTGAAGTTGTTTGTTTCTCATTCGGTAACATTAATAGGAATTTTTGCCTGTAGAAAAAAAAAAGAAGGAAAAGAAAAATGAGTTATTTAAAGAGTGGAGTAAACGCTTTGAAAATATGCCCCAAGTGTAATGGATTATGGTATAAGATGCTAGAAACTAGAATCAGACACAAGCCGTTGCACTGTAACATTGCAATTCTTTTGACAACCGCAAGATGGCGACAACCACCATGATTTGCTTCTTGTCCTGCCGCACGCTTGTTTCTCCAAGTTGCAAAGTCTCCATCCATCCTCCTCCAAGAACTGGTAAATGCGAAATACGTTCATACAAAGGCATCACTTACTGTTTTTTTTTTTTTTACAAGTGACGCTGTTTTCTATAAATAAATCGCAGAAAATGTCTCACTGTGATTTGTGACCTGAACATTTTGATAAGATTTGGAATCTATAGGAGATAAATCACCCTGACTCAAAATCGTGTAATGGGGTCTGGTGGCCGGCAGGTGGCTGCCTAAGCACTATGGCAGAAAGGGGGCCATACAGAAGTACGTGGGTTTAACACATGAGAACATACCGATCTGTCTTTAAAAAAGCACGTGAACAAACACGCATGTCATATTAACTGATACGATACTTAAACCAGATTTAAAAAATGTGCTTAAACCACTGCGGTACGGTAACTACGTAATTTTACTTGGATTCAAATATGTCACCAGCTAACGACGGAGGGCGCTCTCTTCACCGTTCATCTGAGTAATCTGGTAAACCGCGAGTCACATTATTACCCGTATTATAACATTAACGTACTGCAGCGTGATCCCATTGCCTAATCGTTGAAGTTATATACACCTGTTGCGTTAGCCAAAGCAAAGCCATCGGCAATAAAAACTGTACCGTTGATACAATATAGGCGACTTAGTGGGGCGTTTAGTTTCTGTGACTTGCACTGTAATACATATTGCTTGTGTACGATGAGGTAGCCTTGGGTCATGATGACGCATCTTGATTTACAAGAGCAATTCACTAGATTATGATGTAATCAAAGGCAATACTACACATCGCCATATTTTACTGCTGCTCTTATTTTTAACTACTTCCTGTATCTTGGATTTGATTTCACTCTTATGAGTATCTGTATTTACGGTTTTTGTAACTGCCCTCATTTGAAATCATTCTCATCCATTTATGATACTTACTGTGTGCTCTTAGTGGACTTTACTCGTATGAGCAAATATTTTGACTACTGTATAAATTAACTGCGCTCAGTCAAATTCGCTGTAATTTAAAAAATGTAATTATTTACTGCATTCTTTATTTTGCTCTTATTTGAATTTTATCTTTTTTGCTACTGATTTTATTGTGATTTTATTGTGCTGATATTCTATAATGTGATATTCTGAAATATGATATTCTATAATGTGATATTCTGAAACGTGATATTCAATAATGTGATATTCTATAATGTGATATTCTGAAATGTGATATTCTATAATGTGATATTCTGAAATGTGATATTCCGAAATGTGATATTCTATAATGTGATATTCTGAAATGTGATATTCTATAATGTGATATTCTATAATGTGATATTCTGAAATGTGATATTCTATAATGTGACATTCTGAAATGTGATATTCTGAAATGTGATATTCTATAATGTGATATTCTGAAATGTGATATTCTGAAATGTGATATTCTATAATGTGATATTCTGAAATGTGATATTCTGAAATGTGATATTCTATAATGTGATATTCTGAAATGAGATATTCTGAAATGTGATATTCTATAATGTGATATTCTGAAATGTGATATTCTATAATGTGATATTCTGAAATGAGATATTCTGAAATGTGATATTCTATAATGTGATATTCTGAAATGTGATATTCTATAATGTGACATTCTGAAATGTGATATTCTGAAATGTGATATTCTATAATGTGATATTCTGAAATGAGATATTCAATAATGAGATATTCTGAAATGTGATATTCTGAAATGTGATATTCTGAAATGTGATATTCTATAATGTGATATTCTGAAATGTGATATTCTGAAATGTGATATTCTGAAATGTGATATTCTATAATGTGATATTCTATAATGTGATATTCTGAAATGTGATATTCTATGATGTGATATCTTGTAACAATTGTAAATTCGGAAAGACAAACACTGTGTAACCTAGAACGGCGTTACAATATGCTGCAGCAATTTTGTCTCTGTTTCCTTGTGCTGTTGTTAGGAGAAGAAGTTCACACTTTTTTTTTGTTCTGTTCTCCCTGGGTTCAGCCTGCTGATCCCTCGTGCTGTCGAGGGACTCAAGGACTCGCCTTCCAACGTGTGAACGCTCCAGAACTCCCCAGCCAGCATTCTGGATAAACTAATGAAACGGATGCGTGGATATAATGCGTCAGTCATTATTTAGCAGCAATCGATATTCATTGGATGTGATTTACCTGACCCAGTCTGGCTATAGCCTACCAAAAGAAGAGTTTGCCGTAATCACATCCATTCATCCTGTCCGTGCAGAAACAGAATTGAAACGACGATTATTATTATTATTATTATTATTATTATTATTATTATTATTATTATTATTATTATTATTATTATTATTATTATTATTACATTAAATGGGAGCTTGTATATAAACTGGATTGTCTTTCCAATAGTAAAATCGTTCTCACCAATTGGTTAGTTGCACAAAGCGGCGCAATTTGTATTTGCACAGGAGAAAGGGCCTGCAGCTAATCTACCCCTGTGGCGCAAATCGTTTCCAATGACATGTCCAATAAACAAGCCCAACGATGAAAGCCGGCCGAGGCTGTGCTAGCTTGGGATGGGAGTGCGGTGCTGGGGTTATGAATGGCGCGATTTGTTGTTTAGGGTAGTGACTGCGAGTTGGTCACTCGTGATCGATGCATTCTGTTCTGTTTGACGAGCGGGGTTATTGGGAGTTATGGGAATTAAATGCGGTATTTGCTGGGACAGTCTGCAGCTGTCTGGAGCTCTGTTGGGCATTGCCGAACAATGTAAAGTATTTTACTACGCGAAGTGTTGGAATTAAAGCGTTTTAACTACGTGTCAGTGTATATTATTAAAGCAAACTCCGACCCAGAGGTTAGAGTGATTAGACCTGTCACTTTTTTCAAAGTAGTTGATTTATTTTTTAAATGTCCCATAACATATTTGCATACATATTTAAAGTAACTGTATATTCCAGATACAAAAACAAAACAAACAATAAACAAAGTACATCTTACACGTAAAGCGAATATAACTGATTAAGTAAGCACATTAAGGAATTTGTTTAGTTCAGAAGTCTATCAAAATACAAACTCAAATGAAGCTCAATCGTTCAAGCTGATTTCTGTGGGATTGTTTTAAACCAATTTCTGTTCGAAAACTCCATATCATTGTGTGTCGTTTTTTTTTTTAATATGAGAGAATTTGGCTACGCTTACACATAAAGCCAACTAAACTGGTATGAACAGGCAGATACAAACGACAGCGCGAACAGTCTACTTGTTCTTTAATCGTCGCCAAGTTGTGTGATTTGCGGAAGTGTCACGCAGTTTTTCAATTATAATGTGTTTTGCAGCAAAGCGAAGAGGATGTCGTCCTATTTTATTCAATTAGGTTCGTTATACTTAAACCCAAAACACGTCCCAGTAACGTGTGGCTTAGCAAGCTTGCATATGCGGTTCATTTTCATCCAATTAAAGAGAAAAACGTATTATTAGAACAGTAAGATAATATAAGAGTATAGGTTGATACATACATCAGTCTATAACGCGTTGTGTCGTGGCTAGAACTGGAGAGTTTAAAAACAAAATAGAATTAAAAAAACAAAAGGCGCTTCATATTACATTATTATTATTATTATTATTATTATTATTATTATTATTATTATTATTATTATTATTAGTAGTAGTAGTAGTAGTAGTAGCAGTAGCAGTAGCAGTAGCAGTAGCAGTATAGAACGGTGAGGGGATGCATGTTATATTTGATTTTAACCCTAGCACGCTTGTTCTGGGATGAAGGCTGGTCATTTAGGAATCGTGCAGCTGTTGCTATTGGTTTGTTGGTATTAGCCACAGAAACTTGTACCAAATGTTTTCACCTGTTTCACACGCCGCCCCGAGCATGTCACTTTCACCCGGTTCTCACAGACCCGCAGAGAAGCGAGGCACACACCTCCCAGCGCTACGAGCATTTTCACATGAGCAAACAAACAAACAAACAAATCAATAAACAGATACGCGCATAAACAAACATACAAACGGGCAAACGCCACCTTAACTTTTTCAAAGAAGTGCTAAAGCACGCCAGACCGCTTCATGTGTTGATGCTTGCGGGTCGCTGTGCAGTGCTGTGTTTACATTTTCATAACACAAGACCGGGTCTATTATAAAAGCTTGAAAAGAGAACATGGAGCTAGGAGCTTTAACAGGGTGTTACCAACAATATCTTACATACTTTCAGAGAAGCTTCTTTACAAAACTGAACTGCGCCACGCAGGCTATGCATTATTATCATTATCGTTCTGTTTTAAACAACATGTAATAACACCTGTATGACTGATTCTCTTCAATGAAAAGGTATTCACTTTTTTGGTATGAAGTCCAATGGGAGCAGGTTTTCAATGTGACCCATCGTGGACACACTAGCTTTGTAATGAGGTGCATCTGTACAGTGTAGCAAAGCTCATCTCTGGGCATCTCTGCTGGGAAAAACAGACTTCCATAATTAGAAGACGATTTCCAATGGCAGAGGGTGCAGCAAAATCAATGAAAAACTACATCAAAGCTACCAGCGCTCCAAGACGCATCGATACATTAAAGAAGCATACGAGTTTAACTGATTCATAACAAAATAAATACACTTTTTTTCTAACGTTCTCTTTTTGGGTTTCTTAAGTCAGTTTTACATATGCATGTCATGCTATTGTCCTGGATCGGTGCATTACACAGCACACTTCACGCAGTCACACAAATCAAATAATACTATTGAACTTGCATTATTTCTTATTCCTTTTGTATATGTGATGTTCTAGAAGCATATTAAATAATGCACTGTTTATGAATATAAAAGATAAATGATGTATTATTATTATTATTATTATTATTATTATTATTATTATTATTATTATTATTATTATTATTATTATTATTATTATTATTATTATTATTACAGTTACTGTGTGAGGGTCTGTTTTAGGTCCTAGGCCATGCAAATAAAAATAAAGTGATATATTCTCTAAAAACAATCTGCAATATTGCGCATATTTTCAGAACTCTAGCAAAATGAATAAATGTTCGGCATGCATAAAATAGAACATGTACAATTTGTTTATGAAATGTACGTTTTAAATCTCATCCAGGCTAACACAATTGAAAACGTGTTTCTGGAAGAGAAAATAGCAAGAGCTAATGAATCTTCTTGTAATAAAAACGGGAATGTGAACCATTGTGCTAAATCAACAGTTTATTAAAAAAAAGTTATTGTTGAGAATGGAATTGTAAGAAAATACAACAAACACCAAGCAATCAACATCTAAAAAAAATCACACCACCAAAGAAAGGTCGGCAAAATAAAAGCACCAAACAGAATCGATCTATCCATCTATAATCTATCTACCCATTGCATGTTTTCAAGCTACGGGGAGCGTATATCTTCGTCTTCTTATAATAATAATAATAATAATAATAATAATAATAATAATAATAATAATAATAATAATACCCACCCACTCTCAAATAGACCCCCTCCCCTCTCCAAAAAAGTGCTTCTAGCGGAGGTTAGTGCTGCAGAATCCGCTCTACAGCGTCTTCATCAGCACACCCCATTCTTGAAACATGCAACTGAAATGTATTTGATACAGCAAGACAATGTACTACTGTTGTCTTTCGAATACGCAAAGACAATGAAGCAATGAAAAAAAAATCGACTTACAAGGTTCTTATGGGAGTTATACATATGTAATATCATTACATGATTTGAAGGTTAAAACAAAATGTAGTTTGCGCATCGGAGACCTTTAGTGACGCACTCTAGATATTATTTGGAGATGAAAAAAGTGTGCCGCTGTGAAGATGGGCTGTGTGTTGGAGAAGATCTCTCTGTACGGATCTTGACAAAGATGCAGCACGAGCAGTCTTGGCTGCTGCTGACGCTGTAGACACGTGACAGCCGGGGCTGGATAAATGTGTTTTGACAGCCGTCAGAGTAACAGACAGGTTTCCACGGGATCCAAGCTCCGACTGCTTGCAAAGGGCTCTTAAAAAAGTCTCATATACACTTTTACAGCGAGTGGATCCTCCTGAAGGAATACAGGAGAAGACACCCATAGCCCCGTTTGGTTCGTGAGAAAGTGTAGCAACTTTTGTTTTCTGCAGCAGAAATTGCAACTTTTAGTTGTTTGAGCATTTTGGTTTGATACGCAGCTCACACAAGGACCAGGATTTTTGTTGTTATTGTTGTTGTTGGTAGTGAAAACTGAACACATTTTCAAGGGGAGCGATTCGAACAATGACTTTAGGAACAGAAATGTCAGACAATTCCGCTCTTTCAGAGGATGTGGACATCGACGTGGTTGGGGACATGAGCGTTAAAGAGGGAAACTATCACGATTTTCATTCGGACAACGACTCAGATGATAACCTGTCCAGGAACGCGGGAGAGAACGCCTCTTCCCCGGGCCTGAGCAGCGGTTCGGACTCCAACCCGTCCCGTGGAGAAGAGAAGACGGGCAAAAACACTTTGGTGAAGCCCCCTTACTCTTACATCGCCCTCATAACCATGTCTGTCCTGCAGAGCCCCAAGAAGAGGCTCACGCTGAGCGAGATCTGCGAGTTCATCAGCAACCGCTTCCCCTACTACAGAGAGAAATTCCCTGCCTGGCAGAACTCCATCCGCCACAACCTGTCCCTTAACGACTGCTTCGTGAAAATCCCGCGGGAGCCCGGGAACCCTGGCAAGGGCAACTACTGGACCCTGGACCCGGAATCGGCGGACATGTTCGACAACGGCAGCTTCCTGCGGAGGAGAAAACGCTTCAAGAGGCACCAGTCCACTGAAATGCTGCGGGACCCAAACAGCTTCCTTCCAGGATTTGGATACGTGCCTTACGGGTATAATTATGGCATCCAGCTGCCGAACTTCCACTCCCACCACCACGGCACGGCTTTCCCGTTCCAGACCCCGCACTGCGCAATGCCGTCCCCGGCTTCCCTGTTTCCAGCACCGCACATGCCATCTCTCCTGGGCAACGAGCTTGCTAGAAAACCTTTCTACCCCCAGCTGAGCCCAACTCTGCCCAATTTGCAGCCCCTAAAAGTAGACAGCAACAGCCAGACGAGGCCTTCTTTTTCTATAGACAACATCATAGGGGTAAGTGGTTCCGCCAGCACCCCGACCTTGCCGTTCTCGCAAGCGGGGAATCAAGCCCAGGTGCTGGCCATGCTTGCACCCTCTCTTGCGTCCACCCCGAACCACTTAAACTTAACGCACGAAAACGTCTTACATGCAGCAGGAGGGCAGAGTTTTTCCAGTAAAATCACGAACCTTAACAGCTGTCATTTTTAAATACAAACTGTTCTCGCGTCCCGTACCCTTTGTTAAGGTAGGATTTTATACGCTTTTTGAGACTAAACCCATCACTTTCTAGATATTCCTCTTTTCTCTTTGTTTTTTCCTTTTCTTTTTCTTCTGGGAGAGAATAACTAAAACAGAAAAATATATTTATGAAGTGTAAATATGTATTATATATAAAAAAGGAGAGACTTAACTCTGTATCAGATTGTATGGTGCAGCACGTTCAATGGATGGTATATATGGGGTAAGAAAACATCTTCACAATTTACTCTTAATTATTTAAACTTCCTGTTCATTGAACCTACCCCATTCTAAACTAAACAAATATCATTTTGTTTGTCTTTAAAGAAATTGATTTAAATTGGTCGGGAGATTTAAGGACCCGACTTTAGAGGGCTCTGAAGTGTGGTAGATTAATCTTTTCAAGATATATATATATATATATATATATATATATATATATATATATATATATATATATATATATATATATATATATATATATATATATATATATATAGCTGGAAAACTCAGGACTTCAATTTTTAAAAATTTAATTTTTTAAAAAAGCACATGAAGAAAGTCAGTTCTGTGGGAGCTGTAAATCGACTATATGCCCCATTCTCTTGTAATCTGTGTTTGGTGAATTTGTCATTATTTTGTTAATAGATAATATAGAAGGTGTACGGCGTACCTCTTACTCTGTTCCATTGTTGTGCATCCGTTTATATCTGTTTTACTGAAACAATCTGTGAGTAATATGATGGTATGTGTACACACAAAAAGGAAATGTCCAGGTCATTTTTGTTGTAAATTAATAAATGTTTGTGAACTATAGAAAAAAGATGCTTTCATAGATTTATTTATTTATTTATGTACCTTGAGGTTCTGTATTACTTTTTCCATTGAGTGTATACACACACACACACACACACACACACACACACACACACACACACACACACACACACACAAAAACACACACAATGTAGAATTTAATATTTTGTAGAAATGAAAACCAAAACAACTTCGCGTGGGTGACGGGGGTCACAGCATACACTGGAGCCTGAATGCCTAAATAAATAAGACAATTTACGGCGTGAAAAGTGATCCTCAATAAATCAGAATGAGGTGCTAGGAGAAACAGACAACCAACACATTCCAGAGACCTAAAAAATAGCGATAATACTTCTCACTAACACTTCTTAAAATAAATGAACACTACTACTACTATAATAATAATAATAATAATAATAATAATAATAATAATAATAATAATAATAATAATAATAATAATAATAATAATAATGTGGAATTTACTTGATTTGTTTTGCGATGCAATATTTAACAAGCACGTAATACTCCAGTTTGGATCGGTGCAGAAAACTTTTTGCAACTTCATAACAAAATAATCGTGCATGGCGATGGTATAGACATGGGCCTACGTTGTCATTTGGAAAACCAATTGGCAAAAAGAACAAAAGCATTTCAGATTGTTGCAGGCCATTTCAAAAAGTCTAATTTAGTATGTCTGTATTTTCTAGATCAAACCTGTTGCAGCCTCGGCATAGATAGATATATTGTTGCAAACCGCGCTTCGCTTGCTCACTTTAGAGGCTGCAGTTTTCCTGCCCCCCACAAGCAGGGATTCAAACACTAGCACTATACTGGTAGTACTGAGGGGGGTCGCGCTTTGGCAGCTTGTAATTGAACTCCTGTCTATAGATAGCCAGATCTATAGGTTGCTGCTAATTTGTAGTAACCATTTTGCATCTGGCCTAATCCACGTAATGCCGCTCTTACAAGGTTGTTAATGTTGTCGCAGGAGACTCCGGCTTTCACTTGAATAGACTCAGTGAGCGGTCTAGCATGTACAACACACACACACACACACACACACACACACACACACTGCACACACACACACACACTGCACACACTGCAACACACATACACTGCACACATTGCTCACACACACAAACACACTGCTCACACACACACACACACACACACACACACACACACGCACACACACACACACACACACACACACACACATACACACTCTCTGCTCACACAGACAGACACACACTGCTCGCACACGCACACACACACACACACACACACACACACATACACACTCTCTGCTCACACAGACAGACACACACTGCTCGCACACGCACACACGCACGCACACACTGCTCACACAGACACACACACACACACACACACACACACACTTGCTTTAGAATAGCGATCTTCGCTTGTCTTCTTTCAAGTCATTTGTTTCATGGGACTCCAACAAAGGACTCGCCACAGGAGAAAACAGAAGGCCAATGAATCCATTTTAAAGTTTCCCAAGCACATGTTTTAAGATGAAGGGGACTGTGAAGACCCCTTTATTTATCGGAGCTGTGTGCAGATTATTAGATTGTTATGTGAGGGTGTTTTTGACAAGCTCATTATCGGCGGGTGGGCCTCCCCTTTTTCCCTCCCTTTCTGAAGCCTTCCTTTGGTGCTTAAGAAAATATGCTTTGGTTTCAATTCAGAACCCCCCCAAATCTTTGAGCTCGGTTATCATGTATATAAATCCCACATGTTTCAAAATGAAGAAACCATTTAAAATAAACGCTGAAACTAATGAATAAAGTTTCCGTATAGGATTTAAAAAAAAAAAAGAAACTTAAACTCAATATATAAATCCTTATAGTTAGACCACCAACCTAGTGTAGTATCAGTGAGTAAATGAGATCTGTGGAAAAAAAGAGTGGCTTCTCATAATTTAACTTGTGAGGTCGGGATGGTCACAAGTGCTTTTTATTTTCTACACAAATATGCATTCAGTAGTTAATCAAAAAAGGAACCGTGCCATCCTGTGAAATTAAAAAAAAAAGTTGTGCCATTTACTAGCATGTTTAATTTGAGAACACGACAGAGTATTTTAATAGATTTGGCCTTTAACCCTTGGTCTTTTTAATTCCAGGTTTGATTAAAAAAAAGTATATAGGCCTGTTGTTATTGGCTTGTAATGGTTTGTACATTAATAGTAAAACATTTGTTCCCTATTGAATACACGGACGAGAATGCCAGTTTATTTCATACTGAGGAGTGAATTTCCCCCCAGTTTATGTGCACAGTGGATCGCATGGCTCCCAGCTTGCACATGGGAGAAAAAAGAAACAACCCGCTAAGCATGTAATTCTAAGGGTGCAACCGCGCCTCCAGTTTGTTACATAAAAGTTTGTTTATCATTTAGCAAGTAAAGATGGTGCACACTTCGCACTGCACCACGGAAGAGCTAATACACCTGGCTCTTTGTTTTGTAGACAAATGGAAGGAAACACTCGATGGAGGGCTAGTTCTTTCAGTGGCATGTACAGGAGGCTATTACCATCAATGGCGATGTGCTTGTAAGAAGAACATTGCTGTAATACGCTATGGGCTTTAGTCTTCTTCAATGCAATTCAAAACTATCCCTTGTACGCTGTGGCCGATGTTGTCATGTATAGGTAATTGCGTCGAGCCGGGCCAAAATAACCATTGAGGGGCTAACAAATCGCGATTTCCATGTGAAGTGGACCCCTCTGTTTATTCTTCTGTCGGTTTTGTGTGCTCCGTTGTGTGAGGACTCTTACAAATCGCTCATTACTACTCAAGTTGTGTGGCAACAGAAACAGTAAGGGAAGTTTGCAAACCGCACAGCAAGCAGCCCCATGCACACAATAGAAAGTTTTGTGGCGTAGAAATGGTTTCTGGATAATCTCAAATAGAAATCTGTGAAGAAGCGCAACAAACAATTCAGCGCTTTTGGAGCAAAGCACGTCTTATAACATTCTAATTTTACGCTGGGGTTATTCTAGTTTTACGCTGGCGTCTGTTACATTTTTGTCTTAAATATAATATTTCTATATATAACACACACCAAACATTAGTTTAATGCTCCTGCTTTATATTTAGTACAACGTGTGTATTTGTTGTTGGTTTATAGAAGATATTTATACACAGCCGCACAGATGAAACATTTTTGCCATATAGTCGCAGCCTCTTATTTTCATTACTCGATTTCAGCAGAGAAGCTCGCATGCTTTCCTGTTTTCACTTTTTGGTGTCTGTAGGTCGGAGTTGCCTTTTGTTTTCTTCAATACCGCCGACTCTCTTTCTCAACATAGCTCGACTAAGCGTGTTGCTACAAATACTGAGACGCCTTGCATGGTTACTGTAGGGTAAACTGTACTTTCCATGTGCAAAAAACGAATAGACTGTAACAATGTGTAACAATGACGAAGCGAGTCTGAGCACAGGCTGCATTCTGAATGGTGATTTCTAACATGCGTACAATTATTACAGCCCATCGAAGTGGCAAAGATTTGTACTCGGTCGCACATTTGTTGGTGTTTTTTTTTTTTTAAATCTGGTTTTGGTCTCCCGTCACAAAAGTATTTTGTTTTAAGGAGCACATGCGCGCTGGTTTGTTCAACACTTCCTCGCCTATTTTAAAATACACACGCGCTGTTTCATTGAAAAAAATTAAAAACAAAAATTAAAAATAAATAAACGAAAAAAGCTAAAAAAGAAAAAAAAATATTTGCAATGTAGTTCACATTTCATTTAAATCATTAATACACTACTAAATAAAAATAATAAATACAAACCACGCCTTTATCACCTCTAAACGTAAACAGCAATATATACTGTGTGTGTGTGTGTGTGTGTGTGTGTGTGTGTGTGTGTGTGTGTGTGTGTGTGTCCTATAACTACATCCTTCTTGCTGCTCACAGTGCAGTGTTGCCAGAAATGTATATGGTTAGACTGAGAACTCACATGGTGGTGTTTATTCGCTCACAGTTTTTATGCACTGTGCTTTAGAATGACTATCTCTTGTGTTCCACACGTTCTACTCGCATGCACCACTTCCCACATATCCGATTTCTCCTATTGCATGTATTCTTGCAAAGCTCTGCTTCGCATTATCTTCAATGGAACCACCACGCCTACTAGAAATGCTTTTAATCTGATCTCAGAATGAAATCAGGGGTTACAGTTACGATTTACAATCTCTTACAATTTGTAATTACGTGTGCATTTTGCTTTTATTTTCTGCATGTGGAGTATTAGCATATTCGCTCGGACCACCCATGCCTCTGCCAGTATACTCCAGCAATCTCTGCTGGTAAGAGAGGCCTGTTTTTAACCCATGGATTTTGTGCCATTGCTCATTGCCACAGACAGACACATTAAACGGCTTCATGCTATTTTTAAAACCAGGAATTGCGCTTAATAACTACCCATTTTTAGCTATCCAGAAATCCTAATATTGTGTTCCTTTATGTATCCTTCTCTTTTCCTTTTAACGAGGGCAAGGCTTTAAACGGTCAGGTCGGTTCCCTTTAGATATGGTTATATGTGTTTAAACGTTTTAGTGTCAAGCTATGAAAACAACCCGTTTCAGAAAGAAAGCTGTTATCTGCTGCCAAATCTACTGTTGATTATATTACCACTTAAATAACGACACAACCACGCATTCATTAAAAAAATATCAATCAATGACCAATAATTCTTGGATTTTAGGTAATGCTTGCTTTCAAGTTACCACTGCAGAAGAGAGTGAATCAAAATGTGCATTTAAAATATGTTACATAATGGTAAAAATGTCCCTATCTTGTAAAAATAATAAAAAATATATATCCATCTATTCATTTTTGCACAGTTCCACATCACAAATATGGTTTCCTGTCTAATGGTTTAACAGATGCGTTTCCAGAAGATTCGCGTTGAGTGAATATTTAAGATGCCGGGATGCATTTTAAAGAGATCACCTATTCAGACGGGTATACTGCATTTTGTCCCACGTACACGACAGGCTTGTATTTTGGTTCTGCAATAATTTTGCAAGTGATTTGATTAACAGCCTTATATACTTTAAAAGACGAAACACGTGAGGTGTATGTTGGAACATATTACTATTCATTGTGTGTGTTATTCGACGAGCTAAATGACAAATCCCTTGTGCGTAAAGGTGCATTTTTACGATACCGTTTAATTGATGTGGTATAATCTATAATTCAGGAATAATTATATTTTAGGAATATATATATATATATATATATATATATATATATATATATATATATATATATATATATATATATATATATATATATATATATATATATATATATATATATATATATATATATATATATATATATTGAATGTTCATGAACACCAGTGTCGTCAGTTTTCAATAAAAGAAGACAACAAAAAAATCGCATATCCTACTGCAAAATATACGTTTGAGCAAAAAAAAAGAAAAGAAAAGAAAAACAAGGCTGAATAAATAAAATCAGTAAATGAAGTACGTATTTTTAGAACAAGGGTCACAACAATATCAAGTTAAGACATGCTTTGTTTTCTCTGACTAAAGAAGCAGTTATTATTAGTCCTGGCTTATATCCAGTAATAGTTAGCTCGGACCTTTTGCATCGGTTACCATGGCCATCTTTCTGTGGCTGAATTGCTGATTAAAATTGTGTTTTTTTTCTCGACAAGCTCATAAAAGGACACCTTATTGTCCACTTAATGGAGTTTAACCCTCCGTCCATTTTCCTAAAGAGTCTTTAGTGCCTATGGAATGGGAGGGGGCTCTCAAATCGATTAGAAGCGCTTGGTAGTTACAAGCTAATAATGGACAGGTTTTTTTATTCTTTACAAAGTTGAGTTCGTAAATAAAGCTATTGAAACGCGTTGAAATGAAGGTTTAAGATTTAGAAGACAGCCGAGGGACTGAGCAGGTTCTTGTGGGTGCTATGTGAAACAGGCCAGTCAGTCCACATTAATACTCCGCGGGTGTCTCAGGCGAATTAACCTCACAGTACAGAACAGAAACAAAATCGATGGTCTTACAGTGAGCTAGTGGGGAAAAAGAATACAGATTAAGTGAGCAAAAAAAAAAAAAAAAAACAACACGCAAATTGCAAGCACAAATCATCTCCAGCTTGTTCGAGTGATACTGTAGATCGGCAATACAAAACATGGTGTTGTTATCGTTTTTCAGAGTCTGCTTGTGCTGTCTGGCTGTTTGCAGATACGCATGTTTTTCTGTCTGTCTAACTCTCTATAGCCTTTAGAGGCAACTCGATATTACGCATGTAAAAACAAGCATGATTCTTCAAAGCATATAAACTTAGTAGAACTTGTGTTTTACAATATGTACACCACTTGCTTTAAACATTGTTAAGTTTTTTAAAAATATATATTTTGACAATTCCCTAGTCAAAGTCGTTGTAATATTTTAATTAGAAAGTGCTCTTTAATCTGTGTGTATTTATATAACGAAGTGAAGTGCGTGAACATTGAAGAAATTCAAAGCAAAACCAACCTATATAATTGCAGTCTGCTTTAGTTTTTTAAATACAGTATTCCGTCTTGAATGTGAAAATAAATGTATCGTTTGAACTATGTGCCAAAGCTGACTGGTATTCCATTGCATAGGTGTAGCGGAGTTGTGCTTTAATAGTCTGTATAGAAAGAGGGCCATACATCATGTTTGATAAGAAGCTGTTAATCCTGTAGCTATACTGTTAAAAAACAAATGTACTCTTGATATTGATTATAACATGCTACTTGTAAACGCACAGAGTGCCTATAGGTCTAAAGCGCATTCAGATCTAATTTAGATCTGTGATCCTTTTTACAATATTTTAGTAATCTCATTGCCACTATATTATACGAGCTATTAATATGAAACCGTCTTTACATATTAATGGGTTCAAATGGATTCATACAGATCACTATTTATGCAGCCGGTTTTAGCCTGAATTTCCACATTCGTGACTGATACAAAAGAACGTTTACGAATACTTGATCTATGACTGAACCATTTGTAGTTTGGTTTTGCAGTCCTGATGTTAATAATAATAATAATAATAATAATAATAATAATAATAATAATAATAATAATAATAATAATAATAATGTTTTTTTTTCTGCTTGCCTTCGATAGCTCTACATTAAAAACCCCAGTCTTGATTTTGGAGGGTTCTGTGGTATGCGGCATCAACGTTAGAAAAAGAATACTGTCCAGGCTACCTTTTAAATGGAACTGAACCCGTTACATTATAAAATATAACAGAACCCCTCTCCAGAAACACGTCTTTCATTTCGATTTTACTCTGTAATAACTTACACATATTTGTATTATATTTATATTCACTTATTTTAAAATCTACTTTTCCAGCAGTGGTTACAGACCATTATATACAGGCGCCTAATAGGCTATATATAAAACAATATAGGCAAAATAAAGTTTTTAGCCGTTATAGGTATTAGGTCAAAAGCACAATTAGAAATAATATTGTCTTCATCAGTACTGGTTACCACGGCTAACCAGTATTGCACTCATAAACACAGACTGACAAGCCCGGCTACACTGGCCCAGAAACCGTTGAATAAAACTGACAAACAGTGTTTCAATGCGATGTGTCCCCTGCAGATACATTATATATTTGACTCGAGTCAGAAGAAAGCGGTCTAGACTGAGTGAGTGTCGTTTCAATAGGACTAGAGCACCCCCTCCATTTTGTGGTACACGTTTTGCTTCAGTTAAAAAAATTAAATACATATTGAGAAGAATTTATTATACATGCTTTAAGCAAGTTAATGTATTCTCATTGCATTGTAGAATAAACATATTTTACAGATGATGTGCGATGTATAAGAAAGAAAGAAAGAAAGAAAGAAAGAAAGAAAGAAAGAAAGAAAGAAAGAAAGAAAGAAAGAAAGAAATGTGTCACCCTTGGAAGTCAATATAAAATAAGAAACCTTAGATGTACTTAATCACTTAATTAGTTTCTTAATTAGTAAATGTGACACAGATTGACACAGATTGTTAGAGGATAGAAGGCTTCACGATTAACTACAGCTTCCTAAAACGCTGAGTCGCTTCCTGCTTTGAGTCCACAGCATGAAGCGCGTATCGCATCGGCCTCTCCCGGGCCATCATCCCTCCCTCTTCCACCCCCCCTCTCTCTCTCTCTCTCTCTCTCTCTCTCTCTCTCTACCCCGACTCGGGTCTGTCTGTCTGTCTGTCTGTCTGTCCGCTGCCCTTGTATTTTTTTATTACTTATTGGATTGGATTTGTATTTTCTGTCCATAGTGCAAACACACTCAATGAAACATGATGTTGACACATAGCAGGATTCGGAGTGCTCTGTGTGTCAAACGACGCAGCATGTGTTGCATTAAGAAACAGCTTGTCTTTAAACGTCTGATCAAGGGCAGCTCACGATATTATTATTGTTATTGTTACTATGATTACGATTATTATCATTATTATGCAGACACACAGTTTAGACAGTTTAGACATCGGATCTACCGATGTATCGATGTATCGATCAATCTATCGTAATCTATCATGAGGATTTTCACATATCTTATATTGATATATTCTTCTTCTTCTTCTTCTTCTTCTTCTTCTTCTTCTTCTTCTTCTTCTTCTTCTTCTTCTTCTTCTTCTTCTTCTTCTTCTTCTTCTACGTGGTGACTTTAGTGCATGTGATACACATTCTTACAATACAATTACAACCCACCGTGCAAACGAGCCCATTCCAAAGGTATAATAATGGTCTGGACACTGTGGAATGACCAATTCATTGAACACAGATATTTGGTGGTTTACGCACATGCTTTTTGTTTCATATGAAACTTACACACACATTTCCATATATATATATATATATATATATATATATATATATATATATATATATATATATATATATATATATATATATATATATATATATATATATATATGAAACATACACACACAAACACAGACACACACAGGTGCATTTTCCTTCTGGATCACATTATCAGAGTTTATGAGTTTATTTGGCACTGTGCTAAATTAACACCAGTTCTATTATATTATATTATATTATATTATATTATATTATATTAATTTGACCAGGAGAATAATTGTTGCAGCATTAATATTCTTTTAAGGCTTGTGAATGTGGCCAAATGCTAAATAATTGTAACACTGTTGAATCTATCCGTCTACCTATCTACTTGAATAGATATATATATATATATATATATATATATATATATATATATATATATATATATTACAAATAGTATTAATCTTTTCAGTACAAATACTTATCAGCCTCATTCTGTGTAAGAAAGGGTTTAATCAAATGCAATAAAAACAATGCTGATACACATTCAGCAATATAAATAAAACAACGAGCTTCTTTTTAAAATGTGCAGCTCGTTTAAAAACAAAACAAATAATCATTTGTATATCGACATAGCGAAAGAAAAAAAATGGAAAGGTCTGTGTAAATGTCATGTTTTAATTAGGGGTTTGTTTCAATCTAACAATCCGGCTAACAGCTCTGTAAGATGTATGCACCTGGCACAGAATAAACAGATACATTCACATTCATATTATGAGTACAATTGCGTCAGGTCATTAAAAACAAGTTATCGGGTTGGGAGTCTCTGTCTTAACCCATTAAGTGCTGTCTTAATTTGAGGAAAGTCTCTAGTTTTCTTTCCAGCATTTTTTTTTGGCATCTATGTTGTTTAATGTTCTCTTTAACTATATTGTTATGACAAATTACTCACAGTTTGTTAACAGCAAAAGTTAAGTCTACATGTAATGTATCAAATGACATAAACACAGCTTGTGTTGTGATTTTTTTTCAAATGTAAATAGGTTCGTTTTTTTTCTCCTAAAAAAAGGTGTGTTTATAACTTGTTCTCGCCGTTAAGCGTGGCATTTTTGCGGTCTTCATTTATTAATCATGTGCAAATAAACCAGTGGCAAAGCGTCGTCTGGAACACAGAATATTAACTTTGGAAAACAAATGTTTTATCCGTCTGTAAATTCACTGTGACAAATAGACACCTGCTTTCCATTGCGCCACACACATACACGAGTGACTGATCAGTGCTGATTCACACGTCGGGCCCCACTTTTTATGACGGAAGGCTTGACCATTTAACTCATATAAGAGCAGCGGGTATTCAAAGTTTTGGCACAATCCTCTTTAACGTTTACATGGAAAAATAATAAAAAGCGTTTTTTTAAGAGGTCTAATGCAACTCTGTAACACAATTCGTTCTTTCGTTATTTCTTTCTTTCTTTTCTTTCTTTCTTTCCCTAGTTACATTGTTTTTTTACAACTTACCGTACACGTATTAGCGTAGACCTATATATTTGTTTGTCTTTTTCCGTTCAAGAAATAGAGTAGGCTACCATTGGTATAAACGCTTTTTTTTTTAAACGCTGTTTTTGATTACTTAAACGGATTCCGTCGCTTGTGACGGGTTCCCTTTCAACGCCGAACAGGAAACCTCTACAAGCCTTCCTCGAATAGAGTCATTTCCACACACTGTAAATCAAGTCAGCGCCAAAACTGTATTAACGCGGAGCTTAAACTTGCTAGGGGTATGTATCTACTTATCTATCTTTCGGACTGTCATAACCGTGTAATAAATATGCGTTTTAAAAGCACGCTCATTTTGATGCTTATCTCTATGTGATGGCTTTTAATAGGGGTATTCGCTAAAGCCGACACAACAATTAAAAAACAAAACAAAACAATACAGTAAGCCAGTCAAAATCAGTCGCATTACTGTATACAGCACTGGACGCTCAACATATAGAAAAATATTCCTTCCTTAGCTTCTGTACGTCGCCTTGGATAAAGGTGCCTGCTAAATAAACTAATAATAATAATAATAATAATAATAATAATAATAATAATAATAATAATAATAATAATAATAATAATTTCCAAACATATACTCCAGCCTCTAAACATACCTGTGTATTTAACAAACACAATAATAGAATTTGGCTCGAGTTATTCGTTCCCTGTTTTGTAACATTAACATGTCATTTCCCCAAATACAGAGGTTGAATTTCTTTTTTAACGCACTAGAGCGACATATTTGTATTTAATCGATTACAGATGCCTTGGTATAGTTTGTGCTGTTATATATTGTATCACTAAACCGCTGTCCCTACATTTGAAAAGGGCTCTTATTTTGCCATGACGACAGTGTTTGTCCTAAGCTTTTATTATTGGTTCATTGGCAAATAAAGGCAAGGTTTAAAAACAGTCTGCCAGCAGCCAGCTACTCTCACAGGGATTGAAAAGACAAAGTGAGCTTGTCACTTTGACACCTCGGTACAGTAAACTGCTGCCCATATGCGCACCCCTCTCTTAACTGGTTGTAGAGACCGTACAGACCGCAGAGATCCTAGCCGAGCTTCGAACGCGCTGTTTGTGTGCATTTACATTTGTATGACACATTTCACTGTTTATTCATTCAACTGCAGGGAATGCAAATTTTTGAATGACAAATAGTGAATACATATATATTTTTCATATATATATATATATACATATGAAAAATGCAAAGAAACACAATCAAAATGGCATACTTTGAAGGGGTAAGGGCAAACAGATTTCGCCTCTGTATACCAGATGTAACAAAAAGTGAATGCCCTTGCTTTTTACTAAGTCTGACAGCGGTCTAGTCTGTAAACACGCCGAACACACACACACATTGCAGACTGCGGGTCCCATTCACAAAGCTTTATCGCACGCATTATTTAAATAATTATTTTTTTGAAGTCTGTTTACGAATGCAGAATTGTTCGACTCCCATGAAAAGTGCTCTGCTGGTTTCCTTAACATCATTGATCGTGTCATTTATATTAAATATTATTTTTTCAGTGAACGAGGTAACACAACTGGCGAAAAACAGCACGAATTAAGCAAAACAAAAACACATAGATAGACCAATTACATATTTCCTAGATATTTAAAATAGGTATTTCCTATCATGGAAAACTATTATTTTAAGTTGGAAGCCTCTATAGACTTAAGGTATGCTGATTGAATTAAGATAAACTCTTGTAGAGATGTCTGATATAGCTGGCGTGAACTGAGCAAATGCAATACTGTGGCTGCTGTATATTTCATCAATTCACAACAGCATCCAGGTATAGCTATGAAAAATGGCAGCAAGGGCTTCATAAATATTTGACTGACAAATGTGCTTGTGTGTGTGTGTGTGTGTGTGTGTGTGTGTGTGTGTGTTTTGTGTGTGTGTGTGTGTGTGTGTGTGTGTGTGTGTGTGTGTGTGTGTGTGTGTGTGTGTGTGTGTGTGTGTGTGTGTGTGTGTGTGTGTGTGTGTGTGTGTGTGTGTGTGTGTGTGTGTGTGTGTGTGTGTGTGTGTGTGTGTGTGTGTGTGTGTGTGTGTGTGTGTGTGTGTGTGTGTGTGTGTGTGTGTGTGTGTGTGTGTGTGTGTGTGTGTGTGTGTGTGTGTGTGTGTGTGTGTGTGTGTGTGTGTGTGTGTGTGTGTGTGTGTGTGTGTGTGTGTGTGTGTGTGTGTGTGTGTGTGTGTGTGTGTGTGTGTGTGTGTGTGTGTGTGTGTGTGTGTGTGTGTGTGTGTGTGTGTGTGTGTGTGTGTGTGTGTGTGTGTGTGTGTGTGTGTGTGTGTGTGTGTGTGTGTGTGTGTGTGTGTGTGTGTGTGTGTGTGTGTGTGTGTGTGTGTGTGTGTGTGTGTGTGTGTGTGTGTGTGTGTGTGTGTGTGTGTGTGTGTGTGTGTGTGTGTGTGTGTGTGTGTGTGTGTGTGTGTGTGTGTGTGTGTGTGTGTGTGTGTGTGTGTGTGTGTGTGTGTGTGTGTGTGTGTGTGTGTGTGTGTGTGTGTGTGTGTGTGTGTGTGTGTGTGTGTGTGTGTGTGTGTGTGTGTGTGTGTGTGTGTGTGTGTGTGTGTGTGTGTGTGTGTGTGTGTGTGTGTGTGTGTGTGTGTGTGTGTGTGTGTGTGTGTGTGTGTGTGTGTGTGTCAGTGTGTGTGTGTGTGTCAGTGTGTGTGTGTGAGCTTATGGGATGGCTCCTCTTTAATATTATTACGATCGCCATGGAAACCCATCGGATCATTGCGCCTTGACTGCGCCGTTTTGACAATGCGCCGGCTCGAGAGATAAACGCGCTGCCGAGGGACACGGCTATATATTAATGTTAATAACGGCGAGGACTCAAGCGTAACACGTGACCCTCTCTATTAGCCCGCCCATGATAAAGCATTGCAGCTGCAGCCCCCACACTGAGGAAGCAGTTGAGCTAAATTGACACTTGTTTTTGGAGCGAATGCAGCGCGACCATCATAGGATCACATATGTTCAATTAACTTTCAGTTTAAGATCATTAATGTTGGGTTTAACCTCCTCTCTGAGAACGACTGTACTGACAGAGGGAGCAAACTGGGTAAGAAAGATCACGCACGAATACAACCCGTGTGATGTGATGTGCGTGTTTATTAGATTCTGGAGTGTCAAGGCTTTGTAATTAATTTCTCACTTCTTATTAGCTCTGTTCACACTGGGCTCTTTCACAATATCTTGATGGACTGGTTTAGGAAAGTTGTGTTATTAAAAAAAACAATTTGATTAATTAAATCAAGTGTGCAATTCACTAACCCTCTGTTTTAAAGAAGGCTGATTAGTTTATTCTCATTTTTCAAAGCGCCAATATCATTCTCACACACTCTTAAAAGCAGTGGTCCTGAACACCCCCATTGCAGCTGCTTCCTGGTACAAGACCCAGTCATGTGCTGTAACAGTTTCAGTCCAATGATCTTGTTAGGATCAGACCAGGTGACATTCAGCACAATTGGAACCAGGAAGCAGTGTTTCTTAAATCTACAATCAAAAACAAAAACATACAACAATCTGCCAAACACAAACCCAGAGAAAATATAATAGAAAATATAATAATCTGCCAATCACAAACCCATAGAAAATCTAATAATCTGCCTATCACAAACCCATAGAAAATCTAATAATCTGCCTATCACAAACCCATAGAAAATATAATAATCTGCCAATCACAAACCCATAGAAAATCTAATAATCTGCCAATCACAAACCCATAGAAAATATAATAATCTGCCAATCACAAACCCATAGAAAATATAATAATCTGCCTATCACAAACCCATAGAAAATATAATAATCTGCCTATCACAAACCCATAGAAAATATAATAATCTGCCAATCACAAACCCATAGAAAATATAATAATCTGCCTATCACAAACCCATAGAAAATATAATAATCTGCCTATCACAAACCCAGAGAAAATATAATAATCTGCCTATCACAAACCCATAGAAAATATAATAATCTGCCTATCACAAACCCATAGAAAATATAATAATCTGCCAATCACAAACCCATAGAAAATATAATAATCTGCCTATCACAAACCCATAGAAAATATAATAATCTGCCTATCACAAACCCATAGAAATAGGGTGCTTATACATTCTATGCACACCATATGATTCCTTGCGGTTTCTCTGGAACCCTTATTGTTTTCTATACTATTCTTATACAGGTCCCTACCTACCAAAAGAGGGTAGCTATATAACCGCTTCTATACTGGACCATTTGTTGCAAAATGAATCTTAATCAGGGATTCGGAATTCGATACTCCATATTTGGAACCCTTTATTTGTCTGGGTGTTCCATCACATTGTGGAACCCCGAATGCTTCTTGCTAGGACTCAGGCGTGGTATTCATATTGAACTCTTTGTAAAGCACCCTTTAGTTGTGCAGTATGTAAGAATGATTAGAGAACGGAAACAAAAGTGTTTCTTAAGAGAGTACCCAGAATACCTGATGTCCGTGGAAGCAGTACATTCAGATTTCCAAAACAGTTATGTTCGCTTTAGCGCTGAAGTAACCGACCGCCTTAACATGGTACAAGTTCAATTTAAACACAATTCACTCTGAAGAGTTTTATAAGCTGCATTTATAGCCAAACTAAATATTTAGGAGACTGTTGAGAGGAAATGGGGAATTCTCGGTGCCAACATCAATATTGTTTTTTTTTTTTTTTTGTTTTCTGTTTTTTTTTTGTAACGCTGCCCTAGGAAAAAAAGTCTTCCAGTATATATCATACATTAAAAATACACGGGTTGCTTGAGCACTTCTCAATGGCTATAGAAACGAGATCGTTTCAGATTAGGGATGGGGTTGGTTTGCTAATCAGTCTTTAGCCGAGTTGAATTGAGGATTTGGGGTGTTCCCACATGTGGAAAAACACTGTCGCCAATAGCCTACCCTTCACAGATGCATCTCGCTCAACGGGAACAAAATATTGACATTTAATATGGGTTATGCTATCTATCAGGGAGTTAGACAGCCGTCGCACATAAATCAGACCTATAGGGCGATATACAGAAACCGAAGAGAGCGACTCTCATTTAGCTACGGTGTCTTACAGTGGAAAATCTTTACTTTGCAAAGAGGGGAAAATGTTTAGCAGAATCAATGTAATGCGATCTGTCTGGGGTCGAGAGGGCAAACGTTTCAAGACTAATGTTTATTTTGAGTAGTGAGGGGTGTCTGTTTTGCTTTCTTCGTGACCCAGTGCCTGAGCCCTAATATCTTTAGCAGATCCACCGCAACTAACCGCTGGAAAACAAAGCGCTCCAACAACGACACATTTTCGGGGATATCGCTCATTTTTCTTCTGAAACCTGGGAGGCCGTTAACAAAACAGCCATCAATCAATTTCTAACACTCGCGGACGAAAAGTCTGGGGTTTGGATTTATGTTTGATTTTTCATGGAATTGTTACCTGCATGGGCAGATTTTTTTCTTCTGTAAAACTCAGTTAACTGAAACATTTCAATAAAATAAAATAAACCAAAAAAAATCTAAAAACAACAACCCTCAGAACATGGCAAATTGCCAATATCAATGATATTAAGGGTAATATATTTCAGAATTGGAAATCGCCTGAACGCCGTTTTTCCTTTGTGAATACAGAATCTTAGACACGGGAAGGAATCTAACCCTTCAAAAGGTATTTTTTCTAACCCGCAGTTTTGTTTTTCACTTTGCCTAGATGGACACCTTGTGCTTTTGTTTGTACAGCTGGGAACTTCCATCTGACCCATTCTCTATTTCTTTACCCATAAACTAGAAATACTAATAAAAACACACAGCCCACCAGACCACGAATAACCCAGAAGCAGAGATGGAACAAGTTGCCTATTGAATTATCGAGCGCCGAGGTGTGTCAGACTGGCAGATTTGTGAAACGTTTTTTTCTTCTTCTTTTGCCCCGCTTTGCATTTCCCCAAAGAAAAGCTTGAAATCTATATCGTTCACAATGCATGAGCAACTATCCTTGCAAATGCCTTTAATTCCTTTGTCTTTCGCTCCTCTGCACACGACAAGGACCAAGAAAGAAATGTAAACTTGATTATTTAAGCGCTTCGATTATTTGTACAGCACCAGAATAATAAATAACAACTGCTAAACATTTTCCAGAATCGGGTTAAAGAATTCCCCTCACACAGAAAACAGATCGGCGGTTCGTGCTGCATGTAAATTGCAAAAGATCTATAATCTTCAGCGGAGCAATAGCTGTTTAAACAATGGCAGAATATATATATATATATATATATATATATATATATATATATATATATATATATATATATATATATATATATATATATATATATATATATATATATATATATTCAATAGGCAAGTTGTTCAATCTTTAATATGTATCAGCAGTTCCAAAATTCAGATTCTAGGCATATTCACATAGCATTTGCCACCGTGCTAAGTTTGCACCATTTCTTGTAAAACGAAAAAAAAGCTGGCAGTGTTACAGAACTAGCAAGAGCCAACTTTTAGAAACATAAACGATGTTACACAGCATGTTATTTGCACTCCAGTGATGTGCCAATAGTTGTAGCAGAGCACTACAAGGACAGAACAGATCTCACCATTATGTTAAATATATAACACAAAAATGTATTGTTCATAATCAGAGATTATTTATTTTTTAACCAAACCTATTTTGACGAACACAGCTATGCGGGGAAAATTATTTTTGAATATGACGCGGTTATGTCTATGTATTGCACTTGCTCGGAAACAGAACCACGCACGTTAACTTAACTCGTGCATTTGTGCATTAAGTGTACATATAATTCATAAATCAGAGCGCAATTCCATCAAGATAAAAAAAAAAACGACAGGCTGCATTATAAATAATAAAATATTGTTAATAAAAAGAAACTCCCGCTGCAGTCTTTAATAAACTAGATATTCAAATACAAGCACTTTGAAAAAAAGAAAATGTCAGGTTAGGATCGGATTCTAGCAGACCTCACACACTCTGCCAGCGTTGTGTGGGTGCTTCTGGAGTTTGCTATTTTTTGCCTGTTTTATTTTATACATATATAAAAAACTGTTTTACCAAACAAACAAACACAATAAAAGTGTATGCATTGAATTTGGCACCTGTGTGATATTGGAAGAAAAGCAAGCCCCGCCCCCATCCAGATCTTCAGGACCTGCGAGTGATTGGCAGCTGCCTCTGAAAGAACACTCGGTAAGGGTATCCGGGTTCTGCTTTTGTCGCGGGCAGGTCTGAAGAGGGTGGTGTGAGAGATCCCAGGCAACACAAAAGATGTGTTTTCCTCTGATGGCATAGCCTCTTAATATTCAACCGCGTTCAAGCACCTTCCACCTATATGCATTCACTTACAACAAGGTCCCTTCTATGCCTGTATACTTCAACAGAAGGGGCGCAGTAATGGATAGAAGCGAGCACAACAGAGTCTATATGTGCCTTAATATCGCATAATCCTCTTTATTATACCTTAGCCTCTGACGCGCATAAAGGAGGTCCACAGGAGATATACACAATTTAAAAGTTTAAATAGACACTACCGTTTTTTTTTTTTTTTTGGAGAAATGGGCCAGACAGGCCTTTTTGGTCCCTACTTTCAAGCAGAGCACGGCTCCCACACTGTGCTCAGCTCGAATTAGTTCCTCTTCTGCGCGCACAAAAAAACAATGTCACATGCAGTAGTTTTGGGATGGGTCAACAAGGTAAAACCTTTGACATCACCCTATTCCTTAATGCATCCAATGAATTAAAATGGCAAACACAGAGACATTTTAAGACAGTGGGGGCTCTACAGTTTGGGGTCAGTTTCTGGTATAGAGTTTAGATCTTAATAACTTCACAGAATGACTTGGGCACCATGCTATTAAATAGTTTCGTGCATTGTGGTATATTAGATGATGTTACTGCAGTGCTGAGCGGAGTTGATTTTCCTATACTTCTAGAGCGGTGTGCGGTTTTAAGTGGGGCTATCTTACCTGGATCTGTACAGGCTACAGGTCTGCAGTATTGAAAGGGCAGGTCTTTGAAAACAACCATTAATAAACAAACCTCTGCCAGTATACCCTGTCTTGAGTTACTTCTGTTGGCCTCTGAATTTCTGGGCATGATGCTTCTTCTTTAAATTTGTTCACAGGTGTTTCAAGTCGGGAGTCGCGTGGCTTGCTTACCAGACTGATGCCGCACTCACCTGATAAGCCGCCCAGTCCTGGATGAAAGTATACAGCAGGGACAGGAGGTGCAGGGCTGGCTATGAAACATCAACAAGAGACCCACGCAGTTCACACTCCACGCGGGTTTCCAGTGTCTGGAGAGGGCAACAGCTCAACCAAAGATATCGGCGTAATGAAGCACATATATAAATACTGACAACCTCAAACAAACACTTTAAAACAACGAGGGCTATATTGTAAATACTGTATATATTTCTCTTAGAAATGTGTGATTGCATTATGTATCAGGCTTGTAGTCAACATTAACTAAAATAGCAGCAACTGAAAAATAATGACATTCCCAGTGGTCATTTTGTTGACGTTCCTCGGAGCAAGTTGGTCCAGTCACGTCACAAGTTGTAATTCTCTATTGAATCATATCATGCTGTAAATCGGCTGTGTAGTTTGTTTCCTCACAACAAAAATCATGGTTACAGCACCGAGGGTTAAATAAGTTATCAAAACAGGAACTATAAACTACTCAATAAAATCCTCGCAGGTCTGTCACTTCCTGTCGCAGAACTTTGCCTCATTGAGTTGCAACTGTTGATTCCCTAAAGTGACAAGGTCTAATTAACCCGGCTATTAGGCACTGACCTTCAGTAAAGCCGCAGCGACAGATTCATTAAAGCTGTTGCCACAATGCAAATACAGCTAATGACTCCTTAAATAGCCACAGAGACAGAAATGTAACTATAAAGGCTTGCTCACGTTTGTCATTGAGGTTTTTATTGGGAGAGTCCCACAGCAGCGAGATGAACTCCTTCCAGACCAGGGGACCTCTGCATTGCTGTGAGAAGCAGCGAAACAGGCGAATCAGGACTGCATATCCTCCAGCAAAAATGTGAAGTGCGCAAAAGTATATTTGTGGTCTGCTTGGAAAGTTGTTCAGTCTTACAATTCCACAAATATCAATGAATTTATTTTATTTATTTATTTGTTTAATTATTTAACCAGGAGATTTTCACAAGATAATTGCAATGTACAAACAACAAAATAAAACATGTGTTGTTCAAACTTAATCAGCAAAATATCAAGAGCAAAGGATATAATAAACAAGACGTGTCTATTTGTTAATGTGAACTGAAGGAGAATCATTGGCAGCAGGCTCAAAGCAATTCCCTAATACGATCTTTAAAACCAAAAAAAAAACAAACATCATACATTTAACTAAGCCTTGCCTACCGTCCATGCATCCCAAAGCAGATTCATTAAGGCTCAGGTTCTTAAAGTAAACCAGAGCTATCTGGACCACATGGTTATACAAAACAGCACAGTTCTGCTGAAATTATCTCAGTGAGCATTCTGTTCCCTCCCTCCCTCTGCCAATCAGATCATTCGATTCTCAACAGGAATGGTATGTAAAGCATTCTGTATTCAGGCTGTCTGAGCACAAGAAAACAACAGATTGGAAAGCCTTGTGGGGGGGCCAGTGTACCCTAAATCTACCTACCACCACAGCCTGGACATCTAATACCATTGTCCTTTCCCCATTCCCGAGAAACCTCTTCGCGTTTCATGTATCTGCCTGTGTTTAAGGAAAAAGTGCATCACTCAATAGATTATTTGCATCGTTATAATAGCATATTTTTTGTGATGGTGAAATAGTTTTCATAGCTGGGATTTAGAGCTTAAAAACCGAAAGCCTCTTGGTTTGGTTTCCAATAGACTCTCAATCTATCTCCTACTCTTTGTTAAAAAATCTCCTATACTCGTGCTTATAAGTACACCCTCCCTGTGCATAAGTGCATGCTCCTGTTGAGCTGATTAGTTGGCACTGGTAATGAGAGTGCTCCAGAGGAAGGGGGCTGAGCCTCAGCACACTAACACTGGGCAGTGGAGACACAGCTGCCCAGATTCATCAAACAATCCCTTCTTGTGAGAGAGACGGTTTGCTCCACCTGGACTCCACCTGTTGCTCCAATGGAGAAGGTGCACAATAGCTGTTGTGCTGCCTCATGCTGATGCGTGTGCTGTCCATGTCCTGCGCTCAAGGGGCCCTTGCACATTCATTTTGCTTCCCATAAGTTCTGACTCTATTGAGCGGTTTGCGTTTTAGTGATTGATACGTATATAGTTGAATAAATAATGCTACTACAGATGCTAGGATTAATTGTTTCAATTCTCTTTCATAAGGAATCATTTATGAAATAATAAATAAATACATTTTTGCTCCTAACAGCATCTTTTATGCATTTGAAGCAAGCTGGTTGCCTTGCAAGTGTTTAAATAAAAAACCATGCAGACTGCACAGGTGATAGTAGCTGGGTTTTAAGATCCTCATCCAATAATGTATTTCATTAAAAAACACATTTTGATTAAACAAATGGGATTGCTATTTGAACTTTGTAAAAATTATTTGCATTGAGGTCTAATGTGGGTTTGCAAATGACTTTACTTGCATGTGCTCCTATTTTGATTATATATATCATGCAGCTTGCAAAGTAATGACCCTGCATTCAATTTAAATGCAATTTCAAACCTCTCAGTGTTGATGATGGCCGGGGTGGTTTTGAAGGTTCAAAGCTAAATACTTTGAAAAGGGGGTAATGGGAGTGAACTAATAAGTATTATTAAAAAAATGAAATAAAAGAAATAAAATAAAAGGTGAAATGACACAATGCATGCCCCTCCAAGGCCGGGATAGTGAAGTGCCCAAGATTACAGGGGCGCATTGCTGGCCTTTGAGAGGTTATTGAAGCAGCAGCCCTTGGAGAAAGCAGAGGTACAATGATGCCCTAATGATTCATGTTTCTGGCTTTAAACCTCTTGGCTTTGTTCGGATTTTGAGGAAAGCCATGAGCGATGATGCAAATGACATCAATTAAAGGGCTGAGCGGCTGATGCATGTTGCTAATGAGCACGTTTCAGGAACTCCAGTGTGTTAGAAAAGCAAAGGACAGCCCCTCTCGTGAACCTTCATTGCAGTGTTAGAAATGGTCATGGACCCCAGAGAAGTGACCTGGATTGTAATGGTATACTGCCAGAGTTTTAGAAAATAATATTTTCTTTTTCACTTCTTTATATACATATGACTAACCCATTTCACCTCTCTGCTTTAAGTTTCTTTTACTGGCCTGGTAGAACATTGATATACACTGATCCCCATCATGTATGATTTAGTATCTCATCTGTATATGTATCACTGACTCCCATCATGTATGATTTAGTATCTAGTATGTATCTGTATCACTGACTCCCATTCATGTATGATTTAGTGTCTGCCTGTATCTGTTCACTGACTCCCATGTATGATTTAGTATCTAGCCTGTATCTGTTCACTGACCCCCATCACGTATGATTTAGTATCTAGCCTGTATCTGTTCACTGACCACCTCATGTATGATTTAGTATCTAGCCTGTATCTGTTCACTGACCACCTCATGTATGATTTAGTATCTAGCCTGTATCTGTTCACTGACCACCTCATGTATGATTTAGTATCTAGCCTGTATCTGTTCACTGACCCCCCTCATGTATGATTTAGTATCTAGTCTGTATGTGTTTTGCTACCTGTTTAATTCCTGCTGA
This sequence comes from Acipenser oxyrinchus oxyrinchus, assembly GCA_030684275.1. Taxonomy (NCBI): domain Eukaryota; kingdom Metazoa; phylum Chordata; class Actinopteri; order Acipenseriformes; family Acipenseridae; genus Acipenser; species Acipenser oxyrinchus. The sequence continues at coordinate 34,616,029 of CM060260.1, forward strand.
TATAAAGATCCTGCCACACACAAACTAACACAAGTAACAATAACACTGTAAATTTGCAGTGTAATTTTTCAGTTTTCCATGGTTTCCCCATTGATACACTATGAACGTGCTACATTATTATTTTTGATAAAAGCATGTCTCATACTTTTTTTTTACACCTTGACAGAAAAAGGTGGAATGTGAACCTGTCTTTTTCACAATGGCTTATTTAGCAGTTGCCCAGGGTCTCTATTGTACATGTGTCTCCAGGAGGAGCGACTGACAGTACAATGGAGCTGGTCTGACCTTGCTTTACCATGCTTTCACTTTGCTTTTAAAGTGCTTGAGGGGGAGCATGTGAGCCACACCGTGCTGATCAGCTGCTGCTCTGGCGCTCACTCCCCCGATGGCAGAAACATGCTGCTCTCCACACTGTACAGAATGAGGCACACCCTGCGCGCGCTGGGCTAAGGCAACAGCAACTGTACAAGATTTGAAATGCAGTTGAACACGGTTGCTGTAGCTGGACCACCAGCGGCGAAAGAAGGAAATTAACTAAGTTATTGTTAACAACTGTATTACTGGGTAGTGTGCTTTTTGAACTCAGCCGGGATCCAAACCGTTGATGGAGATGGATTGATTTGGCAGCCCAGGGTTAAAATGATTGCTTCTCTAGCCTTTGTATGATAACACAAAAATAAAACTGTATGGGAAAATTAGAATGGAGTTTTCAACACAGTTGTTTGACAGTGTGTTATACTCCATTCTGTCACTGGCTGTGTTGAAAAGAACTTTACAAACATACAGGAAAAAACAAGAGCTCAAGTGAGATCTTATTATGAACTGTACAAAAATTCAGTACAAAACAATAGCTCAAGTGAGATCTCTCTCTCTCTCTCTCTCTCTCTCTCTCTCTCTCTCTCTCTCTCTCTCTCTCTCTCTCTCTCTCTCTCTCTCTCTCTCTCTCTCTCTCTCTCTCTCTCTCTCTCTCTCTCTCTCTCTCTCTCTCTTAAGCGTACTAGAAAGCTTCATAGAATCAGATGCAGGTCAGCATTATCAATTGCTTCCCAAACTGCATCACTGCTGGACCTGCCCCACTGTTGGATACCGCACAGCAGTTGGAAAGACGGGTTGAAGGTGATTTAATTTATTTTTGCAAACAACGGTAGGAAAAAAAGAACTATGCAGACGAAAACAATCAATACATTTGGAAGAAAAAAAGTGTAATACAATTTAAGTGCCCACAACAATACCCACCCATTACCATGTATAAAACTAACCCCAATGATGAAAATCAGGGCTCAGCGTTCGCCGTGCCACCCATCTCCTCTGCTTCAAAGCTAGCGTAGGAAAACAACCAAGCACAGCGAACTCACTGTGTTTTATTATGGGGACGGAGAGCAGCGAGAAAGAGAAACAGCGTCTCTGCTGCGGTGTTTGGCTTCCCTCAGAGCGCAGCAGCGTTCTGTCAGTGATCGTTGTCGAGAGGCGAGATTGATTACCCTCAATGGGAAGAGGGGAAGGAAGCTTTGGTTTGGATTAGACTGTGCTTGAAGGCACCCCAGTTGGCAGAAACACAATGTTCTGAGTCAGAGCCAAGCCATGCAGTCGGATTCCCAGGGTTAGACACGGCTACGAGTAACATTGAGCAACAAGGCGCACCTCTCCAAAAGCGAGGGGAGCAGCGGCGAGGAGGGGCGGCAGCGCAACGGGACAATTCAACCGGAAAAACATTGTTTTTGTTAAACTAACATGAAACAACAACAAAAATGTAACCGCCTCTATCTCCACCGTATTTTGTTTCTTGCTTGTTTCATAATATTGAAGTTGCTGGTTTTGATCTTTTCTTTACCGTGACCCTGTCTTCTCCTATCAAAGCAGTTGATTGCTGTGTGTGTGCGCGCGCGCGCGTGTGTGTGTCTCAGTGTGTGTGTGCGTGTGTGTGTGTGTCTGTGTGTGTGTGTCTGTGTGTGTGTGTGTGTGTGTGTGTGTGTGTGTGCGTGTGTGTGTGTGTGCGTGTGTGTGTGCATGTGTGTGTGTGTGTGTGTGTGTGTGCGTGTGTGTGTGTGTGTTTATGTTTAATTTTACACAACACAAGTCCTAAATTATGACGGGGGCGGGGTTTATTTGTTATGCTCCTTTTCTTGTGCAGATGACGTTTTGTAGAAGACTGATAGAACATTCTTAGACAGCACTAATGAGCTACACAACACAGTATGTGAAGAACACTGTAGAACACGCCCTTCCTTGTATTACAAACGCTGCACTCAAACACTCGAACAAGCATTAAAAATGCATTGCATATGCAATATCTAGTAGAAAGCAATAAAGTGTGTTCCCTTCTCTTTGCAGAACTCATTTCAAAAGCCTTCAGATAAACTGTCTTGAGCAGCAGGAGTGGATAGGAGTGCCCTGCAATCTGGCAGCTCTGTGGATTTCCTGTACGACTCTGATAGGCTCCGGGATATGAAATACTGAACCAGAGCTGCTTCCCACATATGTGTCGAAGGTAATTACATGCCTAAAATACACACTAAGCAGTAATTGCTTATACAAATAAAAACAGCTGTTGCGCGGGACTCAGAAAAGGCAAATGTGGTTTATGTGCCTCCTGAAGTGCTGGGAACAGCACTGAGCAGCATTATCACTATGAGGAGAGGGGCCAGCTGGTCAAGTACAGGGAGGCAGGAGAGCAGGAGAGCAGGAGAGCAGGAGAGCACAAGAGCAGGAGAGCAGGAGAGCAGGAGAGCAGGAGAGCACAAGAGCAGGAGAGCAGGAGAGCAGGAGAGCAGGAGAGCACAAGAGCAGCAGAGCATGAAAGCAGGTGAGCAGGAGAGCAGGAGAGCAGGAGAGCAGGAGAGCACAAGAGCAGCAGAGCATGAAAGCACAAGAGCAGCAGAGCATGAAAGCACAAGAGCAGGAGAGCAGGAGAGCACAAGAGCAGCAGAGCACGAGAGCAGGAGAGCAGGAGAGCACAAGAGCAGCAGAGCAGGAGAGCAGGAGAGCAGGAGAGCAGCAGCAGAGCAGGAGAGCAGGAGAGCACAACAGCAGCAGAGCAGGAGAGCAGGAGAGCAGGAGAGCACAAGAGCAGCAGAGCACGAGAGCAGGAGAGCAGGAGAGCACAAGAGCAGCAGAGCAGGAAAGCAGGAGAGCAGGAGAGCAGGAGAGCAGCAGCAGAGCAGGAGAGCAGGAGAGCACAACAGCAGCAGAGCAGGAGAGCAGGAGAGCAGGAGAGCAAGAGAGCAGGAGAGCACAAGAGCAGGAGAGCAGGAGAGCAATTGAGCAGGAGAGCAAGAGAGCAGGAGAGCAGGCTAGCAGGGGAGGAAATGGGACAGACCGAAACAGCATGTGACAGTGACTCAGTCAAGGGCACACCTTTGGAAGGCCGAGCTGGCAGGGACAAACCATTTAGCTCGACTCTATTGTAAGGCAATACGTTGTGTGTAGGGTGTCTCTTCCTTTTTCAGTTTGTGTGATTCTCTCGGCCAACGCTGTGTGAAATGACTTCTCTTAACGATACAGGATGAATTCCAAACAATGTGACTTGTTTATTATAAGTACCTTTCTTACATGATGGTATAACACTATTGCTATAGTCTTTTATTATCATTAATAACAGTCTAGCATCCTTTCTAACACATGTATAGATGCATGATGGGCTGTTTATAACAGATCCTTCAACTAAAGTGTTTTAAAATTATTATTATTATTATTATTATTATTATTATTATTATTATTATTATTATTATTATTATTATTATTATTTCTTAGCAGACGCCCTTATCCAGGGCGACTTACAGTCGTAAACAAAAATATTGCATGAAAAACAAATAGTTACTAAGCTGGTACAGGCGTTCCACATGACCTTGCAATAGATACATTGATGGCTCTTATACCCCTCATGATAACTCCTGCTACTTGCTTCCCCGTAGTGCCTGGGCTTTGCTTGCCCTGCCTGTCATACGACTGCCTGCTGACCTCAAATAAACGCTGAAGATTAAAGTGCATGATCCACACACAGGTGACATTCACTGATTAGAGCACATATCTCTAGTGAAATTTTTAACGTGATCTGCACGGCTATCTGTATCTCTTCATCCATGCACTGTATCTGTATTTGCTTTCCATATCAGATCAAAATATTATCTTAAAATATCTCTTTTATCAGCCAGCTATCTCTAGTCACCTACCACATCCCTCTCTTGTCAGGGGATTGCTGGACTTCGGACCCCAGAGACTGTGTGTGTGTGGGGGGGGAACTAAATATGCCTTAAAAAAATTAAAAGTGCCAAAATATTTAGTTTGTTGTCGGCTTTCACCCTGTGTGGAGTTTTGTCTGATTGGAGTTGGAAATATTAATTAAAAATATAGTGAGAGTCAATGAGAAGTCCTCACAAGTATAGGAATGCAAACGTGCGTGTGTGTGTATTTGTTTGTACTTGATGGTTTATTGCCCATCAAGACCAAGATCTGCTTTTGAAACCATTGAAACAATGAGTTACTTCAGGGTTTATGTGTCTGTATGTAACGCTCTTAATGTGTCCCGCGCTGATAAGCCATGAGGAGCTGGATTAACTGTCCTGCGTTTATTAAACCGGGAGAAACCACTTGACTCTGATTGGCCTTTCCATCTGATTCAGACAAGACTTTGACCCTGGCCATAAAAGGCAGACACCTTACCCAGCCTTATCTGAGCAGGGCTGCGCATTTCCAGGGGTTATGCTCAAAACGTGGTCTGGATCTCCTGAGCTGGGGAATGGGACTACACTAGTCTTCTTCATGGGCTTATTAACCAGGCAGACAAAGACAGAAACCAGGCTGGTTCTTATATGGGTATACTCTTCATCCTGGCCAGCATGTTCACAGTAATGCAATTGTTATTTTAGAATATTTCATATGTGGTTTGTGGCAAATTCAAGGATTTCATTTCACATGTTTTTAGCACTCATTACCTCTTCCAGTCTTCCATTCCAGATGTGACTACAAAAAACAAACAAATAAAAAGACTGCAAGAAAGAAAACGGCTACGTGTTTTGTTCATGCAAAGCTAATATTTTGTGCCGTACTGTTTTCTATCCAGTAACCTTCTTCAGATTCTTTTTAAAGCTATAGTATAGTTTTTTGATGCCGCTATAATATTGCTGTCATGAGGTGGATGTATTGCAGGTGTGAGATGGGATAATAACTTTTATTACGCAAGCGAGGAAAGGAGATGCTTGTGTTTTACATACAGTATTTGGCGTTGCAGCTTTAAGATGTACAGTAGTTATTCCTACAGTAATGGAAAAAGCACTCATAAGCAGTTAGTTTGTTTTTCTATCAACCTGCTGTCTGGGTGTTTG